>OZ014442.1:18500122-19100122 GCA_963966035.1 Acleris laterana
CAACCCTGAGGACTAAGATGGAATGCCTCTATGCTAGTCATTTCACCACGTCACGTCAATGTTAGAGCAAAGTCATTCAACTGTCATCATTGTCAACTGTCAACTGTCAAACTGTTATGTTAGTGTTTACTTTACTTCTTGATAGGTACTCCGTTTACTGTGTAAAATGTATTAAAAATCACGATGGTTAGTTACTATGTTCAGTCGTAAAAGATTAATTTACGAAAGATACTTTCAAAATTACTGTTCTTTATAAAATTATGAAGATGCAATTAAAATATGTGCTGTGAAATGTTTTGAATACAGATTTTTTTTAAAGCTTCAAATCTATATAGACAAATGTATGTTCACCTGTATGTCCTTTATAGAATCGTAAACTATGATTTTGATCATGTTATGCATGAGTCTACGAAGGTTTCTGAGTTGGTAGATTTAACAACGCGCGCAGGGTATAGCTAGTGGCCAATAAAAAACAAAATTTAGACATAAATGCATAAAAAATAATCTAAACATAAAACGAACATCATAAATATTAACCTGTCTTTTGACCTTGAATCAATTTGTTACTTTTCAATATTTTTATTGCCTATAACTAAAACTACTGCTTTTTAAAAAATATGTATTCTTTGCGAGACTCAAGCGCCACTAGTAATAAAACCACAAACTTATATATTCAAGTGGTCAAATTTGGTACTAATTTTATTCCATATAACTTAACTAATATTGAACGATCACAGCGCCACTTTCAAGGAGCCAATAAATTGGTAGCACTATATCTCCATCTTGTTTATTGCGTCGTAAATATGTAGTGACAGTTTTTATTGCACCGACTAAGTTCCGGAGTTCGTGGGGTCAGAGATTAGCATCATCGCATGTGATGTGTTGGAAATGGACGCAAGTGATTGGTCTGTTTATTATTTATGTCGTTGTTTTAATGCCGAAAGTATTGGATATTTTTGATTAAAATATTCTTAATTCTAAAACGGCACTTGACTTTGGGGTGTGATTCTCTCAAAAAATCTGTTTTAGTAGTGCTGTCAGAGCGAACAACACGTTTTACTGCGTGCATTTTCGAATTGGCAGCATAGTTTGTCGGTAAGATCGAACGTATAAGGCTGCCTAATTGAGAAAACATGCGCTAAAGAGTGTTTAGTTCGCTCTGACGGGACTACTTAAACTCGCCGCTGCGACATTCACGCGTTCGTTCGACCGACCGCGTTTTAAAAGAATCACACCCCTGATTGGACAGTTAAGTACGATAAACTTCACATATTATTCAATCAATCGTTTCTAAACGCAATGTTTTCAAAACAACTCAAAAAATTGAGCAGGTTGCATGCTTAGTATTTTGACGCTTGCAACTTTACGTAGGTAAGTAGTACTTATATCAGATTAAATTTGTAACGTTTCAACGGTACCTGTGTCAATAGGTCTCTATTGCCCAATTCATCCATATTTTTCGATGTTTACGCATACCTGAATAACCCTCAAAACGTCAAACTATATTTGCTTCACAAATTTGAACAAACCAAAATTCACACCTCATCGGAACCAAACAAACATCAACACTTTTTTTCCAAAACCCATAAGATAAAAATTCATACCGCTCACCAGCCATCACGTAAATAAATAATCGGTAAACGTTCTAAATTTCGAACAAACAAGTCCTTTTAAGCTCGCAAACTCCGATAATACAACCCTCAAACGCTGAGAATGAGCAAAGAAACAATATAAAAGTCAGTGCATTAAACGCAGGGAAACACCTGATTCAACCCGCATCGGGAGGGTTAGGGGTTTTTTTTTGTAGACTTAAAGAAGTAAATAGAACGGCAGTTAAAAGAGCTGATGCGATTGTTGAAAGAATTGTTAAAGTTGAAGAAATAAATTCCAACCAATTGATGTCACATTGCGTTCGAATTGTAATATTATGACAATGATAAGTAAAAAATGTTATACCTAGTAATAAATGTAGAAAATGACTTGATAGAAGCGCGTGGAGCTAACCCCATGTGCTTCTGTTTAGTCCATTGGAGAAAATTGTCTTCGCGTGTGATATCCACGGACTTATTGCTCTAATAAGTCCGTGGGAGTGTCTATAAATAACTTGACATTGGCGAAATACACCTTAACAGGGGTGAAAGCCATTAATATAAAAAAAAAAGTTGCAAGAAAAACAGATAACGCATTGACAAGAAAGAAGAACGACTAATAGATAGAATCTAAAATAATGAGGTGATTAGCATAATTTATTATCTGTATGTAGTCTTCATCAGATGTTTACTATCATACAATTTTAGGCTCATAAGAATCAAGACAACGTCTATCTCCAAAGAAGGGCTTATTCCTAATGCTACAACATTTTACAGGAACACCCAAACCTCGACTCCCGACCAAAACTACCTCTCAAGCTCAAATTTCACAAATCCACATCGCATCAAATATTCACAATAAATTTAGGCGAGTTGAAAGCCCTGGGAAGGGCGTATTTGTTGTGATTGTACTTTCCCCTATGAAAAAAGGAAAATAGGGAGTCTTCTAAAAAGTCTCACGTAATAGGGCGTTATTTAAGGTTTGCATCCGATCGGCCGATGTTTGGGGGACCTTTCGTGATGACAGGTTCTGTGAAAGGAATAGGGAAGAGGAATTGTCAGGTCTATTTTATAAACGAGTGCGTGGCTTCGTGTATTGAAATGTCATGTATTGGAAATATTTAATAGGATGTTTTCTGAAACTTATTCACACAAATAATCTAAGTTTTTTTAATGGCATAGAGAAGACAAACGAGCACGCAGGCCACCGGATGGTAAGTGGAAACTGTGACCCATAGCCATTCGCATTCACAAGACTGCAACGCAATCCTAAGAGTGCAAATGCGTTGCCAACCCTGAGGACTAAGATGGAATGCCTCTATGCTAGTCATTTCACCGGCTGTCTTATCCCCAAACCGGAACATAACAATGCGAACACTGCTTTTTGGCGGTAAGTTAATGGATAAGATGGTGGTAGCGATCCGGACGGACCCTGCACGAGGTAGTACCACCCGCATTTATGCCTTCGGTTGAAATATATATGTAAGAAATTGATCACTTTGTAAGAGAGAGCAATAAGTACAAGAATAAAGGAGGACAGGAGATTAGACTTGATGAGATTAAGTGGATATAAGAAAACTTCTCTTTCATACTTCAATATCTTTACATAGTATAAAAAAGTCACTTCCTGCCGTCTTTCCCTCTGTATATACGCTTGGATCTTTCAAATTGCACAATTGACTTGCGGTTTTCATCAATAGATTTACCCCCTTACTCATAAACGTTGAATAAGCTTAAAATAGATTATGCCATGCTTTGTCACTTTCTGTCAGATGCAAATGTCACAATTACAGATAAGGACAAAGCATGGCATAAACTATTCCAAGCTTATTCCACCATTATAAGTAAGGGGTTTAGTGATTCA
This sequence comes from Acleris laterana, assembly GCA_963966035.1. Lineage (NCBI taxonomy): Eukaryota > Metazoa > Arthropoda > Insecta > Lepidoptera > Tortricidae > Acleris > Acleris laterana. Next base: position 18,503,576 of record OZ014442.1, read on the forward strand.
AGGGTAAGGTTTTAATGTTTAACTAGCTGTACCCCGCGCGCGTTGTTACATAGTACCAACTCAGAAACCTTCGTAGAGTCATGCACAACACTTTTCTGAAGATCTTCACATGATCAAAAGGCATAGTTTACGATTCTATAAAAGACATACAGACAAACATTCATTGTTATATTGATTAATTCTGGATTATCTACAGGTGTTACAGAAAACTCTCATAAACCAAAGCGAAGCGAGGGCGGGTTGCTAATTAATAATATTAATCAAAGTATCTCAGTTTGCTTTTAACACTGTCAGAGCGAAATTATTAAATAATGCATATTAATAATAATAATAAAATAATAATAAATTATTATTTTTTTAAATTTAATTATAATGCATACTCGTATTATCAAATAATGATAGTACTATGTACACTGACCTATAACAATTGTTACGATGAATTATTTCACTTCATTTCATTTCATTTTTTGACTATAATGAATTTTGATATAAAAATAGCTTAAGTCTCGAGAAAGCATGAATGCATGGAACTCTGAGTAAATACTCCTTAACGGATGTCGCGGACAACAGCTGACGAGTTACTGTCATTAAGTACAAAAAGAAATTCGTCCACAGAGAATTAGTCGTCAAATCGGAAAAAATGCTAAATTGAAATATAACTATTAGGATAGTTTTCCATCCAGAATATTGTCCAAAATAGAATCATGTCCTCTGGTAAAATTGTCCAAACTTAATATAGGCCGACAGGAATAATAACCATTTGTATTTATGTTCACTTGGAAGTATTACCATTTGAAATACTTGTACTTAAATTTACATTACGGTCTCAAATAAAATTAGACAATATTCACTTTGTGCGTATAAAATTTTGCACATTTTTTATAATGGACATAATTCATTTCAGACTTAATTCATTTTTACCGAAAATAAATTTGGTCACAATTACTTTTTATCAGATTTACACTTTGGTCAAAATTCCAAATGGTCAATTCAAGTGGACGAATTTCTTTTTGTACTTAATGACAGTAAATCTCTATATCTATACTTGTAAATTATAAAGAAGTAAAGTTTGTGCAGTAGGGGTTAATATCTGAATGTACTGAACCGATTTTGAAAATTCTTTTATAATAATAATAATAATAATAATAATAATTTATTTTCACAATTCACATAGACTAGATTTTACCAATAGAAAGCCAAGTTATTTGTGAGTGTGATAGGATATGTTAACAACCCAAAAACATATGATCATAACCCTGAAGTGGACACGGGAATAGCTAGTATGCTATACCCTAAGACCAACAGTGCTCACATTATTGAGCCATAAACATTGTAAGATTCTGCAACACGCACGGCAAAAAAAGCAAAAGAGTAAACAATCTTGAACTCTTTACACAAAGAAATAAGGAATATTATTAAAGTAAACAAATGCAGTAACAACGACGTGTTGCCAATAATTTTATAGCATCGATAAACAAGAATACATGGTTTTACTGCGAAAATGTACCGAGCCGTGCTGCATGACGGCTTTATGTTTTGGTTTTATATGAATGTGCGAGTTTAACAGCGTATTAAAGACTTATTGCGATGAAATGGATATAAATACGCAAATTTAAATAAAATATTCAACCACAAAAATTGAACTTTTGATAAGATGTAACATATAAACAATAAAACATAAATACTAATGTGCAGTACACTATTTTTATGTTGTACTAGCGACCCGCCCTCGCTTAGCTTCAGTTTATGTGAGGATGATAATATATAACTTATAGCCTTCCTCGATAAATGGGCTATCTAACACTGAAATAATTTTTCAAATCGGACCAGTAGTTCCTGAGATTTGCGCGTTCAAGCAAACAAACTAACAAACAAAAAACTCTTCAGCTTTATAATATTAGTATAGATTGTTCCTTAACTAACTCTATTTAGCAAATAAATTGGAAAATGTAATAAACACTATTGAATAAATCAAAGCAGTGATATATTTTAACCAGCCCAACTGATTTTCATGAAACTAAACAACAATTAAAAAATATATATTTAAATAAAAAAAAGCGATCATAATGATCGATTCATCCGTTTAGGCGCTACTATGCAACCGACAGACACACATCCCTCTTTCCAATCCGATACCTTATTGTACTAATTACATTTGAAAAGTTATTATAATTAGTTTGTTTGTGCACAAATAATAGGTTCGTAACTTGCAAAAAAAAAACAGTTAGTACGATTGTGCACTATGATATCGAATCAATAACGTGTAAGAAAAAACAAAACCACATACATACATACAATAATGTAAACGCGCGCCTTCGTTCCCAGAGTTGGGTAGGCAAAGCAGAGCTACAGAACTACCTACAACTCTAACAACTTGTTGGTAATTCTGTATCCACATTTTGCAAAATTAGGTAAGATTCTAAATTGAAATTATGACCGTATCAGTAACAGGTTGCAAACCCATCGCCTAACGGTACTACAAGCCTTTATTCCCTTAGGCGGACGCCGCCTAACCTCTGGATACTAAATAATGGCCGGTTCCTATATTCAAACCGAGGACAGATAGGCTTACTTCGGATTAAAATTTGACACATTTTGTATGGACAAATGTCAAATTTTAACCCGAAGTAAGCCTTATCTATCCGCGGTTTGAATATAGGAACCCGACATAAGACGCTAACAACTCTGGTCCAAGCAAGTGGGCCTTATATAGTCGCGTAAAAAAACTAAATGAACTTAATAATGAAATATTAACAAAGAACAGTTAAATAACATTCACAGGTGTTGTCAGAAATATTCACGGTAGTTTAATTTGATTTAAAGTACTCAGACGTGACGTAAGATAATGTTACCGCCGTAACTCTAAACACAAAGTTCGTGAGAACACTTGCAAGGTGAGATCGAGTTACTTGTCAAAATTTTAGGTTAAGACGTACTTAAGCTAAAAAGGTTAATAGATGTTTAGTTAAGTAGAATGTTAATTAGATGACTGTTTTGACGACGCGCTGGCCTAGTTGGTAGTGTCTCTGCCTACGGAGTTAGTGGTCCTGGGTTCTAATCCCGGTAGGGGCAGATATTTGTGTGATGAGCGTGAATATTTGCTCCTGAGTCGATGGATGTTTTCTATCTATTTAAATACATATCGTTGTCTAGTATCCGCCTAGAGTTTTGTTTGGGACTAGGTCAATTATTGTGACATTGTCCCCCTGATATTAATTTATTTTAAAACGACTATTTTCAATTTATTGGAGAATTCCGGGTAAGACGCCGCGCGATAGATCAGATAAGGAACCTGTTGCTGTGTAGCGTCGTATGCGCATCGCCATTCTCAAGTGGTTGAGAAGGTGCACATTGGCGCAGCACTCTGCCGTCCATTATCTAAAAGGCGGCTAAATACAAGAGGGTCATTTTGAGTTATGGCCAAAAAACATGGGAAACCATGTCTCTGAAAACTGGTGAGCGATATGCCTGTACTTTTTTTTGTACACTTATATTCGAGACTTGCTCTATTTTAAACATACAAATTTGATATGGTTTTACTTGTTTTTATAGCTGAAATCTTCGATTTTCCTTTTTAGCTATGATACCGTAGCATTTTATGAAATACGTTACAAAGCTTAATGGCGGTTAAAGTATGTTTAGCCGCCTTCTAGTTCAGTAATTTAGGTAATCCACCATAGATTGTACAAATACCAAAAAGTTATATGAAAAACATAACTAAAAGGCGGTTACATGATATAGGCGCTTTTTAGCTATGTATGCCTAGTTAATCCTGTGCAAACAGACATGACTATAAAGCGACTATAAGACTTTAACTGCCTTCTAGTTTAAAATGAGTGCATATGGCAGAATCTAATATACGTTTTGTATCATCAATGCTAGAGAAAAAGGCAGTTAATTGAAGAACAAATAAAAATAACTGCTTTTTTGTTATGGATTGCCCACGAAGTATGTTACAACATCCAATGACTTGGAGAAGTTGCTAAAAACACTGCGAAATTAAACTTACTTAATAAAAACACCATTTACTACGTTGAAATCAAATACATTCAAACGAAGTATAAAAATCTTTATAATAAAGGAACTAATTGCAAAGGTACACTGATAAAATCACAGTTTAAACGCGTAACCTTCTATTGCTTAGCTATTAAATAATGGTTACGTATCAGAACGCCTAAAATTAATAAGCCTAATGTATCATAATACCTAAAGGTTCATAATACCTAATGGTCTTTTTTATTAAAACCGTACATTTTTCAGGATTGTTATAAAAGTAATCTAACCTAACCTAATGAGTATTATGCAATAACTTTTTAAAAAATCCTGAAAAGTTTTCGATTTCTGTAAAAAAGACCATTAGGTATTACGAACCTTTACACACATACATTAGGCTTATTAATTTTAGGTGTTCTGATACGTAACCCTAAATAATACCTTTCTTTAAACTTATAAAAACAAAAAGAGATCAAATGCTCATTCTTAAAATATAAGGCTGTCATCAGTAAAAACACTTGGAACTTTAACAAGTAGAGTATAAAACCTCAAAATAAAACCGAAACCTTCTGCGGTTAACAGACATCCAATAACTAATAAATAAAAAGAGGGGTCTTCGTTTATAACGAGTATCTCTATGTCTTTGTATTGGAGTGTTTGTTTGTGGCATTGTAGCTCCCAAACAGGTGAACCGATTTCGATGTGGTTTTTTTTGAAAGCTGGTTTTTTAAGCTAGGTTTTATGAAAACTGCCAAAAAACCTGCTTTCAAATAAAAAAAAAACCACATCCGAATCGGTTCACTTGTTTACGAGCTCAAAACGATTCCAAATTTGATGGACCTACCATTAGACATTGAAGAGTTCCTACGTATAACCACCTCCAGTATTCCTCATAATACCAACTTGATGATACCATAATATTGTTTTGTCATTGGAATAACCTGTATGCAACATGTCAAGTCAATCCGCCAATTAGAAGTAAGTAGGTTAAAATCGACTTCGCAGACAAAATTTTAATGCCGAATACAGCTGCGCGGAGGAGGGCGACCTTCAATTGCTGCAGCAACCTCTTTCTCCAGTGTTTGGAAAATGCAGCAGTCATTTTTCTCACTCAGAAATTTATGATCTTTGAGATGAGCATTGGATTTTTGAGAAGGAAGGTAGGGTCGTGCTGTCACTGATAAGAACAATGATGAAGGCTTGCAGCAGTGCATTATCGCATAGTCCTACACCTCCTCTGTTTCGAGGAACAAACGAAATTTGGGAGTCTTATCGTACTAGAAACCCGTGTTTTTTTTGTGTTTTTTCTTAATACCGTTTTTAATAGCATTGGCATTTCGTGTACTCCCATTAACGACGCGTCTAAATATATATTAGGTCCTTACCTATGAAATTAGCGTTTTTTTACGTGTTTTATTTCGTACGGAATTTAGTCATTTCAATTTTAACTTTAAGATCTTTTTTAATTTCATTAACACACTATGTTACAAAGGTTTCAGATACAAATAATATTGTTAAATTTGTTACATAATGTTTAAAATTTAAGTGTGAACTCAACTCTTTTCATGTGCTGCGAGTTCAAGTATTTCAATTACGCAGAGTTTTATGAAGCCAACTATTTTTAAGTAATAAAGATATGTATAATCTAACTTAGTCCAATGTCCAATGTTCCTGACAGAATTTTGTTTGGTTTGTATTTGACGTTACAAAATAATCCGCAAAATTAAATGTATGAAATCCACAGTTTATAATAAAATTCTCCATACAAAACGCCAATTTCATAGGTAAGGACTTTAATATCTCATCCGGTAGTTTGATCGAATACAGCTGCGCAAAGGATGACCTTCAATCGCTGCAGCAACCTCTTTCTCCAGTGTTTGGAAAATGTAGCAATGGTTTTTTCTTACACAGAAATTGATGCTCTTTCTGATGAGCATTGGTTTTTTGAGGAGGTCGATCGTACTAGATACTTAAGTACGAGGCGTCTTTGTCATGCTGCTGGCACTGATAAGGCCAATGTTGAGGGCTTGCAGCATTGCATTATCGTATAGTCCTCCCCCTCCCCTGTTTCGAGGAACAAACGAAATTTGGGAGTCTTATCGTACCAGAAACCCGATTTTAAAAATTTCTTTGAATTTTTTTTTAATACCGCGGCCAGGGTTGGGTTTGGTTTGGTTTGTTTCAGGAGCGCCAAAGTTCACTTAAAATTGCAAATTAGATTATTGGAACTCCGAAATTGTATCTCATATAATTTTACAACCTACTGATCACTCTTCATACTCTTCATATTTTTTTTAATACTAATGATCGGAACTTAAAATCTGAACTTATAACGCCAATATTCATAGAACCGTACACTTTTCACAATTTCTTAAATATCTTACGTGTAGATAAAATTAAGTTAGGTTGGTTAGATTTATAAAAATCTAAAAAAGTAACAGTTTTTTGAAAAACTGCTTTATGAGTTGCGATAATTATGACTTAAAAAAGTATGAATAAAAAAGTATGAGCAAATTTTTTCGGAGTTATGATGAGTATAGTCACAAATCGTTATTTGTATAAAAAATCGAAAGACCAATTTTATATGAGCCAATATGGACCCGCAATTTCGTGTTCTCCCATTAACGACGCGTCTAAATATATAATAATATATCTCATTCGTTACTCTTATCGGACTAGGTTTAGTTTCATGGGCTCCCCTACTATAAAGCGAGCGGGGGACCAAGCTACAGTAACGAAAGTTTACGTAATAGTAGGCACTAGCTAGACCTAACTGCCTTTTGAGAAATTTTAACTTTACGTAGACATTTTTCTTGGAGGCAGCGGCATGGTGGAATTGGCGGGAATCGACGCCCGCGCAGCTTGCAAAGTGACCAGCTCTTTAGATAAGCACTCCGGCGACTGACATCAGCCGACACCGTCGGAACAGGCGAGACAGGGAATAGGGCGACTGCTGCGCGGGGAATGAGTTGCCGCCTTTTAGTTAGGCAATGTCGTATAGCCGCCATTTAATGAAGCAAGAATGTATGTTTATTACTTTTGTTCCTAGATTATAAAACCGTGACGGCCTTTAAGTTATGTATTTTGATAAAAAATAATAAAATTTCCATACAAAAAGGCGGCTATTGGACTTTAACCGCTTATTTCTTATGTAGACACGGATAGACCGCTTTTTAATCTAGGACCTCTTTTGCAGTTGAATATTACGTTATTAAGCTATAAGATGGCTAAAGTCCAATAGCCGCTTTTAAGTTGTGGAAAATAAAATAGCTGCTTTTATGTCTTGTACCGTAACACGTGTTACGTTTAAAAATTGGCAGTTATCAACTTCTAATCGCCTTTAAGATAGGTAAGTGTTAAATAACTGCCTTTTTGGTAGTAATATCCCAAAAAAACTGAATTTAGCCGCTTTTCTGAAGGCTGTATCTCGGTTGTTTTTAAAGATATTGAAACCAAACCTAGATAGATCGATAGCTAATAAGTAGCTGAATCGCCCTGTATATATAACTCAAAAAGGTCGTAAGTGCCTTTAGCCGCCTTTTAGATAATGGACGGCAGCACTATCCTTCTTGCTTATGTTTAAATAGGTTACACAAAATTAGTAATATGATGTATTCGGCGTTCCAGGTGTACAGAAAAACCTTGCATGGTTTGTGTTACATTTGTTTTTAATGTTTGTAACTGTGTATATCAAATAAATAAAATAAAATAATAAATAAATAAATTAGGTAGTCGGTGAATCTAGGTTCTGTCAACGTTCTATCTAGTTCATGTATTTTTGATTTGACCGCAAGTTTGGATGACCATGCAGCTCGGCTAAAGTGGTAAATACCTTTTTTATGTAACGTGCTTAAACTTTAATGCTTTTGCACCGGTTAACATTTCACTTTCGAATTGAAAGATGAGATGAGGTGTATAAGAGAATAAAACCCGTATTTGGAATTACCGTAAAATTAAACCAACATGAAGTCGGTTAAAAAAGGTATAAAACGCTTACGGATTTTTTTTTATGAGACAAATCTTATCTCTTAATTATAATTTAAAAAGAAACTGCCCGCAACTCCATCATCAGGGATCAGGAATAGTGTAAGATTCTAATGGTGAAAGAATTTTTCAAATCGGCCTTGTAGTTTTGGAGCCAATTCAATGCAAGCAAACCAACAATCAAATCTTTCCTCTATATAATATTAGTATAGACTAGAAGACGCGCGCGACTTCGTACGCGTAAAATTAGTTCCCCGCTACTCCCCCTATTTCTTCCCGTTGGGGGTCAATTTTTGGAAAATCCTCTCTTAGTGCACTCCTAGACCTCATGAAGAACCTACGTGCCAAATTTGGGATCCCTAGACCCAGTGATTTGGGCTGTACATTGATAATATCAGTCAGTTTCTTACTATTATGTATTAAGATGTAACCTCGAGGAAATTTATTCCTAGACCACTTTGGACTATGTCAAAGTGACACTGTAAATAAATCATGAGAAGTCTTGATTGGTTACGTCACTTAGTCCAAAGTTGTCCAGGAATCAATTTCCTCGACTGTACTCGCAACCTAACATAATAGAGGTTATTCGAACCAAGTCAAAACAATGCCTTGAGAACAAACAACCGCACATCAAAGCTGACCTTTCTCCTTTCATACTTGACTAACACAAAACTTTGACAGCGACTTCCACTTAACAAGGTCAAAAACCGTAAGTAATCAATGCGACTGGAAGGAACATCAGATATTTTGTGGTTTTACTTCGTCGATTCTCGTTATACTTATAAATGGGTAGATCCGACCACAGATAAGTTACAACATGCTTGGATCAGTTCAATTTCACGGTTTTCTAATGCTGATAGTTCACTAAACAACGGTTTTGTGGAATTTTGAACAACGTTATTAATTTTTTTGACCCCTGCGGCGATATGATATGTTGTGAGACACCGCCAGATGCGTCAAAGATAATGCGATTAAGATCTTGGTTTTTGTAAGCTATCTGTTTCTTGAACAATGTGCTATTTTTTTCTACGTTTGTTTCGTATTCGATGCACGCGCAGGTACAGTCACAACCCGCGAATGTTACACCGCCCCCGAGGGTACGCTGGATGTACAGTGGCGCCCTCATTACTATTATTATGTTTTCTAATAAACTAAAGTATTTTCCTGAAATTAGTCGGTAGGTTTATACACATCACATCACATAAATTAATAAAAAATCACCTTTGAGTTATCAATTTAACGGAAAAAAGTGGCCACCTTTTCCCGTTAAGCTGACTACTCAAAAAGTAATTATTATTAAAGTTTGTTACGTATTCCATGAATTGTGTTTTTACTTGCGCTACAAAAATATATCGTCTGATTGCAAGGAAATTCTTTAGTTGATTAGAAAACACAATAATAGTAATCAGGGCGCCAATGGACGCTCGACGTTGCTCGGTGCAGTCTTAATTTAGCCGTGTACTACGCTCGGGTAATCTGTCAAGTCTGCTATCAACCCAAAATGCATTACACAGTTAAATTAGGAAGAGTGGCAAACGGCTTAACGTTCCCGAGTTGTGACTGTACAAGAAACTAGATGTTTTTTTACCAACAAACGCTGGGTGCGCGATTTAAGCTCTTTTACGTTTAATTTACTTTTCTTTGAACTTATGTGCCTTGGGAACCTGTGTTTAAAACATGTTTATTCGAAATATATACACTAACGGACTTATAAACTGTTTAGTTTGTTGGAATGATGTTGGTAAATTAATGCATTTTTCTGTCTTACTATGAGTATAGATTACTTTAAATCGGATCACTTCGTTTACCCGAATTTCATTTGCCATAATTGTGTCACTTGCCATAATATTAATTTGCCATAAAAGCAATTTTTCTGAAACTGTAAACCTTTCAGGTAATTTTTACATGCCATCGTATAAAGCCCAATAGGTTAGGTTAGGTTTGTTTTATAACATTTCTGAATAGTTCACGATTTCAGAAAAAATGCCTTTATGGCGAATGAATATTATGGCAAGTGATAGAATTATAGCAAATGACTTTCGGGCAAATGACAGAGAACCACTTTAAATTGTATTCTTGAAGTTACAAATCTCCCGATCTCATCTGACTTGCCATCAAGCTGTATGCTTAACCTTCCTCACGACATAAAAACAATCTTTTAATACACAAAAACAACTTACACTAAAACCAATCCTGTTACATAATCAGTTAAAAAGCCTAACGAATGTGCAATACCTATCCAATCGATGTAACCCCGTCATTTCTACAAATCATGTTTACTGACTGCCCGTACAATGGCGGACAGAATGTCAATAGACGTGGATCGTACCCTAATGCGGAGCCCCGTTGGAAACTCCAGCGCAGTCGACCGTTTCTTTTATTGTACTTGATAAATAAACAGGGATGTCTCGAGACGGTGGATTTGACGACATGTTTTGGACGCTTCTAGTTGATTTTGTTAAGTGAGTTGTTCATTCTGTCTTTATTAAATACCTACTACAGAGAACTTGAATTAGAGCTGGTTAGTGTTATGAGTTTTGTTGACACGGTTTCTTGTTTAAAGATGAATGTGGCTTTAGAGATCGTAAGATTTGTTTGTTTATTTATTTTACTTACAATAAAAAAAAGTCGTGAAGGCATCATCGTCATTAGGTACCATTGGTATCCTATCGCAAGTAACTACCAAGTTTTGTTTCCCAACTTTTTATTTAGTCCGAAAATTCATAAGTTAGAAAATTACTTCTTTCTGAACTTATTACTTTTATAACCTACAGAACCTGTAGTTTAAGTTAGGTTAGTGTGTTTAGAGTATTTTATAACAATTCAGAACAATTAATAGTTTTTATAAAAAAAACGTTGACCTTATGAAAATTCGCACAAACGAAACAGATCTGAGACACAAAGGAATTTGAATTCTCAAGACTGCAATCCTAAGACCCCAAATGCGTTGCCAATGCTAAAGACTAAAATGGAATGCTATGCTTTTAACTTCACCAGTTGTCTTAGGGTCGTATCCTCACACCGGAACACAACAATTCGAAAACTGTTGTTTGGCGGTACCACTTTACGTTTATAAATAGACGTTCAAACATATTTAAAGTTAGAGAACGCTGATCCATAAATAACTAGTAACCACAAACTGTAACATATTTCCTTGTAACACGACAGATGGATCCTTCCACTGACTTGACTAAATCACTATCCCACGCGTGAACGAGCCCCAACTCACCTGTTAGTGCCTCGATGACTCGCCGAAAGCATTCAACGTGCTATGCACAAGTCATTCCATTTGTACGAACTGGTTTGAACTAGATACGAGATAGATTGACGGGTACATGGCCTGACAGAAGGTGTAAATGCGATACGGTTTGAAATTGAGGAATGGAATTAATTGGATTATTCAAAGTAGGCCGAAGGGTTTAGTTAATAAAGCAGCTTTTTTTAAATAACAAGTTTCTGGCAAAAAAAAACATTTTTGGGATGAGCTTTTATTGCCCACTGTACTTTTTTTGCACAGTCATCATCTACTTGTCAAGATGATTCTAAAAAGCCCTAACACGACGGGTTTATCATGTGCAAATTAGGAGTTCCTATGGCCACCCTGAGTCTACATCATCAGACCAGCTCGATGGTACTATATTATTGTATTGTCATCAGAACTAAAGGCGTATGCAAATTTTCTGCTTCATCAGAAACCAGGAAGTGGGTGAAATTTAACTTGGAAGATTTGACCCTTACATACAAACATACATAAATACATTGCAAGTCAAATAAAAGCTTTTAAAAATATGCTAGTCTGTACGAGGTAATAACACTCTTACAAGATCAAATTAGTTCTAACAGTTTTAACTTGTGCCTGTTTAATTTCATAATAATATGAACTATTGTAAACTATATACGGTCAGCCAAGAAAGTGGTCTACCAGTTTCAGACAAAAGTTTCTGGAAGATCATATTATCACAGAGAAACTGGGAAAATCGAACGCCTTGTATTATGATGTGCAAATAAACTTCAACTGTAAGGTCATAGACCACATTTTTGGTCTACTGTTTTTTAAATGGGTACCTATTATATCATAGAAACATTTTTAACGAACGTATCATTGGACCACAGAATTTTCATTTCATCGAAAGGCATTTCTCGCCTAAGAAGTTTTTTTTTTGGCATTCACAACTGTAACCTAACCTAACTTTCATAGTAAGTGTTATCCTGAAAATATCATTGGTTCGATGAAATGAGATTCAATGAAATGGTACAATGATTTGAAGTGAAATTCGACAAAATGTTTGTAGTTACTTTGTTACTAACTTCAAAACTAACATCAGAATTTCTTGCCACAAACAATTTTTTGCACTAAAGTTTTTATGAATACTCCAAAGATTTTTTACTCCGTGGCCATACATTGTATGTTAATATTACTTACATTCTAAAGTTGCATTTTCTATTTTATTTAGCATATCTAATAAGTACCTTTTCAATCCTCTAAACTCCCACAAAAGCATCAACTATTCCACCAAAACCCAAGCTTTAAAAACGCTCTAAGCTTGTAAGAAAATATTCCCTACAAACTCTTGCATACTTCACAATTTTAAACCGTACGTATCGCTGTTTACTTTGAACCTTAATCTCTCCCGAGAACAAGGTGGCAAACTAGACCTAGACGTTTCAACAGCGCTCAACAAAAGCGAAACAGTAGCCTTATTCGCAACACAATAAATAAAGGACGCAAACACATGAGAAATTGCACGGATACCCTTAGGAACCCTCATTATTTTAATAGTGTAAATCCCACACCACAAACCAAAAACACACCTTACCATCCTACAACAGAGTTCTATTCAGCTCGTCGGTGCTGGAAGAAATTCAAGAGCGATAAACCAAAATGTTTCCTCTAACTTTGAATCCTGTTGTGAAGGTTTACAGTAGCATTTTGTTTAGAAGAGTCTAGATTGTTTGGTTGACCAGAATGAAGACCGCACACCGTGTCATACGCCCCCGCCGTCTTATTATGCGACTGAAGATCGACTGGCCACAGGTAAGACCAAGTATAAACGAATAATTAAGTGCTCCTTGGAACACCTACGCTTTCGATTTATGAGCATCGGGTTAGCGTCGTAATTAAGCTTCGTGGAAGGGTGAATAAACGTTATGTACCTAGTCTAGATAAATTGAGAATGAGAATTCTTGCTTATGTACCATCAAGGACTTTCATGTTACCACCATAGAACCTTGTCGTGATGACAACGTCAACTCACGAGATAGAAATCACAGAGACATTGATCGTAAGTTTTATGCGACGAGGTTCTATTGGGGTTGGTCAATTTAAATGGACGTATCAGGTATATTTATGTTCATAGGCGGTGGTAATCAGCGCATCTTTAATCCAACAAAGACACTTAAATAAAAATAAACTATTTGAATAGCGACATTATTGCAGTGAAAAAGAATTCGCTTTTTGCATAATGTCACTTTTGGGTTTGACGTGCAAGTTGTCATCAGATAGGCCATGCTTGCTTGCTAATTGGAGTCTTTGACATTAAAAAAACACCATAGAACTCTATTACGAGTAATAATACTAGTCATGGATCTTTAAATTAAATTACAAGAGCAAAATGATATCGATACTCGTCATTAAAAAACGTCTTTGTACCTTATCGGTCAGGTCTGTGTAACTTTGTGTTAAAGAGGTCTAGTTTAATGGTTAATGATTAACCCTTTAGCACATTCGTCCACTATAATTAGATTCTTACTGCACCAAGCTGTAATATTAACGATGGTTTTTACACTGTAGGTAGTTGAAGTCTAGACTGGTTTCAATGAATTTTGATCCTTTATTTTCTTCGGCTTAAAATCGTCGCCGCGAATCTTAGATTTAGTAGATTAAATTATGTTTTCTTAATTACTTTCTTAGTTAATTTGTTTGACGTTTTCTTCAATACAATTTTCTCAGAATTAAATAATTGTGAAAAGGGTGAGGTTTTCATGTTTTGTTTTTCAATCAATCAACTTTAATTAACATTAATGAAGGTTTCTTAAAGCCATAATGTGTCAACAAATAAAATATGTCTCGATGTATGAATGTGGAAGAAGTGCAAGAGATTTGTCAGGATCCTATCGCATAAGTGGAAAGAAGTGGTCTCTGCCTACCCCTCTGGGAAACAGGCGTGATTTAATATTTGTATGTATGTAAATAAAGCAAAGTTAATTTAAAACAAGATGAGATAGATAATAAGCCGACCATTATGAAGAAGTAGACCGAGAAGAAAATACAGATTAAGAAATCGCATCGATTTAAACCAGTCCTGTAAAAATTGAGCTCAGGACCGAGTAACACAGAATTGCCCAAGTAATAAAAATAAATAAATAGCAAGGGACAATTTCACATAACAATAACTGTCCAGGGTAGTGATTCTCTCAACAACGACGGTCGGACGGACGAACGAGTGAATGTCCAAGCGGCGAGTTTAAGTAGTCCCGTCAGTGCGAACAAAACCATATTTTAGCGCGTGCATTTTCAATTTAGCAGCATAGTTTCTGTCGATATATCGAACGTATAAGGCTGCTTAATTGAAAATGCACGCGCTAAAATATGTTTGAAAATGTGTTTTGTTCGCTCTGACGGGACTACTTAAACTCGCCACTGCGATTTCGCTCGTTCGTCCGACCATCCGTTGTTTTTAAGAGAATAACACCCCATAACAGATAGTTTGTAAGTTTTTTGTTAAGAATGTTTAGATATAATTGAAATTAAGAATTGGTTAACACTAACTATAGAGAGGCTTGTGGTTCTTCATGTCAAGAGTGCTGTGGATTCCTCATGGTAAGTGCTGACAATTAATTTGTGAATGTAATGTACCTGTGCATAATATTTTTTTTTTTTTTTTTTTATGGCATAGAGAAGACAAACGAGCACACAGGCCGCCTGATGGTAAGTGGAAACTGTGACCCATAGACATTTGCATTCACAAGACTGCAATGCAATTCTAAGACTGCAAATGCGTTGCCAACCCTGAGGACTAAGATGAGAATATGATTTGATAACTAAATGTCAAAATTTGCAATTTTTAGTGCTAAATTTGAACGTACAAATACAAAAAATGACCACATGTAGCTTCCATGCACAGGGGTTATTTTCTTTATGAAAGACTTACTTAAAAGAAATAACCAAAAATATCCTTTATACTTTATACTTTTATACTACGCTCTTGACAATTGTAGTTTAAAAACATTTATCATATCTGTACTTTGTTATTTCTCTTTGAAAATCTTTTAAACAAACAAAATCACTCATTCTGAACTAGAAATTCCAAAACGTTGCTCCATTCACGTATTCCGACCACACATACACATGTTTATTTATTTACCCAAAATCTTTCTAATCTGGAACCTGAGGCTATAAACGAACCATAAACAGTGTTGTTTGCTTGTCTGTCTGTCGGAGCATTAAGCTGTCAAAACAGGTGAAAACGTAATTTGAGTTAATTATGTTTGTTATGCTGATTGCCAATGAATGGACGGATTTATTTGTGGATTCGGAAACGATGTATTCGTAAAATTTTAATGCATGTTTATCTTTGCTTGGTAATGTTATTTTAGTTGTGTCAACTCTTTTATATCAGGATATCAACGAATAATATATCATAAGTTATTGTCATGGAGCTAACCGAAGTTTCATTGACAATGACAGGTGACAGGTGACAATTCGGTATACATTGCAGAGTTAACAAGTTTTTATATCACGATTCACGAGCTACTCCATGTATACTGAATTGTCACCTGTCATCTGTCATTGTCAGAGTGGTAAACTAGAGGGCTGGTGAGAGAAAAACAGATCAAATTGCCGTTATAAATTGGTACTACGGTAATCAAAAATAAATTAACGTTTTTCTTGTTGCCAATGATCTTAAAAGAAATGCTCGTTTTAAGACGCCTTGAAATTAATAAAAAATCTGTGTTTTATTCATCCATAGCTCTAAATTCAAATCAGTTTTTTAATACGACTAAGAAAACATTTTTTTTTAAATTGATATCTAGGATAATAAAATTGCATATAAAGTCCATGGTCAGAATTATTACATGGCACAATTTTATTTTCATTACGAAACATTTCATAGCTCCCGAAAGAAAGCGATAAACGGGTTCTTCATGGATGATTTCGCGGGCATCGCTAGTATAAAATAAAGCTAAGAGCTTAGTATATTTAACTAACATTATATGTTTTACATAAACCACCACACATTTCACATACGTAATGAAAGCATTTTATAAAATACTAAAAAACAAACACTCTTATTCAAACTTTAGTTCAAGTATTTCTTTCCATTCATACATACATAAACTCACGCCTTTATTTCCAGAGTGTGGTAGGCAGGGCAACAGAATTTCCAACAACTCTAAATACTTGTTGATAATTCTGTAACCACATTTTGCACACTTAGGCGAAGATGTTTACCAGTGTATTAGTTAGTGACAGGTTGCAAGCCCATCGCCTAACAGTACTACACGCCTTTATTACCTTAGTCGGCTTTTACGACATCCACGGAAAGATACGGAGTGGCTAAGATGTTTACCAAATTTTTTTATCCCTTGCCACTTTTCGTTAAATTCAAAATATCACATTGATAACGACAAAGCAAACTTTAGCTATTTTGCGTTTATAAATAAGAAGGTTCGGAAGTTTTCCGAATTTAACACAAAACTAAAATTTTAATATTTTTAGCCTAACCATTAATTATTTCCCTTAAACTATAATTACCCCTTTTGCAGTAATATAACTAATTACCGTGACTTGCAAACTGCAAGTCATCGCCCACGCCTCGCATCAGGATATTAGCCTCACTAAGCACAGTGACTGTGCCATTAAATCCAAATGGAGTCAATTTTATACTACATTCAGTGAACCTGGCATAGAACGTATTAATACGTTCAAGGCGCATGACACACCTTGGCTTACTAAAATCTTATATTATATTATATCCATTTGTTGGCAGTGATCGTATTTTCAATTGTTTGGATTAAAGCCATAAAGTATGGATTTTGATTTTGTATGGACCTTTAATGATTCTATAGAAGGATTATTAATTTATGAGTTTTGGTTAAGATTTCTTAATACCTGTTTCACAGTCTCACTGTCGCCGAGTCTAAGGTTTTTTTAAAGATACATACATACATACCGTCACCCCGTTCCCAGAGTGGGGTAGGCAGACCTAAAGAATTACCAACAACTCTAAAAACTTGTTAATAATTCTGTAACCACATTTTGCACAATCAGGTTAAGATGTTTACCAGTGTATCAGTGACAGGTTGCAAGCCCATTGCCTAACAGTACTACAAACTTTTACAAGTTTTTTTTAAAAGATTTTTTAGATACTTGAGTTAAAGAAACACTTGACTAACACAGAAACGAAAATAATTTTACATTTTATTTTATCAAAAATGTTAATTTTATGAAATATAAAAAACTTAACTGCACGAAAAAAGTACGGGTCATGTTGTTATCATTATGTATCAGTGACCTTTTTGCAAAGTGGAAAACTGTAAAGAAGCGTATTTTTTGAAATAAGCAGCGTCAGCAAATAGGTTATAGTTAATACATACACGAACATACGTTAATTGTGTATGATGTTGGTTTTTTTTTATGGCATAGTGTAGACAAACGAGAACACAGGCCACCTGATGGTAAGTGGAAACTGTGACCCATAGACATTCGCATTCACAAGACTGCAATGCAATCCTAAGACTGCAAATGCGTTGCCAAACCTTTGCGTGGTAGAGTGAAGGAGACGATAGACGACGAAAAGTGTGCGATGACCTGTGATAGTAAATTGTAGAAGAACTTATCGTGTAACTTCGTTATAGCAAAAAGCGTGCTCAAAAATGATTTCCTATCTCTAGACAAGAAACTGCATAAAATATTTTTAAACATTTTTTCAACATGATTAGTTCTATATTCAGGGCCTGTATTCTAAGCGGTAAAAACCACCATTACTGTCAAGTAAATAAGAGCTATTGAAACGTTGACAATATGATAACAGGTCAAAGACGATATGGTTTTTAACACAGTACAGTCGAAGTCATAAAATTGTACTTTAGTACCTTGCCACTTTAATCGCTGTGACAATTTCATATCATAGTTTAAACATACATACATACATACATTAAATCACGCCTGTTTCCCAGAGGGGTAGGCAGAGACCACTTCTTTCCACTTGCTACGATCTTGACAAATTTATTTCGCTTCTTCCACATTCATACAACGAGTCATGCACGCACGTCGGTTTCGGGTACTTAAACATGACCTTTAATAGACAAGGTACTAAAATGTAAACATGTTTTTGACTTCGACTGCACTATATTTAAGCTTCCTAGCCTTCCTTGATGTTTCTAACGACATTTAAAACCTCTACCCTGGAATTTCCGAGCATGTCCCGATCCACCGCATTCCCTTTTATACGGTATCATTGTAGGCCTATCACGGCCCATTTGGTCATATCGCCGCGGTGACTAGGCCCAGTGCCCATATTCAGAGATAGCCTTAATCGGACCTATGCTCCAATACAACGGGTGTCAGGTACTGGTGGCAGAACAGTGTTTACTTGAAGTTTAAAAAGAAAATGCGTTATACAGTGTACTAGGCAGATAAGAAGTAAATTCTGACATAATGCACAACCAATAAATACTAATAATTAAAAGTAAGGTCAAGTTGGGTAAGTGAAACATACTTTATTTATTTCTAAAGAAAATCAAGTGGATTTAATAAAATGTTAGGTCTATCACAGTAGCAATATAAGTTGTATCTTTGCAAAACTAAGACGATTTATAAAATTAACAATATATTATTCTAGATGCCTTCAGAACAGACATATAAAAGAAAATGTACGAACACAAAAAACTGTTTCACTTGCCTCGCCGTTGGGGCAACTGAAACAGTCGCGTTTGTCGTTCAGTACTTGCACTAAAAGGTATTTCAGATGCAAAAGTACTAAAGTACTAAAGTTATTAAGCTATTTTGATCCTTGCAACATTGAAAATAAGGTGATTTTTGTATAGAAAAGATAAAAACGTTATTTTGGGGCAAGTGAAACATATATCCAAAACCAGGGGTACTCAAATTTTTTTTTTTTTTTTTTAATTTATTATGCCAAGTATACACATTGAAAAAACATTTAAAATAGTTTCGCCAAACTGCAAAGCAGTTTGTTGGCGAAGACAGCACTCTTTTTTTACATTTTTACTTTAAATTAAACAAGATAAGTAAACACCAGGTTTGTGCGACTTATTACCAATTTTACCAAACGATGTAAAATGTTAACCAATGTTCATCGACTTTTAGTTTATACATTTTGACAGCTGTTAACACTCTCATCGTCTGTTAACTGGTTGATTTAATAATGGACTTTGAATTAAATAAGTATCGGTTTTGGAAAAAAACGTGGCATTTATTGACTTATAATCATAACAATCAGAAAAATTCACGAGACGTTATTTTAGTACTTCTAGATCTTCCACAGAAATTAGGAATTTGAAAATAAATTAAAGTTAAGTATTTACTACTTAGCATTTTTTCAAGTTAGAAATTCCAAAGTAATGTATTTAAAATAAACTAAAATACAAAAAAAAGACAAAAACACTGTATGAACGGCAAGTTTACGAAAAGTAGAACGTGATGAAAAATGTTTAGAGCCCCTGAACTGGGGTAAGTGAAACATACATTTCACTTGCCCCGGCCGGCACTGTTTCACTTACCTCAATATGTAAATTTTAGGTTATATTTTTCTTCATCAAATCCTGGGTAAATCTGTTGCTTTTACGTAAAACAAATACACACAGGTGAAAAAGCAATTAAAAGTTATACTACTTACATTTTTTACCGCTCCGTAAGTCAGGTTTTACAAGTTAAATAATAAGTAACTTGACGATGGGTTGAACTCGCTAATATTTTATTCACAGACTAAAAATTTGCAATGGTTTTTTTACTTTACCCGCAAACCGCATCGACATCTCTTTTTTGAATCCAGAACTATTATGACAATAACTGCTTTACCGAAAAGTCTGTGCTTTATTAAAGCTATTATTTAAGAGATATTTGAAAGTGTTCCACTTCCCCCGGTGTTTCACTTACCCAACTTGACCTTAGCAGAAAAAAAACATTACAAAATGTAAGTTCAATAAACATTCAACTAAAAAATAATGACTATAAGAACAACACCACGAGGTTTCTACGTCAAAAGAATAGTAAAAAAAAAGGTTTGTAATAAAATAATTATATTTCAATAATAATGTCAGTATGAAATTCTAAATATTATAGGGCTGTTTTTATTGTATTGATTTTAGCAACTGAATGAATTAATACTATTACTGCTGAGGACTGGGAAAATATTTGTCACCATGTCGAAAGTGAAGAAAATAAATATAGATGTCAAGAAGGGGAAATGGATCGAATTACAGATCATAATATTATTATCAATACTTGTGACACCTCAGATGAAGAATTTAATAATAGCAAATTAAAGCAAAAAAATACTTAGTATTGTTTTACTTGTTAAGAAGAGAAATATGATAAGAGACTTACGTTATTCTACTTTTCATGCGAACCGTACAACCACTACAAATGCAATTCCACGCTCTCGCTAATTCATCTATTAAGTATAAATTGTTAAGGGCGTGTTTTGTTTCGTTGCTATCGCTCCTCGTCAAGGTGGTCAATATCTGTTGACCAGCGTATACAGATGTGGCGAAACGTCGCGCGGTTTATATTCCGCAATATCGTCGGTAATACCGCATAACTAACAATTTAAATAAGGTGCAAAATACACCTTAGCTAGTAAGTCAATAAGGTTCATTTTGCAACTTATTTAATTTGTTAGTTACGCCGTATTGCAGTATCACCGACGATATACTATTATAGTTCAAAGCCGAACGGGCGCTGATAACACTGAGCTAGGATTGTGTAGTCATTGTTTTACTTATTTATTTGTTGCTTTATTTCGTAACTAGACAAAGAAGTAAAAGAGAAGTTCATACGGCTTTATTATTTGATTAGAGTTACAACTATACCAAAGATGTATTTGTTACCATCAACAGATTTTGAAAATTGATTCTTCGAACTTGCTGACACTGAAAAAATATGTACATTTCATACAAATAAAAAATAATACAAATTAAATATTACAAATAAAAAAATAGTTTTTATTTTGTATTAAGTACTTTAATTTCATAAAATTTTTAGGCTAGTTCTAATTTGTTTTTTTTATTAGCCATCATTTTAGTATTCAAATAAATTACTCTTAAAGTGAATTTTAAGCTATTATCCAAAAAAAATGGGGCATCAGTAGGAGTAAAAATATAATATAGAACGAGAAAACAAATAGAAGTCCTACTAGAGATCAGCCACCATTCAGAGTTCAGCCCGATATAGAATGATGCCATATCATTGCTACGTAAGAGATTCCAAATATAGGCATTCTTAGAACCATCTTACTGAATATGGAAAAACAATGCTGTAAGGTAAAGGAAACGTGTTTGTTTTTGACGTGTTGCTGAGGCCAAAATATCGTATCAAAAGGTACATTTTGTGTACCTACAATAGTCAAACAAATTAACTGTCAACTGTTTTTCATAAGGTGTCATTCTTAAACTAGGTCATGTATATAATGTAATGTCTTAGTTACAATGTTAAAGGTTTAAAAAAAAGTTCGTTTCGGGTAAAGCCAGACAGACTTGCTTAAGAGCGAATGAGAGTATCAACCAACCCAAAGAAGTTTCACTACATACTACATAGTATAAAACAAAGTCGCTTCCCGCTGTCTGTCTGTTCCTATGTATGCTTAGAGCTTTAAAACCATAAAGTGATTTATGAGGAAGGTTTTTATGTATTATGAATTTTTTTTTATGTACGGGTGTTACAGAAAACTCACATAAACAGAAGCGAAGCGAGGGCGCGTCGCTAGTATAATTATAAACTATATTAAACTGATTCTATTATGCTCCGATCTTAGTTTTACTTTGAAATAAACCTCTAAAAATACTAGTAACATTTATAAAGTTAACTGATGACCAAGATCGTCTAGCGAAGTAAGAACAATTAGTTACTTTATGTACTTATAGAGAACAAACAGTCGATTGCCGTTTAAAAACCATTAGAACGAATAAAGAAATAAAATGGAACTTCAGACGTTGCTAATTGGAATCGCCGACCACTACTAACTGCCTACGGATTTTCTCGCCTCAAGCTCGTTTACCTGATTTAAAAGGGCACATCTGCAACTTTAATTCCAAAGAATATTCAACCCTTTACAATGAAGAATGAGGTGCCATCTTCAGTATACGTTTCGCAACATATGTGCTCTTTTTTCTGGCGAGGATAGATCTGTGCTCGCCAATTAACGTAGTAGCAATTCGATTATGGAACGTTCTCGAATCGACTCACGTTAGCGAATTCGGTGCCCCGTTTTCTGATGTCCTTAGAAAGTGTAGATCTAATAAGAGTTCTAGGCTCTGAAAGTGGTTAACGACACGAGTGGACTTAGGTAAGCGTGTTAGGGGAGTCTTTTTATGTAACTAGGGAACATCGTTATTGATAAAGAAATTGAACTTTTAATACAGATGCTGGATTTCACGAAGTTTTCTGTCAACGTTTCAATTTTTTGAGCAAATAATTTTCAATAGAAAGGTTTTTTTATGTTAAATACTAGCCAGCGTCTTCGTTCGTGTAGATTTTGAATAGATATCGGTAATCTGAAATTTTCCAGTGTTAAAAGTAGCTTATATGTATTCAGGGTATAGCTATCACCATTCCAGCGTGACGGAGTAAAAAAACGAATACATACTCGTAATTATAAACTTTCGCATCTTTACATAGTGTAAAACAAAGTCGCTTCCGCCGTCTGATTGCTTAGATCTTCTTAACTACGCAACGGATTTTAATGCGGTTTTCATCATAGGTAGAGTGATTCAAGAGGAAGATTTTTATGTATAATAAATTCTGGATTATGTACGGATGTCACAGAAAACTCACATAAATCAAAGCGAAGCGAGGGCATATATAATACTAGTGGGATGTTATCAGACCTATCATAATACAAAACTATATACATTAATCTAGTACAGCTAAAGATTTACTATTATTCAAAAAACTTATTAGCAATGCAAATCCTAGATGATAATACAATTTATTGAAGGTGGAGAATCGACCGTAATTATAATACGTTGAATCAAAAATAGTAAAAGTACGCGCTCTCTGCGTGGGAGCATGTTTCCATTATCACAGCAAAAACAACTTTACACTTTAATCTTTACATACATACATAAACTCACGCCTTTATTCCCAGAGTGGGGTAGGCAGAGCTACAGAATTACCAAAAACTCTAAAAAATTGTTGATAATTCTATAACCACATTTTGCATACTTAGGCTAAGATGTTTACCAGTGTATTAGTGACAGGTTGCAAGCCCATCGCCTAACAGTACTATAGGCCTTTATTCCCTTAGCCGTCTCTTACGACATCCACGGGAAGACATGGAGTGGCACTATTCTAACCCGGCAACCACACGGGTCAATTCACTTTAATCTTTAAAGTTGGAAATATGATACGCAATTTATTTTGTATGACGTTAGTAATTGTAGTTTTTTTAAAGACAAAAAAAAACAACTAATTTTGAAGATTCTTCGGTTTTAAGAATGAAAGTACTTATTCAACCTTTCATTTTTGCTTTAAATAGCCAAAATCTTTTTTCAATCAATTTTAAACCATACCTATGGTTAAAACAAAATGTTCGTACATTCGTATTTAATTTTTCACTTTGTCATCCAGTAAAGAGAAATTTACAATTTCATAATTTTATTCAGGTTTAAAAAGGGGGAGGTGACAACGTTAATTAGGTACATGTTTTATCCTTTTTGTAATAAAAATTAAGTCAACAACTTTAACAACCACCAAGAAATGCCGCCTCAATACTTCTCTTCCTAAAATAAATAATAATCAACACCTGCACAGGTTACATCCGGTGACGGCTTTTCCATTTCCGCCCCGAGTATTCCTTACTTCCGGCGGGGTCTGGGTTTTGCCAGCTGAGATATAATCACGACGTATTGTGAGTCTATTCATACATACAAATTATTTGATGACATTCAAGTGGGCGAGATGAAAGATGCAATTGAATCTCTGTACAAAATTAGGAAAAAATTCCCGACCGTCGGAATATTTTAGTATATTTTTATGTAGGCTAAGTTTACTTGTAAAGTGTTATTGGATTATTTAATGATTTATGTTTTGTATCAAAGGGTGATACCGTTTCTAACCTTACCTCTGTTTGCTATAAGTATAGTACCTACATTGACTTTAGTCTTATACCGTATTGATCAATGTTTTTTTGTAGGTACAATCGACTAGAAAGATATAATTATATCTACTTTGAACCCTTAGTTTTTACTATGCAATGAGGTGAAAAAACGGATACATCTCTTTGTATCCGACTGTACCTACTTCCAGTGCTAACATTACTTAAAAAACATGATAAGGCGACAAAATGTCATGTCATCACGACCAGAACATTATTTGGATACCATCTCTTTACCTAGCTATTATGAATCCCACATGGTGGAGCTAGTTCCCCTTTTTACCTCTCCGCTTCGATCTATACTTAAGATGGATCTTCGGATGTTCCTTGTCTTGAGTATTCTTCTGGTTCTAGAACCAGAGATGGGGCGATGGTACTACACCAGGCTATGTAGGTACATACGTAGTCAGGTGAGTAAGGAACAGTGTTCGCATTGTTGCGTTTCGAATAACCAGGGAAATAATTAGCATGGAGGCATTCCGTCTAAGGGGCGTATTAATAAACTGATCTCGACGGTAATGCACGTCTCAAAATGCGTCAAAAATGACAATTCTCTATGGCTTGACGTTTAGTTTGACGTATCTTGTGACGGACATCTCAGTCAACTTACGGCCGTATTAATACACACACCTTGGCTCAAGTAAGAACAAGTACGAGAAGGATAGTAAAGTTACGTCTATAGGAAATAATTTCAGTAAATATTATAATTAATAACATATGTTTCATTTTAGGTTGAGTCCCTACTCACCCCTTAATCCTTACCCCGTTTTACGGTATATTATAATTAAATTGTATACCAACTACCAAAAAAAATACTTATATTGTATGACCCATTGAGTAAAGGCATCCGTCTTTTGCAACTTCTCTCTGTCTTGTGATTGACCTCTTTAATTAAAGCTCCGTTGTTGCCTCAGACACCATGCTAAGCAATCATCATCTTCATCATAATTTCAGCCAAACGACGTCCACTGCAGGACATAGGCCTCCCCCATAGATCGCCACAACGACCGGTCACGTACGTGCTACCTGCATCCACCCGCAACCATCAAGAGGTCGTCGGACCATCTCGTGGGAGGTCTACCGACGCTGGTCGCCGGAAGACCCAAAGCAATACATTTATTTATTTGCGCTGTATCCCACATCGCACAAACTCATGACTTTATACATCGCTGGGGAACTATTGTTGTAACCCAGTTATGAATTTTTCAACCGTACCGTATAATAAAACGTAACAAGGCAAACTAAACGGCAAAGAAACTCCTTCCGGGGAAAAAGTATAAAAATACTGCAGTTTCCGCTTCTGGAACGAAATAAAGGAAGTTTGTTGGTGTTTGGAGAGTGGGTCTGTTGTTTGCTGAGATTTGTTGGATGGTATATTTGAATTAATCAGGGATTTCAATATACCGTGTGGACTAAGCAGCTAATGTTGAAAATTGTAAAATGTAGTGACTAAGATTGAAAAGGGCATGCTTCGATGGTTCGGTTATTTGGAAAGGATGGATGAAAGAAGATTGACGAAAGAGATATACAGATTGAAAGTGAGTGGACGGGTCGGAAGGGGCCGCCCTAGGCGTACTTTTTCGAGTCAAATCGGAGAAATACTGGAAAAGGGCCGAATCTTAAGTACCCGAAACGAAAGAGCGAAGCAAAGCGAAATAAATTTGTCATGATCGTAGCAAATGGATAGAAGTGGTCTCTGCCTACCCCTTTGGGAAACAGGCGTGATTTAATGTATGTATGTGTAATACGCGTCGTGTATTTTGGCATGGCGATGTAAAGTGGGATCTGAAACTCATAGATAATTATTTGTGATCTCAAGACTAAAATCATAAGGCTGCGAATGCGTTGAAAACCCTGGGGACTAAGGTGGAATGCTTCGGGCCAATTCCAGTTTAAATATTATAGGATTTATTTTAGTGCCATCTTGTGTTAGGTTAGGTTTGTTTTTATAAAATCCTCAAATATTTACGGTTACAGAAAACAAAACGGGTTGCCAAATGAAACGGTTGGGAAACGATACATTTGGCAAACATATTTCGCCAAAACAAAGGTAACACGGAATGCGATCAGAATAATTTACTGGCTATCAGTTGTCTTATCCACACATTGAAACACAGTAATGCGAACACTGCTGCTTGATGGTGGGTTAAGGATATGGATGTAGATATGTTAATAATGGTGGTAGCAATCCGGACGGAGCCAGCACAAAGTCCCGCCACCACTAAAATATTGTAATATTTCTGCTTCAGAAGTAGATGCGTTATTTTGTAAATGTGTTTTTTTTCTCTACTCCATGAAGTTTCTTTATATATATCGTCAACATTTAGTCTAGTAAGAATGAAATAAATGATCTAACATAAACACGATTAAATTAAAAACTAACTACTTCGCAAATTTTCTCCAAGACCCTAAGAAACCCTCGCATCAAAGCTACCAGGCGTGAAATAAAATAGGGAGCGGGTCAAGTGCAATTCAAACCTGCGCACCGAGGGTTTCGTACTAGACTAACACCTGGTCGGTTTTTTATTTTTATTATTTACTTTACTTTAGCGTTACTATATTATACTACATTATAATGTACAAATTATTACCGTGTGGTAGCCGGATTAGAATAGTGCCACTCCGTATCTTTCCGTGGATGTCGTAAAAGCCGACTAAGGTAATAAAGGCGTGTAGTACACTGTTAGGCGATGGGCTTTCAACCTGTCACTAATACACTGGTAAACATCTTCGCCTAAGTGTGCAAAATGTGGTTACAGAATTATCAAAAAGTTTTTATAGTTGTTGGAAATTCTGTAGCTCTGCCTACCCCACTCTGGGAATAAAGGCGTGAGTTTATGTATGTATGTATGTATAATGTACAAATATGATGCTTGTACCATTTTAGCGATAGAAGCAACATAATCAAGCGTTGAAAAAGTTTTTTTTTGTGATGAAATTCGCCATTATAATAAATATTATAATATATAAAAGCGTTTCTTCCGATATCCCTTCGTCCGTTCAAAAAAAAACGAGTTCAAAATATATCTTTCTAGTTTAGGACGGACTGACGGACAACCAAGGAATAGTATTAGAGCCCCGTTTAGCACCCTTAGGATACGGAACCTTAAAAACTGATATATATATATACAGTCTCACCGTCAGTCCATTTGCATTTTAATGGGGCGGCACGCCGTGTAACAAGTTTCACTAATAACCGTGAAATGGGGGTAGGATCGATTACATGTCTTTTGTAGCTAAAAACGTTTCAATGAAGTTTTCACAAAAAAAATGTAATTATTCTTTAGATGTTTCTGCTGGTTTGATGTCAGTGGAAGTATTATGTATTCTAGATTAAGATACCTACCTACGATTATTTTTAATTGAGTATGTATTACAGTTATTATGATAATTATAATATTTTACGAATTTATGTTATTATAATATTGTTGTCTAGTACACCTTAGCAATGGGCAATTTGTGTGATTTATACTGTGATATTTAAAAAATTAAAGGATAAAAAGAAAAATAAAGAAGAAAGAAGAAAGTAAAAAACTTACGCAAAACAACAAGAAACTTTTTTTTTTATTGTGCAGTACATACATACATACATACTACATACATACATACTGTTAAAAATACAAGAAAAATAAATGTGACGACAGACAGTGGTAATTCTTTCGAAACGTCCTAACCAAGCATGTGCTGGCTGTGAAGCCACCGCTGATCTTCCTTTGGGTTCACGCGGTGAATACACGGAAGATGACAAGGTACAGGTACTTATTAACCAACTTCAAAAAAAGAAGACAAAAAGATAAAAGATAAAAGATATTTATTCAGTAAGTAGGCCGCACGGGCACTTTTACACGTCATGAATCTACCAGCGCTTCCCAAGAGGAGACCACTGCCGAGAAGAAACGCCGCAAGAAACTCAGCAGTCAGTCATTTTTTAAACATGTTACAATTATATACCGTTATAATTATACCTCCGTCCGTTATTATCACTTACAGCCTTGAAACTGGAGATACTTTTATTGAACCAGATCAACTTAGTTACAAATATACAGATACTTACTCATAAATGAAGTAATCAATTCAAACCTATCTTAGATAGACTCCTGAAAACCTGCTTTTATATTTTAAAAAAAAAGGAGCCACAATGCCACAGAATATACGAATACACATGTTACACAAACTTAGGTTACTATATTGTTCGTGTCAAGGTTTAATAATCAGACCTCGGACAGGGTGAGCTGTTTTAAGAGTTTGCATAATATGGACATACCTACGTAGTCATTCAATGGTAGATGTGATGTAATTGAATAACGAATAAAATTATTCTATATTTTAAATCTTTACATAACTAGCAAAACAAATTAATTGTATAGCAAGCCTCTTTAAATGATAAGCATATCCATATGAAAGTAAATTAACCGATATGATATCATACCTCTTTAGATAGACAATAACTCTATTTAACGATGCCATATTTAACATTGAAGTAACATGACAAAGTCATTAAGGTCATTGTTCTAATGTTCTGTTGTGTTATTTTAATTATTATTTTTAATATTTCATCTTGACTACTAATTTTGAACCCGAGCGTCGAGGGTGTGAAGTGTAGATGTTAATATTAACATCTACACTTGACATTAATGACGTAAAAATGGCTCACTCTGTCCGAGGTCTGTTAATAATACCTACAGGTTCAATACTACATGATTCACTATAAATAAATAACACACTAAACATTTTATTCACATTTTGTGTCGATTCAGCTCTAATTAATATTAATTCCGGGACACCCTCGACGCTCGAGTTCAAAATAAGTTTTCCTGAAGATAACCAATCTGTTATTTTTATTAAAAGTAATTAAATATAAATCAATAATTATGTAAAAGTGATTATGAACCAAAATTGCAGATTTAAAATAATGAGTTTTGTTTAAAAGGGCATTATTTTTACACGACTATTTGGACGACTTGTGATATTCTCTCTAACTCCAAATAAAATTATTCATCTAAAATAACCTATGATATTTTTCATCAATATTGAAAGGATGGATGAAAGAAGATTGACGAAAGAGATATACAGATCGAAAGTGAGTGGACGGGTCGGAAGGGGCCGCCCTAGGCGTACTTTTTCGAGTCAAATCGGTAAAATACTGGAAAAGGGCCGAATCTTAAGTACCCGAAACCGACGTGCGTGCATGACTCGATGTATGAATGTGGAAGAAGCGAAAGAAATTTGTCAAGATCGTAGCAAGTGGAAAGAAGTGGTCTCTGCCTACCCCTCTGTGAAACAGGCGTGATTTAATATATGTATGTATGTAAAGCTTTTAAATCTGAACAATTTATTTTAGTTACTACAAACCTTTTACCTTTGTTTGGAAAAAACTATGAAATTTCAATTCGTACTATTCTCGAAATCGAGTTTGCGCTGGGGTTTGAGATAGGTTTTCTATTAGATAAAGGTCTGACCTTTAAAAAACTAAATCTACGTTTGGTTTAGGTATAAAAGACGGTAATATTTATTTCAATTACAATCTATGCCAGGTTTTATATTAGATACAAGCAGCCAAAGTGACAGCTCTTGAAAAATAAATGTCGCAAGTATCTCTAAATCCAAATTAAAAAACCTTAATCCCTAATTATAAGGCAAGGAACAATCACTATAACTATCAGCTAGATCTTTAATATAGTATTCATTTACCTAATAGAAATCTAATCTAAGAAGTAGGTCAGTAGTAGCGCTGGTAGCTATAACCAAGGAGATTTGCGTTCGACGTCCCTATCGGATATAACCTTATTAAGATCGGTTGTGTGATTCTCTGGCGCTCGAAGCTTGATTACCAACCTTCGTGTAATGACCACGGATCTTGTAGTAATCAATATAAATAGAAGATTTAAAATATTTAGTTTATCTAATTCATATTTGACTTCAATTTTTTTATAAATGTCAATATTGAAACAAAAAGCAAAGAAGAACGAAGCTTTGGAAACCCAGACTTCCGTTAGAAGTACGGATAGTACCTTCTGCAGTATCAGCATATAACCCGTGGACCTATCTCTTATAACCCGTGGACTTAATAGGCAGGGCCTTTACAACCTTCAAAATTGAGGATTAAAATTAAATCCAAGTCACTTCGGGTAAAGGGGAAAACAAAAAATCTTACATTTTTTTTGCAACCGTCAAGTAGTAAAATCAAGGACATTATAAACCTACAATTTGCTGTTTTATCAATAATACGAGTAAGCATATTGATATTCTATTCTATCCAAAGGAAAATATCATAATCCTTCTCCAAATAAAAGTATCAAGTACTAGGACTTCATAACTTGCATAGTACGTTTAACTGCAATCCAATAAGAACATAGAGTAGGAGTACCTCTGACCCGAGAACGCATCCCTGGGGCATAGAGTCGTTAACTCAACTATTACTGCTTTGCTATTGTATCCACGGATGTACGTCTAGACGGGCAATCTAGGACCCCTGTCTAAAAACCATTTTGAAGTTAATCGAATCTTGCGAGGATTGTTTGGAGAAGAGGCTATTTTTCCAAATTTATAGAACCATAATGTTAAGTCAGCGAAATTTTGTTCTCAGCGCAAGTTTCTAGTGAGTCCAGAAGTTGATATTGTGGTTATTTCTGATCAAATACATCTTTATACTTTAATTCCTTGAAGGTTTGGATTAAACCAGCCATGTAGTCATCTCGTTGATTGATAGAGAATGCTTTTTGTAGGAGTTCACCATTTTGTACATCTGATGCGTATCTTGTATAGAAGATTAAATAATTAACAACGATTTAGGTTCAAATTTACACATAGGTACAAGTTACAACAGTAAACTCAAATACCTAACCTAATATCTAAGTTTGTTTGCCCAACACCCTTATTCAAAATTACAGGTTACATTTTAGAAAGTCATTCATACTTGGTCAAATCTTCACACCTTACAAACGCCTAATAACTTATTTATTCGTTCTTCACTCTATAACGGCTGCGAAAGCACAAGTAAAATATGTTTTTCAAACAAAGAACGGGTTATGCACTTATCATATGCGACTGCACGCGAGCAATATGCCAAGATAGCCCGGACAGCTTTATGTGGCTCGCATAGAATATGATGGAGAAGAGACTATTGGTTGAAATCTAAAAGAAATTCTGGCCTTTTTACACATACACGTTTAAAAATAATGTTTGTACGCTCTGACAGGACAGTTTGAACTCGCCGGTAAATTTGTCGTCCGTCAAGTTGTAAGATGAGTTGGTTATGAGAATTACCTGAGGCCTTAGCTTAGATGCAAATGCTACTAACGTTTTTCTGTTCTATTACACAAAATGTATGACAGATATATGTAGAACAGATGACAGTTAACAACCTGGTTTATCGAAATTCACTAGAATGTACGAGTAAATTTAATTGTGTGAATTTTTAGACGGGAGATAAAACGCAATATATATTATGTGTAATAGAACTGAATGTTAGTGAATATTGTATCCGTAATTGTAGGTTAAGCGCGCTGCACAGCATGTTTGTATGACGAGAAGTACCGCATAAAGGGACATAACTATAACTGTATTAAAGATCTATATGTAAAAACCTATGCTGGACAAACAAATAAATGATTTGATTTGATTTGATTTGAATGTCATCCCATACATTTTAAGTGAGAGAAAAGAAAATCGTTAGTAAGCGTTACTTAGCGTTTGCATTGTGGTACCGTCAGCTACCGTAAAACTACACAACTATGGTCCTGGCCTACAATAATAGTCCAATTTTACTTATCACATTATCCTAAAAATATGATAGCTTTAGCTCTAGCTTGACTTTAGAGCAATCGATTTTAGACTAAACAGTACATATACCCAGCAATAATAGCCGTAAGGTATCATACTTTAGATTAATGTAATGAGGAAAATTGGACTATTGTTACTGACTAGGACCATAATATTTGTGTAGTTTTACGGTACTAGAACATTACTATCGTAACTTTTAACACTTGTCTCGTCTACGTCTGCACTCTTTGCCGCCCAAGAGAGAACTCCCTTCTTATTTAGCATCATATTTCGCGGAGCGGTGCCCGATTGTTCCGCCAGGATTAGTAGTTTCCATTCTGGCCCGGTTACCGAGAGCGTACTGTTTGTCGAAAGGAAAGCTAAATGTTAAAGAGTTCCTTTCAAGAAGAACGGGATACTTTTGGTTCCGAAATATTAAGCAACTAGATTCTGCTCGTGACTTTGCATTGAACATCACATACACATACACACATTCTGTCAGATTATGGAATCGGCTACTGACTGGCATTAGGCAAGCACAAACGGTAGACTCCCTAAAAGGCAAATTAAAGAATTTCTGGCTTGACTCTATCTCCTAAATATCAATTATCCTCTAGGTAGGTAAAATGTAGTTTATGTATGTATATTTAACTATTAATATGTATATTTCTATATCTATTTATGTAGGTGTTTGAATGTAGTTTTATTTTAAATTTATTTATATAAGTCTTATTGGTTACTAAATGTGTTATATTCTTCTTCTTGTACACTTACTTACTCGTTGCTATGGTTTACTATGGTTTTTCTTTTGTACAATAAAGTGTTTACATACATACATACAACATCCCACGGAAACAGTGACCTGTGGGGTTATTATGACGTGGCTATGCCGTTTAATTTACGGTGAGCGTAAAAGACGGAGTTATATCAGCTATATAGCTCTGTCTTTTTCTCTCAGCTTAAACAGAACTGCATTGCTATGTCATAATAATCCCCTTGTTCGGAATAAAAGATAGTCTATAAGTCAGTTCAAGGTACCTATTAGCTATCTACTTTCTAAACCCATTCAGCAAATATAACTAACATATTAAATTAACAAGCACTTACAAACTTTCGCGTTGATAATATTGGTGTGATGAACGTGGATTGGTAAGAAATCTTTTTGATCATATCCTCGTTGGGTTGGGTCCAACGTCCTAAAGGGCAATGGGTTTTTTTTTTTGAAGAATATTGTCATTTATTTTTTCAGCGGCCACGGATGATTTTTACATAGTTAGAGGACCTTCGAGGTCTCATAGATTATATATAATTTATGGCGTTTAATAATATCGGAGCCGAGATATTATTATTTAATATTTAAGTGTTCAGTTTTTGGTACTATAAGTACGCCTAGGTAAGAATATTAAATATGTATCTCAGCTCCAATGCACTTAAGAGTATTAAATAACATAACAAAACATATTTATTTTGAATTAGTCTATCATAATTTACAACCGTATGACTTTTACAAATGACAACACTTTTACCCAAACCCCTTTAGGATAA
The DNA here is from genome assembly GCA_963966035.1 of Acleris laterana. Lineage (NCBI taxonomy): Eukaryota > Metazoa > Arthropoda > Insecta > Lepidoptera > Tortricidae > Acleris > Acleris laterana. Next base: position 18,537,196 of record OZ014442.1, read on the forward strand.
TGTCAAAGTGACTTTTGACTTTAATTAACTGACACAAGATCTTTTTTCGAACTAACGAAATTTGACATGGGCCTTGCTAGGTAGATCCAAGTTAATACTCCGTACTTACGTAATCTGATACTACAAAAGATTTAAAACTCATTTAAAGACTTTAAATTGCGCGTAAGAAAACCGTAACAAAAGATCGTTTTATTTGTAAGGCGTAAAACTCCCAAGGATTGAACATGAGTCATAAGCTAATTGTATATTCGCATTAACGCTTTGTGTGACCAGCCGAGGATTATTGTACAAAATAGACAACAACGAATGTAGAGGGTGATCCGTTACGAGTAGGTCAGCATGTTTGTATATATTTTTTTTTACTTTGAACTATAAATTTGACAAGGAGTGTCTGAAAATATAGAAGACCTAGTTTATTATTTCCCTTTTCTTAAGATTTCTGTTTTCATATCGCGCTCAGTAACTGGTATTTCGAGAGATTCGGTAGTAATATCAAACATTTAAGTCGCAAAAGTAACGTTAATATGTAACAAAATAAAAGAAAACTTAAGTAACTTCTGGTTTTTAAACAAAATACAACAAGGCGTTTTTCTGCATACGAGTACGAGTAAAATGATAAAAACAAAAACCAAGTACAACATGTATGACAGAATAGGTACCTTTCACTTGAGAACGGCTTAGGGCTGATTTTTAAATCTCCAGATAACACTATCTGTCAGGTAGTTCTGTCCTTATCTTTCTTACAACAAAGAAAAGGACAGAGCTACAATTTACCTGACATATAGTGTTATCTGGAGATTTAAAAATCAGCCCTTAAAGTATAATTACTTATTATTATGTATTTGTTAGCCCGGAATGTCCCACTGCCGGGCAAAAGCCTCCTTCACACCTATGTCGGTTATGGCCAATCTCCCGCCAATCTTGCTGAAAGGGGTCAAGCTGATCTCTGTCACGTCGTTATATCCGATCTTGCGGTACACAATTTGAATTAACAAGAATTTAAATTTAATTCACCAGCACGACTAGCACAAGATCCCCGCGACTTATTTGTTACTTGGATCTCCCTTTCTGTCTACTCAGTAACGATAGAGACGCACTGAGCGACAAGCGAAAAAATGCAACGTGCTGGCAGATTTCTTTGTTTTGTTCCTAATTGTCAGGACAAAAACACCCAGGCGACATCGAGCACAACCAGATAGGTAGTTGATAAAACCGATCATCCTGTGGTTATTCAATATTATAATCTTGGCTCAGGGTACGTAAAAGAAATGGCCTACAAATAAATAATCAACACCACCCACACCATTCACGTGTGGTCAGACTCGCTGTTAAGTGTATGAAATTTATTGCGAGCGCAATTACAAAATGGCCGACGTCAAAATGGCGGGCGTTGCGACAAAAGACTGTCAGCGCTTACGCCGTTGAACTGGCATGTTTATGATGTTCTTTATTTAATTGGATAGGTATTCATAGGATTAACGGACTTTGCTAAAGAGGTATTAACTGAAATGCACGTGCGTCGTCATTTATTTTAGAATGGAGATAATGTCAGTTTGCGTTTGACTTAGGTACAGTCTGTCTAATAAGTGGTGTTGAATTCTCTTTTCACGCCAACAATAATTTATATAAGTTGCGTATGATTAAAAAATAGCAGTTTAAAGGTTTGAATAATAATAATAATAATAATAATAATATCAGGGGACTATGTCACACCAATTGACCTAGTCCCAAACTAAGCTCTAGGCTTGTACTATGGGTACTAGACAACGATATAAATACTTATATAGAGAAATATATACTTAAATACATAGAAAACATCCATGACTCAGGAACAAATATTTACGCTCATCACACAAATATCTGCCCTTACCGGGATTTGAACCCAGGACCTCTAGCTTCGTAGGCAGGGTCACTACCAACTAGGCTATCGCGTCGTCAATGTACCTAGCTATATTCTTATTCGTCCGTCCATCTGTCTGCCAGCAAGCTGTACGTATCTCGTGAAATGTACAGAGTGTGTAGGTAGGAATCTATTGCCGCTATATACAAAAATGGTACGGGGATCTCTTCGTGTACAAGTTCGACTATGATACATGCAGGTTTTTTTTAAATAGTACTTTCTAAGAACGAATTATAATTTAGGTACTATAAATTCTCATCACTTTAAAATTTTAACGTTATACCAAATGTCATCTCTTAATTCACTTAGTGAAAGTTTATTTTTGTCTTAACAAAGCAGTCTTTACCAACCCCCTTAGGAAGTTTTTTACGACGGAAGACACACAGCAGATGTTCAAAATAAATAAGCCATTAAAAACAAGTCAAATGGTTAATGTTTTAAGAGACAGTGGTTCGATTGATGGGTTGCGGTACGTTTTTACATGTATCATGTTAGATGGAAGTAAAAAAATATGGTAAACTTCTCCTCGCGACTTTGTCTACGTAGGTTTCGATCGATGACGATCGGAGAACTAGATTTTTGCGTGATATTCTATGTATTTGATGTTGTAATGTAAAAGGGCCGAATCTTAAGTACCCGAAACCGACGTGCGTGCATGACTCGATGTATGAATGTGGAAGAAGCGAAATAAATTTGTCAAGATCGTAGGAAATGGAAAGAAGTGGTCTCTGCCTACCCCTCTGGGAAAAAGGCGTGATTTAATGTATGTATGTATGTATGTATGTTGTAATGTTGGACGAGCGCGACCATAATTTTGTTTAAAATATAAGAATAAATAATGTCGTCGGTGTAATGTAACAACGCCTAGATAAAATAAAAAATGTAACCTATACGACACCTATTTTAATATTCATAACAATTTATTTTTTGCTCTTGTGTAAAATTACTCCATCAAAATAATAAAACTTCAAGAATAGCTCCATTAAAAAGGACGTGCTAAGTCCTAACACGATGATTTTACGTTCTAGAGTTGCGAAAGTTAGTTGAAACAGCCAAATGGGGTGTTTACCCGCTGTGGGTTAGGGAGCCAATATTTTCCCAGCGGACTGAGATCTGTTTATTTATCTGAGGTTAGTTTGGGTAACCGCGTGTAAAACACTGGCTGTCTAGCGCGGGAGTTGGTCTTGTTAAAGCGTGATTTAATTTTTAATCGACTAAAGTGTAGATTATTTTTTATAACGCAACGCTTATGGGACGGTGCTTGTCTCAAAGTTCAATGACTATGCCCAAAAGCTAAGGGAGCTTTGTCTGAATTATGTAATTGAATACATTATTTTAAAATAACGTATTTAGCCGCAGTCATTGAACATGATTAGCACACATTAATAATTGAATTTAAAAATAGGCTTTAAGTCCTCGGTTCTGCAAATTCCTTAACATGGTTCAACTGTGATTTACTTTACCAAATTTGATCTTGTGAGTGTATGATCCAGTTAGACTGGAACCTGACATGAAGTCATGTTCAAATATAAAAAAAAATAACATGTTCTAATATATTTTAATGGTGACTATTCACCAAAGTTTATCAGTAAACATGCTCTTAGCTGTGTAGTTAGAGAAACACGGCTCCACGCCAAAGCCTACATGACTCCCTAAATATCCTCTAAGCTCCCGGTCTATAACCTACATTATGGTTGCTTCAGCTCTGCAGACTGACTCACACCAGTCAAGGTCACTTTAGTTTCCGAGAACAGATTCCAATCTTAATGATTTCAGTATCGTTAAAGTATCACATTTCTGGTATAACAGTCATTGTTGCTTTGTTAATAGCTGGTTCGTCTACGAAATTGATAGCTGGTGGTGAGGTCAATAGTATTTCCGTGTGGAATTAATTTTTCAATTAAAGAGGTTATCGAATTACACATCAAATAAAATCAAAGGATTTAAAAACGGATACATTTTGGTATCTAGGAATATATCGCAAAGCAGTACATATTGCAAAATATAAAATAAATTGTTGGAGGGATATTTTAATCCTTTGACTGTTCTGTTGTATGTGGTTTATGTTTTAAAATAAAAAAATAAACAAACAAAATAGTGACGGACGCCATACTTCTATGTATGTATGTATGTAAACACTTTATTGTACAAACAAGAGATAACAATTATAAAATAGACAAAAATATAACAGGGATGTACAAAGGCGAACTTATCCCTTTAAGGGATCTCTTCCAGTTAACCTTTGAGTGATTGAAGAATAATTAATTTACAACGAATAGCCAAATATGTACAACACTAAAAGTAATTACTTGTATGGGATAAGGTTCGCCATTGTCTTGTTTGTGTTTGTTACATTGTCTTTGTATTTCTTTTCCTTTTGTACGATAAAGAATATACAAACATTATAATTTCTAATACATTCTTATCTAACTCTATTTGAGTAAAGGCATTTTGATTGAAAGTGACAGTGAAACATCCCAAAAAAATGCAAACGCAGTCATTTTTATATTTATTTTACCTTACTTTTTTCATAGTTTTACGTGATATTGAAGTCAACATAAACATGGTTCATTTATAATTAAGTGAACTAACATTAAAAATCCCACAAGCCCGCGAAAGACACAAAAAGCCGGATATAAACCATTCAGTAAATTCTGTTTAACGTTGATTGTAAACAAACCTAAAATATCGTTTACCCGATGGCTTATTACCCCAAATAACATTTACGTTTTACTCCAATTTCAATCCAAAATTAAATTGAAAAGTGGCACATCTGAAAATCGGTCGTTGTTGCTTTTCAAACCGAAACGCAATTTAGCGTTAAGACTAAAAAGTATAATGTTTGATTGTCAGTTGCGTCCTTTTTGTATTTAAGCTGATAAATATCATATTACACGTGTTAAACACTTTCAACATGTAAACGACACTTGTCAATTCTTACGTACGGATGGGCCAGATTTAATTTTATTTTTATCATTGTAACGAAATCCGAGAAATGCTTATAGCCCTGTACTGTATGTTTACGGATAAATTCGATTGGATGTAATACATTGCTTCTAATGTCACATTTGACGAAATAATTGTGATTTTATCGATCACATTGAAAGCATTTCTATTTGTTTTTTTTATGGCATAGGGAAGACAAACGAGCACACAGGCCACCTGATGGTAAGTGGAAACTGTGACCCATAGACATTCGCATTCACAAGACTGCAACGCAATACTAAGACTGCAAATGCATTGCCAACCGTGAGGACTAAGATGGAATGCCTATGCTAGTCATTTCAACGGCTGTCTTATCCCCAAACCGGAACATAACAATGCGAACACTGTTGTTTGGCGGCAGGCATGGTGGTAGCGATCCGGACAGACGAATATCCAATTATCCTTTTTTGTAAAGTTTTTAAGATCAATGCTGCAATAGAGATATATTTGATGTTGAAATATTTTGTAGGTTGGTTAATTTCGTGGTTCTAAGCTGAAGTAATGTAGCTAGTGTAGTAAGTGTGTGACACTTCGAGCTTTTAATTGATTTAACCCGTTAGCATGTTATTAAGACTGCGCCGAGCGTACGCCGGATGTACAGTGGCGCCCTCATTACTATTATTGTGTTTTCTAATAAACTAAAATGTTGTCTTGTAATTGGACGGTATTTTTTGTACTAATAATGAAAACACAACTAATAGGGTATATCACATAGTTTAATAACAATTCACCTTTGAGTTATCAACTTAACGGAAAAAAGTGGCCACCTTTTCCCGTTAAGCTGACTACTCAAAGGGCAATTGTTATTAAAGTTTGTAACGTATCCCATAAATTGTATTTTCAATTGCGCTACAAAAACGTATCGTCCGATTGCAAGGAAATTCTTTAATTAATTAGAAAACACAATAAAAGTAATGAGGGCGCTACTGTACGCTCGACGTTTGCTCGGTGCAGTCTTAAATCTTTTAAACAGACATTATTTATTAAAAGGGTAAAAAATCTAAATTGAAAATGAGTTAAAAGAGCAATGGATGCGATTCTTTAATAATCCTCATTTACAGTTTGTATTCTAAAACAACAGTATCAATTACAGAACAGTCGTATTTCGAGACAAAAAACTGGGTTACCATAAACCAGCCAGTCGATACGGAAGGGTTTTAATGTAAACATTGTTACAGTTAACATTGTTGTACTATGACTTGAAACATAAGTTGTTTAATAATAGTAATTCAAAAGAACATTAAATAAAACATATTTGAAACCCCCCACGTGACTGGAGGAGTAAATACGATAGAGATTATTGCGTTATGCATTTTGCAGTACCTTACTTTGTTTTATTTAAGACTAGCTGTTGCGAGCGACTCCGTCCACGCAGAAAAATATAACATAGCCTATCACTCAAGGTGAATGTAGCTTTCCAATGGTGAAAGAACGGCACAGTAGTTTTTGAGTTTATTCATTATAAACATACACCCACACAAATAACAAAAATACGAGTCTTTCCTCTTTAAAATATTAGTGTAGATGTAGATAAGAATAAAAACGTATGGAACGGCATGATCGTTTACCGACAAGCTCCAAAAAAAAAGAAAAAAAATATTAGAATAGGTGGTGGTAGGATCTTGTGCAGGGTCCGTCTGGATCGCTAGTACCATCTTATCTTTTAACCTACCACTAAGCAGCAGTGTTCGCACTGTTGTGTTCCATGCCACCTGATGGTAAGTGGGATCTGTGACCCATAGACGTTTGCATTCTCAAAAATACAATCTACTAAGTTGGAATATCTCTGTGCTAGTCATTTCACCGGTGGTCTTACCCCGCGTCGGAACACAACAATACGAATACTGTTTGGTGGCAGGTTAAAGAGTAAGATGGCGATAGCGATCCGCACGGACTTTGCACAAGCTCCTTTCATAGCAAAAGCTTACCATATAGTGGAATAAAGACATAGTAGAACTCTCTTACCGAGGGTTCCGTACAAAGGGTCTAGCGGGGTAAGCTAACAAGAGTGGCCACGAGAGATTTGGTTATACTTTTAGGTGGAGTAGTGGCAGGACCTAAGAACACTGTATGCCTAATATTAGCCTTCGATCTTCTTTTGTTTCAGATTTATTCACGAAAATGTTAAAAAATCAAGGTAAGTAATTTTTAAACTGTAAAAATTGAAGCTAAGCCAAGCAAGTGAGAAGAACCAAATACAATCAGAATTGAGGAGGATGTAAGGGTACTAATGCTTATTTTTTCAGACCTTCATATCCTTAAACTTAGATGAAAAAACAATTGGTTTTTCTTTTCGCTTCTTTTTTTTGCCACGTCTCGAGGAGACGCAACTACTAAAAAAAATTACGTGACGAGCCACAATTGTCTACTACATATACATTCAAAAACCTTTTAGTATATCATGGTGCGTCATGTCAACAAAAAAAAAAGAACGTATATTTACTATAATCATATTAATAGAGTCCACGCGTTCCTGAGATTACCTGTCTTGACAGACAGACGGAAGGACGGACAACAATGTGATCCTATAAAGGTTCCCTTTTTTCTTTTGAGGTACGGAATCCTAAAAAAGAAACAAAGGCATACTAAGTGGATAATATAAGTGTATTGGTAGAGGTGTTATTTCCCGACTTAATTTCAAGTTGAGAAACCCAGGCAAGTTGGATGTAAACTTTTCTCCGCCAGATCGGGCGGTGCATTCGAGCATTTCAGCGGCTGCATTGCGGGTACTGCACATGGTTATTAGCACGTTCAGTGCCCACCGCGCCATATCGGGTCGAATTCTTATGTAAATGGGAGTTAAGTTAGTGTGTCAATTAATAATTGTCAGGGCCGAGATTTTAGGCGGTAAAAACCATATCGTTTTTGACCTGCGTCGTTATTGCCTAACGCACTCGCAATCGCAATTGGCTTCAAGCGGAATAAATGTTTTCATTTCGCAGACAAGAGTTCGATTTTCAAAATAAAAACAATTGCGATCGCGAGTGCGTTAAGCAATAGCCTCTCTGGGGCCTAATTGTCTAACACACTCGAAATCGCAATCGAGTTCAAAGCGGAATAATTGTTTTCATTTTGTATGCAGACAAGAGTTCGATTTTCAAAATAAAAACAACTGCGATCGCGAGTGCGTTAAGCAATAGCTCCTCTGTTATCATATTGTCAACGTATTGATAGCTCTTATTTATTTGACAGTAACAGCGGCCGAGATAAAAACAATACCACAAGAGGTTGTATATTTAAAAAAAACGACTGACTGATTGATTCCTTTTTCGGCACATTCCTTTTTGGACATATTCCGTTTTCGGCATATTCTTGTTTCGGCACATTTTAGTAAATAAATTAAGTGGGTGCAGACTCGTGGTCACCCCAGTTTGTCACCCCAGTGCCTTTCGACGGAGCCCTGCCTATGGCAGGGCTCCTATTTCTGAGCGATTTGCCCTTCGGGCATCTTGATACCTAACGAACCTAACCTACCTACTTTTGCGGAATAAAAATTATTTCTGACGAATAACCGACTAAAGCGAATAGCACTGGGGTGACCACGAGTCTGCCCCTCTAAATTCATATGCTTCATGGACCCATGGATTTCTTTCTTGTATGCTATTTATATATATTTATGTCTTGAAAATAAAAATAAACATACCTAGGATTGAATTCATTTGTTGTTTATGATGATTTATGCCGAAAACGGAATGTTCCGAAACAAGAATACTTATGCTGAAAACGGAATATGTCCAAAAAGGAATGTGCCGAAAAAGGAATCAATCGACTGACTGTTGAGTTTCTTGCGGCGTTTTTTCTGATCAGTAGTGGTCTCTTGCGAAGCGCTAGTAGATTTTTGACGTGTAAAACTGCCCGTGCAGCCTACATACTGAATAATCATTTTTACCTTTGTCTTTTTTTACCACCTAGAATAAAAGCCCAGAGGACCTAGACAAGATGCATTTTGGAGTTCATTATCATTATCCAAAATATATAAGATTAATATTTTATAGGAGACGTAAGTGTCAGACGGTCGCGTCGAGTGCCTACACCTAAATACATATTCCATACATTTTGTCAGTTCTCATAAATCGTTTACCTTAGCGTTAAGCAACTTGTTTAGACAATCTATACTAATATTAAAAAGCTGAAGAGTTTGTTTGTTGGTTTGCTTGAACGTGTTAAACTCAGGAACTAATGGCCCGATTTGAAAAACATTTTCAGTGTTAGATAGCCTATTTATCGAGGAAGATATATATCATACTCACATAAACCGAAGCGAAGCGAGGGCGGGTCGCTAGTGTTTGTATATTTTTTAAAAACAAACAACCGACGACCATACCTGCTAAAAATCAAACCCAACCAAACCCAATAAAAATCATCTAAGACAAACAAATCACCAAATGACTGTAAATAGAAAATTCGTTCATTCTTTGTTTTTGAAATAGTTTTTTGTGCTTGACGTAACAGTATCGGAACCCTACGCTGAGCATGATCCGATATGTTCTTGCCCGGTTTTTGGTAGTAAATTTGGTTTGGCTACCAAACACCGGCCAATGGAATTATTGATAAAGGTAAATTGGTTTACATAATCCTAGCTTGGATAAGAACTAGATCAATGTGCAACTGTCCCGTGTTTTATTTTTTGGTAGACTTTATGCAAAATAAACCCGCACAAAACACAAAATGGTCTGATATTTGCACCAGTTTTAAACTTCCACCGAACTACCCTCACATCCGCAGTTTTTGCAAAGTAGAACAAATTCTAGATTATTTATGGTCCCAAGTTGTACAGTACTTCAAAGTTTAGCCCACTTACCTGCGAAGTACTGACAGGAAAGGTGCATAATAAAATTCTTAACAAAATTTGTTTCGTAAAATGCTAACAGATAAGTACTAAATACTTAGAATGAAGTAGATACCTTATCGCTATGTTGTCCTAGTCACTAAAGTCATTAAATTGAATTATCATTAAAGGACCATGCATCAAAATGGTCCAAAAACCAACAGTATTAAAAGTTAGTTGTTTCAGCAATTTCGTGGCCGCCAGCTAGCGGACACTGCGAAAGTTTATAAGTAGTCGTGTTAATTTTATGTTATATTATTATATATTAATATGGGGTGCGTAACGATCGATATAAAAATATTTTCTATAATATCAGTCGATATAACGCTCATTTGATATAATTATTGAATCATATAACAACATTGAATATATTTAAATATGATATAATTAACATTTTATGTAACGATCATTTGTTCTAAAAATATTTTATATAACATACATTAAGTATAATGCATAATTACTCTAATCAACTTATGATATAAAGTTAATTTCATATAAAGTACAGTTGGTATAAAAAAATACTGTCATACTAACTCGTGTCCAACCAACCACAAGGGTCGGTTTCTTAGTTACCTATTGTGACCCTGCAGAGCGGTAACTCCTAGGTCTTAACTAATATATAGGTTAGGTTAGGTTAGAATTGTGTCAAGGCGCGAAGCGCCGTAACTACGCGGAATAGGAGCTCCGCAAAGCGGAGCTCCGTCGACTTTGCCTCACGGTCAGCGTTGTACCAAAAAATCATTCGACAAAAATAATATACCACATGATAGTTATACAATATGATTTTTATACAAAATGATGATTATACCAAATGATGTTTATAATAAATAAATGATATGTCAAATGATAATGAAAGTAAATAAAAATAGATATTTTGATAATATAACAATCGTATATTATATGAAATGAGTGATTATATCCTTTAAAATTATATCAAATGTTATTATATCAAATGAAATTATATTAATTATTTTTATACCGATCATTACACACCCATTCTCCTAGATCGTAATCAGTCTGACTAAAATATGAATAACTCAGTTTTGCAATGGAATTCGACTTGATGCCCATAAAACGAAATGAAGAAGATTGAAATATCTATTTAATACAATACAATAGAATAAACTTTACTTCAATAAGGGCCATATTAACAAATACCTTACAGACTGACATACATATTAATGGGTGTGTAATGATCGGTATAAAAATAATTAATATAATTTCATTTGATATAATAACATTTGATATAATTTTAAAGGATATAATCCTTAGCAGGCCTGTAGTCCTTTACTAACATGTTTTTTTATGCATCAAGAGATTTTTCATTTGTTTTTTAAATAATTTTAGAAAGGTATAATAATGATTTACTTTATTACAAAAGATATTTGATCTTGGAAAATATAATTAATAATTTCAAGGTAAAAACTAATCTTAAGAAATGGCATGTAGTTTAAAGGGTTTCCTTTCTTCCCTTGTTTATATCTATTAGATAATTATATTCTGTAGTTATCTGACTAACTGATTAATGTTTACTAAACTTATTTTAACAATAATATCCCTTAAGCGTGTAAAAACATCCAATACCCTAAAACAAAATCATCAAATCGAATATTGACTTTACCTTCGTTGAAATAAGATTCAATTTTCTCCAATATTACACCATCATGTAAATTGTCATAAATGAATGATTCCTTAATCAGAAGTGATTCGGCAAAAGGAAACCATTTGTTTAGACTTGTCAAGTGTCGTCTTGTTCTTTTTGTATGAGAGCGACAGGGATGGAGTGTTTAAGTAGTGTGATGTCAATGTCATAGTCAATTAGCGTCAGTTAGTATTAAGGGGAAGTTGAAATGTTATTAAATAATAACAACATAAACTATAAAAATACATTTATTTAATATTGTAAGGTAGAAACGTACTGGATTTAAATTATGAATTACCAAACGATATTATTTTAACCCTTTACCGGTTGTTCACAACTGTCATAGTATTTTAAAATAGGACCAAACTGTCAATTTTTAAGATTCATATTACATTTATTACGGTGGGAGATCTATAATATAATATAGAGGGAATAAAGCAATACGTGTAGAAGTGTGATAGAGTCAGCACATAAAGTCTGTCTTTAATTTTTAATAACTAGAGCCTTAAGTTTAAGCTAACGTTATCATGAGCCCCTTAATAATTTGTAAAGATTAAAACAATTTAATCATGGCCTTAATATAAAGGGTGCTTCACACGGGAGCGCCGCCGAGGTATCGTTAAAGAAAACCTTTTTTATTCGAAACCTTTTTAATTGAGCCCACAATATGTCGTCAAAATCAGATAATTCAGAGATTTCTGATTACCGCGCTACTCTTTCGGAGATTCTCTTTTGTTTTATAATTAATTGTATCTTTTATCGGTGCTTAAGATATTTTCATAAAGATAGTGTTGAAGAAAAAAAGAGTGATCGTTTTTTGACAATTATCAGCACGATACTTATAACGCCGTAATTTTATTATAGTTAAAAATCATAATGCATAATTTTTATCACACTAAAATGCTTGAAATGAAGTAGGTAAGCAACATACTCGTAGTAGATTTGTTCACTCTATGTTGATAATGTATTTAAACGTAATTACCAACACGATGGCCAGTTCCACACGTAAATGTTATCGCGTTTAACACATTTACCTTAATTTGACACAATGGTACGTAATAAAGTGCATACAAAACAACGCACGCTTGACAATTACCAGTGAAAATATTGTAAAGAGATTGTATCGCAAGCCAACAAAATTATCGTTCCGCGCATCAAATGCAACAAGCTCAAAACCGAGCCCTGTCCCAGTTAACATATGGTTGATTTTATTAATGTGGTAAAAGTGTTTTTATAATTGCTTAACCACAGCAATTTACGAGAATCGCTCGAGTCACAGATAATTAAATAACAAAAAGAATTGGAACAAAAAGTTTGGTTGATTTATTTTGCGTTGAAGCTGGTCGTGTGGGAGAGCCTTTAGGTTAAGGGGAGTGGCTTTGGTTTATTAATTACTTAATTTTATTTTGTTCATTGAAAATGACACGGTACAAAACGTATCCCATAATTTAATAATGGTTTTGCTTGAATTATTTTAGAGTAAAAGGTTTTATAAATTTTTAATTTATAGAAAAATGAAAAAATGCTAACACAATGGTTCCTTACTTTGGACTACTAGATATATTTCTAAAGATTTTTTAAGAGATACAATTATTGAAAATAATTCGCCTGCAATTTGTGTTCTAGCCATTCTTAAAAGTAAAATAATTGTAATTCATACTCGTACTTAAGCATTTAATTCAATTTTAAAACTTTTAAGTACCTATATAGTGTTAATCTGCTTCGGTCTCCCAAGAAAACAGGTTTCACCTAGTCTAGGGGCCACTGTTTGATTTTTCTGCAATTTGAACTATACGTACCCTTTAAATAGTACACCAAATATTTATTTATATTCTCAACCTGAAATGTAACGGTGCAATAAACGATTTTAATTATTTAAAAATTAGGTAAAAATAATCATTAAATTTAAGTCATAATGTTCTCCTGCGATCTTATGTAGTCAATATGGAGTACGTTAATTATCCTTGATGAAAACTACGTTCGTCCTCAGGCTATAATTAAACTATACCTGGCAGGTTACCATGACATGGTTAAGTAATTCAGATGACGGGGACAGAAAGAGACAGAGCCGTGTAACTGCCATAGCTCTCCCCCTTACACTCACCCAAAATTACTGTACTAAATTTCAAATTGATCAGTTGAGGAGTTCAACCGTGAAGACGTACCTAACACACTCAATAAATAAATTAAATTTTAGCATTTTCGATATAAGTATACAAGGTGTTACAAAAATACCCGTAAAGCCGAAAGGGGGTTAAATGGTACCTTATAATAAGTCCATTTACAATATTTGAGAACCGTACTATCACCGCATGACTTACCGGCAAAAAAAAGAAAACCATTATTGCTTTCATTGATGTGAAAACCCTATTTCAGTAAAATTAAAGAGTAAACTACGCAGATTGTTTATGTACATTTTTACCTAATACGTGAAACGATTAAGAGACATACTAACAAAATGTACAGAATTTGATTAGAAAGATATTACAAGTCGAGTTTTGGAAGATTTTAAAAGACCTAAACTACTTACGAAGAAACCTAAACTAGCACTTACTTTTTCGTAAAGAACGTCAAAATTACAGGAACGGCTCAAAGTGAGCTCTGCCTTGTTCAATGCACAACCTCGCTCGTCGGGATATGGTTTTAAACCCATTTAAGTTGAAAAATTATTAAATTGGTAGGTAGGCCTCTCTGTTAAAATAATCTATGTTAACTCCGGTTCCCTGACATGACAGCTTACTAGGGTTGACAATATTTTAGGCTTTGATAATTTATTAGATTTTTTACGGGGTATTTTGTAACACGTTGTATAATACAGACGATTTTTTGATTTTGTCTGTAAGAAATATCACATATTTTCCAATCATTATTAAAGAATTAAGTTTGAAATAATTATTAAAAATCAAAATTAATCGACTTTAAAATTGACGAGAAATACTTTTCATTCTTTTAATTTATGTATGTTTTAACTTTAACTAAAGTATTAGCTAACGCTTTACATTCTCCATAACAATACAATCTAACGGGATGCTTCCAAATTCAAATTGCGGATTAAAAACCCCAACACTATTCATTCAGGGCCAAGCTTCTCGGACCCCCACAGAACTGACCCAATATCGTGTCAGCACAAATTTTGTTAAAAACCCATTAAATATTCGGACGCACGTAAATCCCGATGATGAGGTAATTATTTTAATTGAGCACTGTCAGTTTACCATTCTGCGTTGTTTATTTAAAAAGGCTTATCTGCAACGAATCTGTTAAAACAGTTACCACCATGTTACGTTAAAAACAAAATTTAATCTAGTTCAAGCGTTTAATGGTAATTGTTCTCCTTTTTTGAAACGATGGCGTTGTAGCGATTAAAAATAAACGCGCGTTAAAGTTGCACGTGTGATTATGCCTTTATTGGATTGATTTAATTCCGCCTCTGTTGGTTTTACGTGAGAGTATAAGGGTTTTGTGAAATTCGCTGCGTTGGCAAATGGCTGTGATGCTGTGAAAAGGATGCAAATGCGTATGAAGGCCGTATGCATGTAATGCCTTTTGGAACTAGAATCAGACGTTCGTACGGGAAACAAGAAGCATGGATAAAACTTGGGTCGTATTAATAAACTAATCTCAACTCTAATGCTCGTCTCGAGATGCGTCAAAAATGACAGTTCTATGGTTTGACGTTTACTTTGACGTATCTTGTGACGCGCATCTCAGCCAAGATGAGTTTATTAATACGGGCCTTAGACAAGTGTCTCGATCTAATATACCTAATTTGTATAGTATTCAAACGGTTTTATTACGTTAACGTTTTATTTGTATATTTTATTTATTTTCGCTCGTATTGCATTAACATAAAGCTTTTTCTGAACGGCTCAGCAGATTCTGTCGATTGATGTGATGAGACCCTAAGTCAGAATAAGGCAGCAGTTAAATTCTGCTGTTTTAAGGTTCCGAAGTCGAACTAAGAACTCTTATAGTTTAAAACTATCATACCTAAGTTAAACTTGAGTTGTTTTTGAGATAAGGGTGGCTCAAGTGTAGACTTACAAAAAAACATCTAGACTCTACATTACTTTAAATAGATTTTTTTTCCATAAGTGTTGTTTTTGGAGATAGTGTTTTGTTCATAGTATTTGGCTTTGGAACCCTTCAATGAGTACTGTACAGTCCGAAAGGTCTTACTCGTTTTTATTATTGGTTGTACCTATTCATGTTTTTGCTTTTAATCTTGTACATTATTTCCTGACGTTAAAGTGATAACGAAAAAAGTAATCCCTTATGACTATAACTGTACAACATCCATAAAGTTTTTAAATCCCTACATAGAAACATTTACGACTTCTGATAAAAACTTAACGAAAACATGTGTTTCTTATCTTTTGTTTTAAATATAAAGTTGTACGACATAGCCGTAAAATTGTTGTAAACTCTGATCAATTAGGAGAGCTGTACTAACAGAATTATTTGAAGCTGTAAAACATGAATTGATTGATATTTTGAGTTGTAGATAAATTTCTGGGTGTACAGTCCGACGCGTTTTAATTTGAATAAAGAAATTTTAAGCAAAGATATTATTGGTCATATTTTTTTTTTACTTATTTCACACTTGTATAAAAATTATGATAATGTTTGTTCAGTTAAAAATAATATAATATTAAATAAATGAGTGAATTTCAAAAATGGCAGTTAAATTGTTTTATTGCGGTTACAAAAAAAAGGTCATAAAATTTCCAATTTTCCAAAATTATGCTGAAAAAGTTACTAGTAATAACTAGACCAAAAGCGACTACGACTTGAATATTTAAAAATATGTGTTAACTGCGACGGAAACATAAACTGAAATGACACGACCATTTTCTACGATATTTCCTCTTTTCATGTAGGCTTTATAGCGAACTAAAACAAAAAAGGGGTGCCCTAAAACTGAAGTGATTCCAGATATTTCTCTTTCCACTGGGGCCAGCGAAGTGGCATTTTGCCGTCCATTTTGCAAACGATAAAAACAGGGAAAATCAAAAAATATACAGAGAATCTATGTAAGCCTTTTTTTATGTCAGAGAGAAGACAAACGAGCACACAGGCCACCTGATGGTAAGTGGAAACTGTGACCCATAGACATTCGCATTCACAAGACTGCACTGCAATCCTAAGACTGCAAATGCGTTGCCAACCCTGAGGACTAAGATGGAATGCCTCTATGCTAGTCATTTCACCGGCTGTCTTCAAGCTGAGTGGTTATACTAATAGAAAACTCACTTTCCAAATCGTCGACGAATTATTAAATGGCCAACTAAAATAGTTCAACGCGCTTTAAGTATAGTGTATTTTTCCAATGAAGAGTTTTATACAGTCACCATGGACTTATATTACAGTAATAATATTGAATTTATATTTTATTTGTATTTCTTATGGTCAGCATGTGGTGTGGATTAATGTATCGCTGTTGATATCCCAAATAAAATAAATAGCTATGGATATTGTCCGTAGGCAGAGTTTGTCGAGGAAAACTTCGAATACCAGCACTAAAATGCTTCTAGGCTGATTGTCAGTTTCTTTACGCGATACCCAGCATGCGATACATGTGATACATTGCGTCGCTGCAATAGCTTTCGGCTCAAAAACATTTAAAAAACCCGTCAATGGAATTACTACAAGCATACTGACTTGATTGCTAAGGTGTACATATTTTGCATCTTATTTAATCTGTTATCACCGACGCCAGCTTCTTTGTCGGCAAAAATGTTCACCAACGGGACAACATAGACTCATTTTTTTATTCATCGACAAATTAAAAAGCGACTAATCGAATAAAATCGCCTAATTTTTTTAACTACATCCGACTGTACACGTTAAACTTTACTACCTCAGCCATATTAACAACTCAAACCTCGCCTATTAGTCTAAACGTCTCTATTTGTGGCCCTAAAAGTAATTGATGTATTACAATCTCGGAGTCAGTGTCACTTTTATGGTTCACCCACGGTTTACGATGCAGTTTGAAATACTGATTAGAGTTTGTTTATCGTGTTGAAATTATGAAGATATATAGTTAGGACATGAACACAAAACTTTTCATTCGCGGTATGAACCCATGATATCCCCCTAGCGCCGTGATAATATACTGGCGGTATATCAATTTGCATTGTGCTAAGATGTTTAGTATGCCGGATCACTTCGTTTACCCGAATTTCATTTCGTCGGTGAAACTGCAAAACCGCGTAACTAACAAATTTATGACAGAGCAAAATGAACCTTACTGCCTTATTGAAAAGGTGCATTTTGCTCCTTATTTTAAATGATACTTGCGCGGTTTTGCAGTTTCACCGACGATTTGCCATAATTGTGTCACTTGCCATAATGTTAATTTGCCATAAAGGCAATTTTTTCTGAAACTGGTACCTTTCAGGTAATTTTTACATGCCATCGTATAGAGCCCAATAGGTTAGGTTAGGTTTGTTTTATAACAATTCTGAATAGTTCACGATTTCAGAAAAAATGCCTTTATGGCGAATGAATATTATGGCAAGTGATAGAATTATGGCAAATGACTTTCGGGCAAACGACAGAGAACCTTAGTATGCTCATGTCAAACAATCGTCTGTTTTTTTTTATGTTTATAATGTCATTAATAATATTTCTGATAGTCTTAATACCTATTAAAAAAAAAGTTTTTAAAAGACCGCCGCCGATAAAATGGCACACTCTATTTTTGTCCTTAAGATGGCATTTTGAGATAGCAAATGGTATAAGACTTCCATCACCATGATAGAAAAAAAAACAAAAAAACACAGCGGGCAAAGCTTCCTGCAAGAATTTACTCTTGTAAATATTTTTACTGTACGTACACTTACTAAAACTCTGCCAAAAACAGGAAACAGGTTTACCTTGCCCTGCCTTTTGAAGTACAAAACACTCCAATTTAATTTTCCAAATTCAATTATTTAACGTTATTTCGCTCGGATGTGGACAAACAATCTTAATTCAGTAAAGGAGGTTCTAATTAAGTTAAAAAAATGTAAATGTACTTTCAGGCGATGTAGGGTCTTAGAGGTCAGGTTCCGCTGCTTCAGAAAACGTTAAAGATTTGCTACAAATACATTATTTTTACATAAGTACATAAATTTGGATTCTTTTTTGAAGGACTGGCTAGCGACGGCCAAGAATAGAGACACATGGAAAAAGTGGGGCTGAGGCCTTTGCCCAGCAGCGGGACAGATCCGGCTCTTAATAATAGTAATAATATATAAATTTATGAAATAAACTTACAAACTATGTCTAATTTTTTCAAAGTTTTAATTGTGGTAAAAAAACAAATTAACGTTCGTTCATCTTGACTAGTATGACTAGACCGAGTTAATTTGTATGAGATTCCTCTTTTTTTTATTGACAGCTGAAACGGTTATCATTGAAAATAAGCAAGCAAGAGCATTACTCAAAAAACCTTGCATGAGAAAAAAAAGTAAATTTGATGCGAATCCATCAAGAACCAAATTTAAAAGCAACCAGAAAAGTTATTTTAGAAAGTTTCCCGTCCCCGACGCTCTTTCCCTGTTTTTTGTACCTTTCCAATTTGTCGCTCTATTAAGTTTATTTAGAAAAGGTCGTAAATACGTAGCGTCATAAAACCTACAGGGTCTAACGAAGGCATTGTCGTACAATCAATTACAAAGGGCTCTTAAGGAATTTTTTTTTAAGAGGCTCTTTATGTTAATTTGAACGTGAAAATGTAGGTGTTGCCTGATGTCCTTAAATTAGGAAGTAATGAGGGTCTCTTGAGACTCTAAGGTTGTTATCTTAAAGTGACGTTGAACAATCGAAATAAAAAAAGTAGCAACATGTTAATTACCTTTAATAAAAAAACGGCTACTTTAATCAATGTAAAGTCAATATTTAAATAGCTAAATAAAATAGCAAAGATGTTCTTTCTTTAAAGCGTAAAAAAAGGGCGTAGGTAGGTACTTAAGTATTAAATATTTATAAAAAAAAACAATATAAAATTTGAGGCTTTCCACATGCCGTTTCAGATGCAGAATACAACCTTTTAATATTAAAAAAAAACTCCCTTTTCTTTAGGTTGTCTGGAAGACCGTCTGTTGTATACCAATAATTTATATTTACTTTTCTGTGTTTTGCTTTTTCTGGTTGTAAAATCAGGTTTTCCATTCAAACCCTAGGGGATCACAGACCAACAATAAACATAGATACACAAACAAATGAAGTCTGAAGTAACAAGCTCAAGAGAAATATATTTATAGTGTTTCAGGAACAAAAACCTTTAGCTTATTCCAATTCTGCAGAATGGAAGTCGTTTGAATACTCGGTGCCATTTGACTGCGATAATGCCGCATCAACTAACTAGCTTGGCTTAGCACAGTACATTACCTGACTCACAGCTGACAGATTAAAGACAGTACGGATGTGCCTAAAACTATAAGGACACTGAAAAAAAAATGGTTGCTTCTAACAAGATTTTAATTGTTGTGCATAAGCGTGGTTGATTCCAGACGAGAGATGCATCAACTATGATGTTAGTTGCATCACTGAATAAGTGGTTTTTGTTACTTACCTAGCTTACCTATATAATAATATCATAATTATTGCGTTAATTTTTTGTCAATTGATTTTTGACTATAATTAAAAATATCATCAAAAAATTTTACACAAAATCTCCTAGTGACAAAGCAAACATTACACTTGCATTATGGGTATAAGAAACTAAAAACATACTTAACTATATAGAAACATTTTGTACATGAAAGTTATGCGTGTTTACGTCGTCAATTAATGCTTTTAATTTATAAGTTTTCAAATATTCCATTTAAGTGATATGTCTTTGGATGGGATCTTTGGCCACGCAACGGAGGCCCAAAAACCTGTAGAAGTTCACAGTGATCGCGTGAAAAAACAGAGTATGGGCACCCACCACCCCACTGGACGTATCCCTTTCTGGTCAGGCAGTCTGCACATCGTCAGGCTGAACATGGAACAGTGTGGAAAGCTGTACCTATACAAAAGAGCCATTTATGGTGATCATGACAAAAAGCCAAAAAAAAAGAAGTACAGCCAGTGCCCAAAGGACATGACTAAACTAGCCCTAAGCATGTATAAAAAATTCTTACTAGCTCTTAACATTCGAAAATTCATCAATAAATTTTTTCATATTTATTATTCTCCTAGAACTTTCAAATAATAATAAAGGATTTAAAAATTATTTACTTGATTTTCATATTATTTATTCGCCATCGAGAATTGACAGAGGTCAGATAACATTAATCTTATGTTATCTGTTATCTGTCAGTAAGTATGACGAACCGATTTGACGCAAAATGTGACGTTTTATTTTCAGGATTGTAACAATTTGAAAAGTTCCCGAAACGTTTTTCACGCTGAATACTAATACTCAGCTCATTAGCATAACATATTACTAGTTACAATGTTTATAATACAAGTCACCCATACTTTAGTCAAGCCATGTCCTTTCACATAAACGTTTTAAAAACAGCGTTACTGTAATCAATCTGTGTGGTGCGCCTGAGTGGACGAACGGTCATTGTTTGGTCGAACAAAGAGTACGTCGGTACGCCGAGAATCTGCCTTCGTATCGCTATACGGCGCTTGTATCTGACCGGGGAAGCCGCGAAATTGGCGTTTGACGTAATTTAATTAAGTCTGACACTTAATAAAAAAAAACGGTAGCGATCTTACGCTAATTGACCTAGTCCTGTACTATGAGTACTAAACTTGGTAACGATAAAATTACTTAAATATTTAGCGATATGAATATGTATAGGTATAGAAATATTCAAGACTCAGAAACAAATAGGTACTCGTAATAATGACAAATATTTGCTCTAATTGGGAATCGAACCCTGGACCGCTAGCTTCGTAGGCAGGGACACTAACAACTAGGTTAGTATATTAAAAATTGACGACTAGCTCACGCAAATACGAATACGAATTTAATATAGGGACATAAAAATCTACCGCGAAAACTTATCTAACTGATAGTGAAAACCGCATCAAAATCCAATGCGTCGTTAAAGAGGAGTTAGCAGATAAACTGACAGATAGACAGACCGCCGCGGAAAGCGACTTTATTCTATAATTATAAAATAAAGAAGAAGAAGGTTTGTAGTATTGTTAGGCTATGGCAGGGGTCACCAATTAGTTTCACACGGGGTCCGTTTTAAAAAATGAAAAGACCATCGCGTTCCGCATAACATTTTATAGATATTTATCATACAAATATAATTTAATTACGGAAGTAACAAATGTATTTTTTTACAAATATTAATAAAAAAAAACTTTTTTGTTGGGGACTATCTGCCTGAAGTTTGTAGTAAACTGGTGCAAGCTATCAACATTACTGTAGTGCAAGTTGCAGTGTTCTCGCGGTCCGCACAAAATGGGTCGGTGGTCCGGATGCGGACCGCGGTCCGCCATTTGGCGACCCCTGGGCTATGGGTCCGCAACCTGTCACTAATATACACTGATAAATACCTTAGCCGGTTTGTGCAAAATGTGGTTACAGAATTAATAACCAAGTTTTTAGAGTTGTTGGTAATCCTGTAGCTCTGCCTACTCTGGGAATAAAGGCGTGAAGGAAGGTATGTAGAAGAAGTAAGAACTTGTCATGTTAGTTTTCATCTATTAAAATGCCTTTAAAGACTAAACCGCTGGCTGTATTGCCCCGTTCAGTTGCCGTCTGGTTGCAGACTATCGGTTTCACGTTATTCACACCGATATAAAATGTTTTTAGGGTATTTGTAGTTCAGGAGTATTTTCTCACATTTTTTTAACTTGGAAACACACCAGTGGTCTTATTTTCTGGTAATACGTAGATTATTCACCTATTGCACACATTTTATGCGATGTACGAGTATAATATAACTAAGCGCAAGGTGAGTCACGTCTATATGTTTGCAACTTGCTGGTATCCATTGCTTTAGAGCTCACTTACCTTCAAAACTGCCTGCTTTAATCTTAAATGCTATTTTAGGTGAGCTTAATCGAATTGCAAAGTTTTTAAATTAAAATTTCACAGATTTCTAATCGACATCTTAATTTTTATCTCCTGACATCAAGATTGATACATTGACCTGACATGACCTGACGTTCAATAAAAACACAACCTGTAGATGTCATATTGTGATCGATTATTATTACGCCCCTTAATTCTACAGCTATCTCTGTACTAAGAATAAGAGTAAAAGTGACGGCGAGTTAAAGTTACAAAGCCAACACAGTATTTCGTGAGCGAAACCGCAACGAGCGAAATTCGAAGCTCTGAGCGAACCGTTTCCGCTCAAGCGTGGTAAAAGCAAAGTACCTAATGGTCGTAGCTTGAATTTATACAGGATGTTACTAGTAAGTAAAGTTGACCTACTCTTTTAAAAGTATATAAAATGTTTCAAGCTACATACTTAGAAAGGGACTTGCGTTTGAAGCACTTATTTTTATTAAAAATGTAGATGTTTATTTTATACTCATAGTAAAATAAGAATGAAATGAAATACTAATATCATTAAAGTAATTGACTAGATAATGTTATGATACAAATAATTAGGTATCGGCCATACTTCGTCTTGAAGTACGGTAAAAGAACTCTGCGTCAAAAGATAGTTAAATACCTTTAAGATTATTTTCTTACAGACGAGCGTTTCTTGGACCATAGACCACTCTCCTGTGCCGAGATTCTAAACATAAATATCGTCTTTGACCTGTCATCGTATTGTCAAAGTTTCGATAGCTCTTTACTTGACAGTAATGGTGACCAAATTAAAAACAATATAGCAGGTTAAAAACGATATGGTTGGTACCGTCTAGAATAGAGGCCTTGTGGTCTAAAAGAGCAGACATTAACCCATGAATTACATCATGTTTCTTGCACGGAGTTAGGTCAGTTAGACGTAGACAAAGTACTCGTAGCTTTGGCTGCAAAATTAATCAAGTCTTAAACTACAAATGTATACGAAAATGTTGAAAACACCCTATTTAATGTAGAAAGCATTCCGAAGTGTTAATTAGTTCTCTAATGCCGCCGTAAAACTCAGAAAGCGTTTCTTTTTATTGGTGGCAACTTTGATGATAACCGGCTAAATTAAAAAGTCCAGTGTAATGTTGGAGCGGACATACGGACATGTGGAAACGAGGTTTTTAACGGATTAAATCACTGTATTTATAATAGTTCCTTTAGGTTCTTTATACCTAAGAGTTACTTACTACCAATAAGTTGTGGTTCGCTACCGTTGCGGCCCTGTAGATATCAACTGCTGGACAAAGAGTTCACCGAAAACCTATTATAACGGGTGTCCTATATTTTTCACATTGTTTTTTAAATTGTGTTCCATCTAATGATATAATGAATAATATATTAATTAGTCACAAAGCTTAAATTTAATGCTTTTGAACCCCTGAGCGTCTTATAACGACTTTCGCATTAAAACTCTCACTACTTTCAATGCCAAGAAACACAAAATGGCGTCAGTTTCGTAGTAAGAAAAGGGGGTCTGGGAAGGCCGTATTGACCCCAAATTTTAGTGGAACGGCCAGAAACAAAAGCTAATAACCCAGTTAAGAGCTGAACGCGTAAAGTGCCGTCATCTGCATAAGTGATTGTTACGTAAAAAGGCAAGTCAGCCGGTCAGCGGGAGTACCTAACTATAGAGGGTGCGCTACAACCGAGATTTTTTTAATTGTGTGTTTTTGGTATTTTTAACTAGATTTTATGAAACTTTTTTGGGATTTAAGAGAAATATTTAACTTTGGTAGTCATATTTTTTTAAACTGCATAATAAATTCTTGTGTTTAAATTTGCGACTTAGAACAATAAAGCTTTGTTTAGATATTTATTAGAATTTTAACAACTTTTTACTTTTACTTAGTAACTTAGTCATAAAAAACCTAACTTAGTCATAAGAAATATGCAAACATTGTATAATTATTGTCTAGGGGACACGGTTTCTGTAGGAGAATGTATCGAAACTTTTTTTGTAGCTGTCTTGCACCATCATAGTTAAGTATATTTTTTATATTTTTAATTATTCTATTACTACTAATTATTTCTTGTGAAAATTCTGAGTTTTGACGCATTTTCCTGCTCAACTACGCGTAGATATATTTATTTCTTATCGTATGTTATACCCATTGTTTAGTATAATGCTAGGTTAAGTTATATAATTGTACATTTAAAAAACGACTGACCGTGGAGTTTCTTGCCACGTTTCTTTTCAGCAGTGGTCTCTTGTGAAACGCTGGTGCGGCCTATAATATAATCATCTTTTATCTTTTTTACCATCATCAATATAGTAAAAGAAATGTTTTCAATCAAGTTTTCAATTACGATAAATGACAGTTCAAAGTATTTGTCTTTTAAAAAAAAACGAATATCTATGTTGTCATGTCATTGTGTAACATAAAATCTACCATTTTAGAACTGCAACCTATTTTCGGTTAAAAATGAACTCCCTAGACGTAACTGTACGCGCTCGCGTCCGCTCAATGCCTTTAAAACTTAACGCAATTTGGTTTAGGGACTTGGGGGTTTTCGTCGCGTTCCCGTTAAAGGGGGTAAAAAATAAGTGCCAGTAATTAACGAAAATGAATTGAAGGTTTATAGTATTAGCGGCGGCTATTTGTCCGCGTTTCGAGCCGTCGACATTTTGAAAGATGGCCGTCGTTGATATAAAGGGTGTTGCTACATTCAAATTATTGGTTTAAATTTAATGCTTTTGATTTGTAAGTATTGAATTCCATGTTAACAAAAAAAACACGTGATAAAGTTTTGTTGAGTGCATGTTGTTTTGTTTCGTTGGTGAACATTTTCAAAAATATAAAAAAAGTGACTTTCGACAGTTATGACTTTAAACACACTATGAGTAAAAATACTTATGGCGGACTATTATAGAATCCACTTTATTAACCAATAGAAGCAAAATGCTGATACGTCAAAGTTGTTTACTGGAACGTGGTTTGTTATTTTACATTTAGTTAAGTATTTAATCAATGTAGTAACATAATATAGTTATCGAGCTAGGAATAAGTTTCGTAGATGTCAAATATTGTAAAGCTTATGTAATTTTTTCTAAATTCTATCGTTATATTAATTTAAACTAACATTTCTCTGTTTTAATGTTAATGAACTGAACAATTGAAAATACAAGTATATTTTTTTATTTTATGATATTAATGGTTTTTTAATGATTTGAACAGTGATTTGACCTCGCTGTTCTAACGAAAACACTCAATACTACTCAAAAGGCAGTAGCGTTATTATTCAGGGTGGGGTTCGAATTTCATAGCTAGATCTGTCTGCTTGCGGTCTCTTCGGGCTTACCTGACCTGACCTTACGGGTACAACGTACCTGAAAGTAAAAAAAAAGACATTATAAAATTATTTTTTACGAAATAATATAATTTGAGAAACAGGGTGTTACTTTTTTCGTTTCCACTATCACGTACTATTACATACATACATACATACATTAAATCACGCCTGTTTCCCAGAGGGGTAGGCAGAGACCACTTCTTTCCACTTGCTACGATCTTGACAAATTTCTTTCGCTTCTTCCACATTCATACATCGAGTCATGCACGCACGTCGGTTTCGGGTACTAATAGGTACACTAATATTATAAATTAAAAACTTTGTCAGTATGTGTAAGAATGTGTTAATCTCTTTCTCGCTAAAGCGGTCATACAGATGTGGATGAATTTTGGATGAGATATCATGAATTAACAAACGTAATTTTTTATCACTAAATAATCATGTTTACGTCTTACGTACTATTTTCAACGTAAGATAATTGATCTTCTTGCATTTTAAAAGAGCAAAACGAAACATAAAACAAACCCGCGGCGCGAGCTAGTCGCCCAACAACAATGGCGTCTAAGTCATAACACAGGATATGGATGCAAATACCGCGGATCGCGGGTCAAGGTGCGGGTTCGGTGCCCGGGCGGTGATAGCGCTGGTTTATGGGTACGGTCGGCGGAATAAACTAGTGAGAACCTTTATCTTATACTTTAAGTGTGTTAAACTTGTTTATTATATGTTCATATGCATCGGGTATTGTTTTTGATGGACTTAATAGATGTCTTTCTGGCTATGTGGTTATCGGAGAGGCTATAGCTTAACGCACTCGCAATCGCAATCGGCTTCAAAGAGGAATAATTGTTTTAATTTTGTCTGCAGAGAAGCTTTCGATTTTCAAAATGAATACGATTGCGGCGATTAGCCTAAGGGGCTAATGCTTAACGCACTCACAAACGCAATTGTTTTAATTTTGAAAATCGAAGGCAATACAAAATGAAAACAATTGTTTCGCATTGAAGCCAATTGAAATTGCGAGTGCGTTAGGCAATAGCGACGCTGTCTTGGAAATCGATCGGTCAGTTGTCTTCCAGAAAACTCGGTTTAAATCCATGCGACGCTCGGTCGTGTAAGTAGTTTATTGTAATTACACTATAAAAAGTTGTATGCTATCAAATTTGCGCGTGAAAATATATTGGTACTTAGTTAAAACATCCTGTATATCGTAAGAGGCAAAAAATAAAGTAGTAAATTAAATAGATACCATATTTACTGACGGTACTTCTCGACCCAAGTGCCGACGGTACGAGATTGCAACAAGTTAATTTATGCGTGAAGCGTGAACCTATTTATCGAACTCTTACTATTACCGAGTTATTTAGTTTAGTTTATGGCGAAACTCTAACTTTCCCACCCCAAACAACTTTATTATTACACCCTTTTAGTTGGTCCATTGAACTTGATTTAAAACGAGATATGCTACTTTCGACCTAAGTGCGTAGGTCAAAGACCTTGTATTATTTGAACTTTTGATACAGGGTGATTCAATCTAACAGCTAAAGTATATGCAAGGTGTAATTAAAAAAAAATAGGATAGAGTTGGACATGGTAAAAATAAACTGTAAAATTAGTTTAGTTTATTTATTTCATGAAACAAATTACAATATAAATTAAGTTTGCATTACCATGTCAAAATTAAAAGTATCGCATCATGATTGTCAAAAACTATTTAATAAGATAATAAAATTAAAATTAATAATACAAATCATTTCACTAATAGGGATCGTCTTAATAATTTAAAAATAACATGAATTTATTAGGCAGTTTTTTTTTCAAAAGCTAATTTCACTTAAGCGTGCTTTCCTTTATTTGCCAACCTACACATAAGAACTAGCAAGGGCAATCCTATTAGCCCTAAGGGTTGGCATATAATTTTCAGTCATAGGATTACAGTCTTAAGATTGCACTTACTATTAGGTCTGTGTGCTCGTTTGCTTTCTCATGCAATTAAAAGCGGAACAAGAGTTATAAGACTAATATTATAAATGCTAAAGCTTGTGTGTGTGTGTGTTAGTTTGTTACTCCTTCACGCTGCAACGGCTGGACGGATTTTGATATAATTTGGAATGGAGATAGGTAATACACTGGATAAACACAAAGGCTACATTTTATCCCGGATGAAGCTAGTTTAGTATTTTTACTAGATCCACAGATGTAATATTATGTTATTTAGTACCTAACCATGATAGGTTTTTTTCTCTCTCCTCATTATATTATTGTTAGTAAAAGTAATAAATTCCTGACAACTTTTCCCAATTACATCGCATCTATTAAAGAAAACCAATTTCCTAGAATCATCAGAACCACCTGCATTATAATTCCTAATACAGGGGGTGTGACAATTTCTTTTATTACGTTCCACCCCAGCGAGGGTAAGAAGTGGGTAGTAATTGTATGGGATAACTTAGATTAGATGGTTCCGGTTTTAATAAGAGTGTAATGAAGGCTGAATTGGTTTTGAAAAAGTTGGGAATGGTTTTTGAAAAAGTTTTTACATTGGGTGTCATTGTTGTGCAGTGTTGTTAATTTTTGTTACTTCTTACAAAACTTTTTCCTTGTATGGCTATTTTGTTTAAAAACAGTTGTGTTCCGGTGTGGAGATACGACAACCTGTGAAATTATTAGAATAAAGACATTCGATTATAGTTGTAAAGGTTGGCAACAATTGAAATGTTAGGATTGTAGTTTTGAGATAACATAAATCTTCTTGGGATTCACTTCCCACTTATTATCTGCAGGCCTGTCTTCTTTTTGTGCTACTCTATTCCATAAACAAGTGCTAGTAGGACTCGCTCACTGAAGGTTCCGCACATGACACAAAATTCCATGTATTTTATTTAATATAAGATGTATAGTTGTAGGTTTTTGTCCTATTTGACGACGCGCTGGCCTAGTTGGTAGTGACCCTGCCTACGAAGCTAGCGGTCCTGGGTTCAAATCCCGGTAAGGGCAGATATTAGTGTGATGAGCGCGAATAGTTGTTCCTGAGTCATGGATGTTTTCTATATATTTAAGTATATATTTCTCTATATAAGTATTTATATCGTTGTCTAGTATCCATAATACAAGCCTTGAGCTTAGTTTGGGACGAGGTCAATTGGTGTGACATTGTCCCCTGATATTTATTTATTTTCATTTATATTTGTAATACTTGCCAAATTTAATAGATCGATGTCAATGGAAAATTCCATTTGAAAAGAATATTTGTTATTATTATTTCAAGTTAATTCTCATTAAATCATATAAGTATTTTCATTTGAATTCGATAACACAGATTTCAACAACATGAAAACAAAAACAAAATAAATTTACATAATTAACCAATCAAAGCTTCGTCTAAATATTTACCTTTTTTACCCGACCGCGGCACATAAAGGAGTGTAATGTGCTTACAATATTTTATATCTAACCTAGTATATAACTACATCAGTTAGTAAATGGACCACAAATAATTAACTTACAAGGCCCGATTTCAGTTACCAACTTTCGTTTGTCCGAATATTCGTTAGTCAGGTTTTTTTTTCTAAATCCTTCACCTTTTATGAATATATATAACAGAACCTACAAGTTTATTAGGTATATCTGAAGGAATCGTGGGCAACAGATCGTCTTCCATATGTACATAATATTAAAAGAGTATGTCTGTTTTTTTGTGGTAAGTTTCATAAATAGTAAGCTTTATAAGTATAAGTGTAAGCTTAAAAACCCAAAAAAACACAAAGTTACTTTTATTATTCGAATACGCATTCATGCAAGGTATAAAGAAACTAACAACCCTATACTATATGTTAAATAAAAATACTTCAACTGATCTTTCGTATCCACAACAAAATAGTACGCTATTATGTCATCCTAATTATCTAGCAAAAAGTCAAAACACAAAGGCTGCGCAGCCTCTTTTTTCCAGCATAAAAACACCAACCTACATCTCACGAAAAAATATCACCAAAAATATCACACTCTGTATAATAGACACCTCAGCTCATAAAAAACATCGTACCTGACGTGTAAATTTCGAGCGTACTTAAACAGGGTGTCCGTTTTTCAGGGAAATAGCGGGATAAAGGCGGGAGAATAGTGGGTGGCCATAAATTCAGGACGAGCGAGACTCTTGTTCACGTCACTTTGAAATAAAGTTGTTGCTTAGGCCTAAGCGTGTGGAGCGGGAGCTGGGTGGATTTAAGTTCATATGAGTCATAAAAAAAAGATGTGGTAGCTTAGTTCAAGTAGGTACTCATGCCCGGTTGCACTAACGTTCATTCAATTTAATGTCACCTTAATATATGTTGTCACTTTCTACCTTGCAAAATTAGAAACCGACGGGTGTCCTAATGTGAAATTAGAAATAATTAACATTTGTTAAAGTGAGTAAAAATTTTGTTGGTTAAAAACTGGCTCGTGTTTTGCAAATTAATCATAAACACGTAGAAGAAAACTACGCTCATCTGTCAAGCAATTCATTTTCGGTTCGAAATCCCAAACTGGGAAGTATACTGTGGATTATGGACCATTAATTCCCTGTAGGACGTAGACTATACAGGCTGATTATGTTATACATCATCGCCAGGTAGCGAGCCAAAAATCTTACGTAATAAAATAACAAGCAAGTTAAATTTAATCCAGTCATAGTTATGTAGGTTTTCTTTTCGTTTAAGTTAAGGCAGTGTAAACTAAGTAATACTTTACGTAGTTATACTAAAACACAATTTTTATAAAATAAGGTGAACGAAATGTAGTACTAATTAAAAAAACTTTTTATTTCGCACTCTAAAGTCGCTCAAGCTGGCAGCCTGGCTAAGTTTAAAAGTACACGAAAACGCCGGCGGCCTTACAAATACAGAACTTTTAATAAGTCAGGTTAAAATGGAGATTGGTTTGATTTGTTATTTATTTCAGCGCATAAAACACACGATTCAATAATAAAATGGCCTATAAACTATAGGTACAATAAAAACGTAATAAGAAACAGTCAGTTATTTAGTATTAAAATACCAAGTTATATACCAATGTATCCGAAACATAATTTCATTAAGTAGCTTTAAGACGGCCAAAATGTTGCAAAGGTAACCGACATCACTAACTTTAAATCAATATTTCTAAACTTACTCCCACACTAGTAATTCGAAAGGTTCGTACAAAATATCATCGGGCTTGAGAATTTCTTAATCGCTTTTACAGAACGGGCGTCAATTATCGATGAACGTTACACCATTTCTCTTAAGAATATTGTAAAAACATTACTAAATAGTATGAAAAAAAGGACATACTGTGTATCAACCTAAAAAAGCTCAATGAAACTTTCCAAAAGCCGCTAATAAAACATTTGTAATACCATTAGCTCATAATATTAAATTCAATTTTGATTTCAGAGTATTTTATAGCCTTTTACATAAAAAAACAAAACACAGTAGCCAGCTGTCAAATCCGTCTTAATGCAACTATACGACCACATCTTAAGCTCGAGTTAGGATAATAATTTCAACACATTGTTCGGTAAAAAACCTCTAGATTTACAATTCGCTCCACATTCACATAAAAAACGACTTAAATACTCTAAGCATCAACAGCACATACTCCGTTTTTATTCTGTTAATAATGAAATTTCAAAAGCATAATATTACAAGTCCAAATTCAAGACTTAACATTTGCAACATTACTTATTTGAACATAAAATTGCAATTGCCTTGTCTTCAATTGAGAGATAGAGGATGATGCTTTTGTGTTACGAAGTTCTTTAGGTACGTGTTTTTTACGTAAATAGAAGTGTTTTATGATAAATTATAGCGTAATTCCGCGGCTTATTGTAATAAATGGTAGCGTTATATGGAAAAATTGGGCGTACTCCGGCAGATGGTGTTTTTGATGATCTTGAGATCATTTTGGATATTGATGACGTCTTTGTACTTTGTACGCGAACAATAGATTTAAAACTTAAAACTCGGTGGAGTTTTCTGATAGGTTAACGGTTACTTAGTTATTCGGTTGATTTTTATCGCATGAAATTATGTTTCTGAACAATGTTGATCTTCTTGGTGAAACTTAGTTTATATCTTTAAGATAATAGTTTAATTATATTCTAATTATAATTATCAAGAACATTTTGTTTCTCTTTTGGCAGTATAAGGTTTTATGACGAACCGGTTCGTTGCATTAATACATGAAAATAATGCTATTGAATTGAAAATAGTTTGTTAATTCGAGAAAACCTTAGATATTTTACATTAATTAAAAACTACCTAAAACTATTTGATATGGTTTTCCTTTAGTAAAAAAACGCACAGTGACAAATTGTATTTGACTAACTATTCTACCATAACAACACCCTTTATATTTTAAACCAGCACGAAATACAGACATTCGTTTTCTTCACCCCGTATATCAATGTAGTTTCAAATCCAACCAGACACTTCAAGCAGAATTCTCAAACACCAATTCTCGAATAAAACATCTCGAAGCAATAAAATAGGCAATAATTTCAATACAACATTGTCTTGGGGTCTTATTCTTTACTCTATCGACTTACCATTGAACCAAAATATCATGATCCTTTGATTCCAACCAGCATGTAAATAGCGGACCTGCTAGAGGGGGTATTCTTTTTGTAGTGATGATTTTTATTTTAATCTTTAATTTTTCAGTAGCTTAGTTTTATTTTAATTAAAATAAGTTTAGTTTTTAACTTTGAATTGTAGATACGATTGTATTGTAGTATTACAATAAAATTGTTGTTAAAATAACCAGCATGTCTAATTCAAATATCATGAAATACTGGCCAAGAGTTACACCAACCAGTTTACATTGATATACGATTTGGACCAATTGCAACGAGACTGGAGGTCTAACTAAAATGGTTTCTAAGTAACATTGGTCTGTAGGTATGTGTTATCGGGGATCGCAAGAAGGATGTCATTGCACACAACGTGTTACTGTCGGCGTTTGCGCAGATACGGTTAGTTTACGCTTCTGGTGACTTGTAAGTCATGTGTATGTTTTAGGAAAGTCAGATTGTGAATTGCTTGAATTATTTGTCTAACTTTATCCTGCGTCTTTGTTTGTGTTGACAATGTACGGTTTTTTTTATTTAGTCGGAATTGGATTAACCCTGACGACAAAAGGAGGGGGGGGGGGTGTTATAAGTTTAACGTCTGTATCAATGTATGTACTATCAGCCCAATGGAACCCTTACCCACCATAGAACGGTGTCACAGTGACATTATAAAACAATTTGTTTGACACTTCTTATGACTTGAATCATAACGTCTCTGTGACGGTGTCCCCTTGTTTTACAGACTGAAAAATTACATTTTTTGCTTCGTATATTATTTTTTTTTAACTATTTACTTGAAAGAAACAAATTCGACAGAAAATCAATTCAATGAATTTTGTAATTTTATTTTTTCATTACACATACTTATCAAACAATTTAATTATTTTTCAACGAATATTGTTTGGTCAGTGCATTTTTTAGAAGGTTGGGTTATAAGATAAATACTATATTATGATATAAATATGAGTGAGCGAGCGAGCGAAGCGAGCGAGCAAGACCTATCTGGGCAGAACCGACTTGAATAGGTTAGGTTAGAAGGCTATGGCGGGAGCGAAGCGAAGCAAGCTCCCGCCTTAGCCTTCGAGGTTATTTTTTTTATATCTCTTGAATAAGCTATGCGATACCATTTGACTGCAAATTAAAATCGTATGCTTTTTTTCAAACGTTTCATTTCACACACCTTCACACACCTTCACAAACTGCACCCTACTCTATAAGTTGATTTTATTGTTATTAAGTTATATTTTAAATAAATAATATGAGAACAAAGAATATTTAATTTGCTATTCTATGATATGAAAAAAGAAACATTGAATTTTATTTAAAATAAAAAACGATGATTTAAAAGTCTTCAAAGTAATTATTCTACATATTGATTATTCTATGAAATGATAATACGAGAAAAAATTTCTATGAAATGAAATTCTAAACAACTTCAGTCTGTAAAATAACGTACAACCCTCTGTGACACAGTTCTATGGTGGGTCAAGGTTCCAATGGTCTGATAGTACGGTCACGAGCGTTAATTTAGGACCCATTTTAAGAAAATTATGCTTAAAGTCATCAATGTCATTAGAGATGTCAAGTCATTGGTAACCTTTGGAAAACTCCACCTTATTGTTGTAGAATGTCAGATTGACTTTGGACCTAAGGTACCAAATTAAATCTCGTGACTGTATGTGCATAAAAGAGACAACAATTATAAAATAGTAACAAATATAACAAGGATGTACAGTCAGCAACAAAAGTAACCAAGCAGAAATGAAGTGACTAGCATAGAGGCATTCCATCTTGGTCCTCAGGGTTGGCAAAGCATTTTGCAGTCTTAGGATTGCATTGCAGTCTTGTGAATGCGAATGTCTATGGATCAGTTTCCACTTACCATCAGGTGGCCTGTGTGCTCGTTTATCTTCGCTATACCATAAAAAAAAAACTGGCATCATCACCTATATTTCGCAAACTTAAACGATGTATTTTATAAACCGAGAAAGAACTACCAAGCAGAAAAATACTGGATTATGTTTTTTTAAATAAAATAAAAATATTCCATAGAATAAACTATATTACTAAACCGTTCAATCGACCTAGACTTAATTAAAAAAACGTAACATTTCAGGTAAATTACACTAATTAGTGAAATTTTCTAGAAAACTGTATTTAATTAGATCAATTAGCAAGCCAAGCTCCAAACTTCGTCACAGGTTACTTGTTACTAATTAACGTAAAACCAAATCAGAAACAGCCTTAAATCACAATAAAATCAAATTAAAATATGAACTCTATTCAAGTAAGGTAAGGTTTAAATTGGAATATTTAAATTTATAATTAGGCTGTTTTAGTGTTAATGAGTATTGTTAATATAAGAAACCAACAAGTTTGAGTTAGGGCACGCAAAAATATAATCATTTATAATTATCACTAGCCCTGCGTCATCGCCCGGCACGCTTGACACGCTGTTTTTTTGTGTTGGACCTTATAGAAAATTAAACCTAATAGGCTATTTGATAACATTGAAAATGAAATACAAACTGTGGTCCTCCTACTAGATACTAGCGTAATACAACGTATTGCACTTTATGTTTAACTAAATTATGTATATTTTCTTGGGAAACTCTTTGTGATTGGTCTGCAGCTGTCACGTCACACGCAAGTAACCACCGATCATAAGCGTATATCTCTTAAAAGTGATTGTTTATTGTTTACTTGCGTGTGACGTCACACTTGTCATATGGCCCGTTGTTTTTGAGATAATAACACCCCAGAAAAAATATCCTAAATTATATAAGGTTCACTTTTAGGTTTATTATCTGGTTGACAACATGAGTTTTTTTAATCGGGTTTTCAATAGACGACTTAATCTTTTGGGCAAGCAAGATGCTCGATAAACTCTTTAAAAAAAAACAAGTACATTGCTGTCAGAAAAAAATGTTAAGATGCCTTAAAAAAAGAATCTTGACAAATCGCTTTGTGTCAATGTCGAGCATGTTAGGGTTGTCACTTAAAAAAGCCTGCTCAAAGCTGATAATACAGGTTTTAATAATAAGCTGAATAGCTTTATAAATTTCTGAACGTAAAACAAATGATAAGTATTTTTATTTAATAAAGTTTAAAATTATATTAAGTATTTTAATAAAGGTTAAAGTTTGTAAAGTTTAAAGCATCCAACACTAAATGTTTAGAATCAAAATAAATAAACTCACTAGGTAAAAAATATGTTTTTAATCAATAATTATCTCGTATACTAAACAACGATATAACGATACTTACCTATACCCATAGATAAATTACAACTTAAATACGGTACCCAGAAAACATAAAAAATTTAACAGGTTTTTTTTAAATCGTTGGCATCCCTAAAGTTTATCACGATCCATGTTTTATTATCGCATCGATCGACGAGCTCAGGGCGATAATCTTCTTTAAAATTAGTCCCTTCATTGTACAGATTTCACGCATCAGCCAGTTTCAATTACAAACCAACCCTGGGGCCTGCGTTTAAAAAAATTCTAAAGCATTGCAACTACTTGACAATGTATTGCTTCAATGTCTATAACGTTACAAGTGAAATCAATTGCGTATGAATCTGCAGCGAAAATACTGAGCATGAAAATGGATTATTGCTTGTTGAATTTTTTGAAGTTAGTTGAGGTTATTGTGGATGTAGATATTTTGCAATGTCATTGGTTGGTTTAATTTGAACTTTATCGTGATGTTATAAGAGATGATAATTAAACTGTGGATTTAATAGGAAGAGCATTGGAACGGAAGTATTAACGTGCAAACAAGCCTCTACAAAAAAAGGAATTCTTTTTTTTAGCAAGGGGTTACATTGATAACAAGTTTTTATTGGAAATATTTAGGTGGGTTTCTCTTGTTTTTTATACGTAATTATAATTTTATTGATTACAGTGTAAGATAATTATGTCGTTTAAAAACATTCACTAGGTACTGTATCTCACTGTAAAAATATAGTCACCAGCAGTAACATATAAAAATATCTGACACGCTTTTATACCTCTAGCAATAAGCACTTGTCAGATATTTTTGAGCCCAATGTTGTATCATATATTATTGCAGGTAACTGTACTGTGTTTAGTGGTGATAGGACCAACTGCAGGGGTGTTATTCTCTCAAAAACAACAGACCGTCGGACGGACGAGCGAAATCGCAGCGTCGATATAAGTAGTCCCGTCAGAGCGAACAAAACACATTTTAGCGCGTGCATTTTCAATTAAGCCGCCTTAAATAAAAAATATAAATTAGCCATATGATTATTATTTTATTAATTATGTGCCTTGAATATAAATTAGCCATATATGTCTTTGACACAACTGTGTATCAAGAGCAATTAATGCACTGCCAACAAACTGTTATGCAGTTTGGCAGTATACTATCATATGTAAACATAAATGTGTCTTTCATTAATAAATTATTAATAATAATAATATACGTTCGATCCATCGACAGAAACCATGCTGCTAAATTGAAAATGCACGCGATGAAATATGTTTTATTCGCGCTGACGGGACTACTTAAACTCACCGCTTGGGCATTCACTCGTTCGTCCGTCCAACCGTCGATGTTGAGAGAATCACTACCCAGGGCCTCTATCCTACGACGTTAAACCAGCTTTTGAGCTGTTATCGTGTTGTCACCGTTTTGATAGCTCTTATCTTCTTACTTGACAGTAATGGCTGCCGAGTTAATAACAATACAATAACACGTCAAAACGCAATATTGTTTAGCGTCGTAGACCAAAAGCCCTGTATACCTAGGTACAGATTTTTATGGAGGACCTTGAACAGGGTTTTGTTATATCATTTGACATGGTATTTTGTCACGTTTTTTTCGCTTTTTCAATTAACTTCTCGATATCGTAACTGGGTGAAACAACTTTTAAAGTACTCCTTTTCTTTTGCGGTATTAAAACTTTAGTGGTGCCTTATGGTTAATAATGATGTATGGATATTAAATTCAGACCATCAAATTGATGGACCCCACAATCATCGAAAAAACCGGGTAACTCAGGGGAAAATGCACTTTTTTCATACAAAACCTAGGGACAACATCGTCCCCTGCGTTACCAACTATATTATTGTTCAAAACTGTATTATTTTAAATTAAATAAGTTCAAATGTTAGCCTACTTGTCTAATTAAATAAACACGTAGCCCATGTCGTAAGAAAATATATAGTTTTTCTAAAAACGTGTAATTTGTGAAACTTGACAAAAAATAGGGAGTACCTAAAAGTTGATTCATCCAACGTGGTAGGACCTGGGTCTTAAACTT
Organism: Acleris laterana; assembly: GCA_963966035.1. Classification (NCBI taxonomy): domain Eukaryota; kingdom Metazoa; phylum Arthropoda; class Insecta; order Lepidoptera; family Tortricidae; genus Acleris; species Acleris laterana. The sequence goes on from OZ014442.1 coordinate 18,574,756, forward strand.
AGTGTCATAAAAATCAGTTGGCCCGTTTCAGAGATAGCTCTCAAAGAAAAATGCGCCATTTATAGCGGGCGATTAAACATTTTAAATAGGTAGGTAGTTATACTTATTCAGATTCTTCAGTCTTACCCAGACTTCACAAAATCTTGTATTTGCTATTGCCTATACGCCTTGGTTCTCCATCATTCCCCATTCCAATCAGAAAATCAATCAAGCCCAAATCAACGTCCATGACTTGAGTTTTCCCCACTTTCCGGTAAAACGTCATTAGTATGTCACTCGGTAATTGCTCTGAGCAAAAACGCATCAAAGTGTCAGTGTTGGAGCTAGAGTGAAGATAGGCCTTTAATTTGCGAGCAAAGTAGCGTTTTGAACTGGATACACTTGCGAGCAAAAATAAAGGGTAACGTTGTGCTGAAGTTGTAGACGAATTGACCCGATATTTTTGTTTGGAAGTGTAATTAAGAGGAAAGTTTTTTGTGCTTGCACTTTTAAATATCAAACCTAGAAATAGTAATAGAAACCTTTTAAACAAACACAAGAAAAAAACAGAATCAAGGGACAGTCTCACACAAATTGAACTAGTCCCAAACTAAGCTCATAAACACATTTAGAATTAAATAAGTACTGAATATCTTATTACATATTATTATCATTAGAAAACATTAAATCAGGAAAAAAAATATGCTTATCACACAAATATTAACCCATACCATAGTTACCTTCATACCAAAGAAGGTAGCTAACTGCAATGTAGTTGTCGAACCATTTAACACTCTATTGGTAACTATAACTACATTAAAGGACATGGCTAAACTACTACCCTAAGCATGTATAGAAATTTCTTACTAGCTCGTAACGTTCGAAAATTCATCAATGAATACATGTTTATTATTCTCCTAGAACTTTCGAATAATAATAAAGTATTTAAAAGTTGTTTACTTGGTTTGCAATATTATTTGTTCGCCATGAAACCTGACATGACAGATAACATTAATCTTATGTTATCTTTTATCTGTCAGTAAGTATGATGATCCGTTTTGTACGCAAAATGTAACAATTTGAAAAGTTCCTGAAACTTGTTTTATGCTGAATACTAATACTTAGCTCATTAGCATAACATAGTAATAGTTACAATTTTTATACAGTACTAGGGTAATCGCCCATGCTTCAGTTTAGCAATGTCTTTTTTTTAAAAATGGTAAGTGGAAACTGTGACCCATAGACATTCGCATTCACAAGACTGCAGTCTTAAGACTGCAAATGCGTTGCCAACTCTGAGGACTAAGATGGAATGCCTCTATGCTAGTCATTTCACCGGCTGTCTTACCCCCAAACCGGAACACAACAATGCGAACACTGCTGTTTGGCGGTAGGTTAATGGATAAGACGGTGGTAGTGATCCGGACGGACCCTGCACAATGTCCTACCACCCGCAAAAATGTCTTTTAAAATGATTATACTATTACTTTGCAGTTAACCGCTTTCTTGGGTAGAACGGCAGACAGTTGATTTTTTCTCGTTTATATCCCCTCTTAACCCTTTATTTGGCAATGTATTTCACAGTATACATACTATAATGTCCACTTTTTTTTTTGGAATGTGTTTTTATTTTTTTGCTGATTCAAAATCAAAAAGGGTTTGAATTCCCGACTTCTTTTATTTTTGCCAAATAAAGGGTTTTAATTCGGCAAAGAAGTTTTAACCGGCAAACAACAAACGAGTTTTACGTTGATAAAGTCGCGAGCAAACGCTACTTCTAAATATGTCTGAAGTTAAATATAATTGGAAAATCGATACCGCTTTAACGAGTAACGATGAAGTAATATTAACGCTATAAAAGCACACGAACCCGATACAACGTATTTAGGGTTCCGTGATGTAATTACTAAGAGAATTTTCATAAAATAATACTATTAAGACCTCAATAATGTCTTGGATATTAGGTAAAAGTAGGCATAACAAAAAAACAACCTTGTCAAAAATTTACCTTACTAAATAAATAATTACAGATTTAATTCCTGACTAAAAAAATGCAGTCTCCATGGATATTTGTGCTCGCTTAATAAAATATTCAAAAATAGCGTATACTACCATAACATACTAACATACATACATACATAGCGTACTAACATTGTAATTGTAAATTACGTTAAAAAAAAAACCTATAAGTAATTCATGTTTTGTAATAAAGCACTTGATGTAACTTTAAGTAAACGTTGTAAGTACCAAAATTGTTAAAGTGTCTTAAAAAATAATTAATTAATTAATAAATTCGAAAAATAGTTATCGATTGATTTTAAACTTAAAACCGACGTCGTATTTCAATAAAAGAGTTTACCTATAAAATACTTTAATTATTTTTTTCGATTACCTTTGAATAAGTCCTAGTAAATAGTGGCCGGATTATTCAATGCTTATGTACTAAATACCTACAGAGATGAGCAATAATTGATTATTGTTTTAAACAACTAATTAATCGATTGAAAATGTAGTGACTACAAAAATAGAAATTCTTACGACTGTGATTATTTTTTTGTCATTTGTAACCGTTAATCGCGATTAAATAGGTTAATTTTTAATTGTTAATCGTAAGTTGATTAAGCTTTGCCTATCACTGAATACCTACTTCATAAAAAAATAACAATGAAGATCTAACGTGGTCAAAGTTGGTACTACGGATCCTGGCAGTATTTCCTTATTTATAAATATTACTTATCATTATATAGTAAGAACTATTTATAAAAATAAAGGCGATAATTATTGTGTTACCGACTTTTAATCACGTTCATTATTTTATAAATTAACTTGCACTCTGGCCTATTATTTAAATCAAAGGAAAAATGGCGGCACATTTTAAATGCACACGATTTTACAATCAGTAATTAATCAGCTGTTTTTAATTATGACGTAATTAATACCGTACTCAATATAAAATATTTCCCCTCATTTAAATGCAATTTTATAATTAAACTATCAAGAAAAAAATGCGTTTTACCATTAAATAAGAACAATATTTGCTGTGTATGTTTATCAATCAAATGTTGTGAGTTTGAATTTAATTAATAAATATCTGGGGATCATACACAAATAAAAGGGACCTAGTTTCTAGAACTCGACAATAGTTATACAAATTTACATAGAGAAAAATAAATACATAGAAAACGTTCAATACTCAGAAACATTGCACTTATCACGCAAATAGTTTGTTCGTTCGTCCACTCAGGCGCACCACACAGATTGATTACAGTAACGCTGTTCTTAAAACGTTTATGTGAAAGAACATGGCTTAACTGAATTATGGGCGACTACCCTAGCAATGCATAAACATTTTAACTAGTAATATGTTATGCTAGAACTATTCAATTTGTTACAAACCTGGGGTTTTATTCTCTCAAAAACAACGGACGGTTGGACGAACGAGCGCAATCGCAGCGGCGAGTTTAAGTAGTCCCGTCAGAGCGAACAAAACACATTTTAGCGCGTGCATACGTTCCATCCATCGGCAGAAACCATGCTGCTAAATTGAAAATGCACGCACTAAATATGTTTTGTTCGCACTAACGGGACTACTTTAAGGTCGCCGCTTGGATATTCATTCGTTCGGCCGTCCGACCGTCGTTGTTGAGAGAATCACTACCCTGGCAACCAAACCTGGGACTGCTTGCTTCGTAGGAAATGTGACAATCAAACCCTTAACCGCGTCTCAAAGTACTCGTAGATAGAGTAGAGAAACCATTTCAAAAATGGATTTGATTTTGTATATTCACGGAACCAAAGAGTAAATGAAATTTTATGCTTTTTTACACTATTTAGCGTTATTCTTAGCATTGCTAATGATTTACTATAACGATACTAAGTTGTTGTCGGAATCAACATGAACCGTTTGTATCTAAAAATACCCAACCTTATTCTGATACTAATAAGGTTATTTATACCCAAGCAAATAAGACATAATTTTTTACTTCGTTAGCGATAAGAATGTAATAAAAATGTTTATGATTGTTTTATACGAAACAGAAATAGAATTATTAGAATTAGTGGAAATAAAATTGGATATGCGTTAACGTACTTTCGAGTAACGGCTGGAGATTAGATTTTATTTATGGTGTTACAGTTTAAATTGATTACAGATACAAAAAAAAAGGCCAAGTGAGAGTCGAACTCGTACACGAAGGGTTCCGTAAATTATAACTTTATTGTTTTCAATAATAGTGTCTAGTTATTGCGGTTCATGAGATTCATTCTGCTCGATGACAGACAGACGGGACGGATGAACGGAAAGGGTAGGCTTAGTAAAAGAGTACTGTTAGTTAAGATTACTTAAAAAATATATTAATCAGTATATGTGCTGATGTATTGTAGTGAATGTTGGGTGTGGCAGGACAAGCATAAAAGTCGTGTAAATGCAATTGAAATGCGGTTTTTTGCGTAGTATGTGTGGTGTGAAACTGATTGATAGAGCAAGGAATGAAAAAGGTAGAGAGAAATGTGGAATAAGGAAGATGTAGTGACTAAGATTGAAAAGAGCATGCTTCGATGGTTCGGTCATTTGGAAAGGATGGATGAAAGAAGATTGACGAAAGAGATACACAGATCGAAAGTGAGTGGACGGGTCGGAAGGGGCCGCCCTAGGTGTACTTTTTCGAGTCAAATCGGAGAAATACTGGAAAAGGGCCGAATCTTAAGTACCCGAAACCGACGTGCGTGCATGACTCGATGTATGAATGTGGAAGAAGCGAAATAAATTTGTCAAGATCGTAGCAAATGGAAAGAAGTGGTCTCTGCCTACCCCTCTGGGAAACAGGCGTAATTTGATGTATGTATGTACGTATGTACTAACATTATTAATTGCCCTTATTAGGAGTCGAAAGTGCAACACCAACTGCTGCAGGCGAACTGCATCGTTAGTCTTGCGTTTTATATCTACGTGTATTTTTTACTATTTATGGTAAGAAATAATTTCTTACCAATAAAATTATTTCTTACCATAAATAGTAACAAACCTTAATCATTCACCATATCTAACCCAATCGGCTAAAAGTGCAGTTAATCAAAGTGCATCAAGTTCAATGATACCTTGTCCCGATGCGAACAGTCATTGTTGCAGTAATGCAGTAAAGTGCCGCAAATTACTGCAACTTAGCGGTAAGAATCTGTGTAGTGCAAGCGAAGATATTGTTTAGATAGTCGCAATTCAATTGGCTGTTATTTGTCACACATTTTAGTTGTCTCTTTCATTCGTTTCGTCAAATATAGGAAAAAAGAGAGTAAGAGGTGTAAGTCAAAATGTCGCCGGCGGCCGTGCAATATTTCGTTGCTTAAATACAAAATTGTGTTGCATTTAAATTCGGAACGCTATAAACTTTTAGTTTTAAATCAAACTATATCTGTTTTTGTTTTGTGGCGCTTTTGTATTTAAGCAGCGATTTTTATTCGATTCGTGCGTAAACCCAGCGACGACGTAAAAACGATTGATAATTTTAAACGTTTTTCGAAAACTTACTTCACAAGTATAATATTAATATGTCCATGGATAAATAAAATACTACCATTTAGTTTTCATTACAATAAATACTTAAAATTGATTTAAAACAATGAACTGTTTGTCATTCTTTTTGTATTTAATTGACCGTAATTTTTAATTTTTTAAATAAGGTTTTTAAATTACTCCTTATTATCTTTATTTACTATGACAAAATTAAATCATATTTGAAAAAAAAACCACCAATTGAAAACGTCCACTATTTCTTAACATTAGTTAGAAATTAAACTAATAGGTGTATAATAATAATATAATTTATTTCTTAACTAGCGACCCGCCCTCGCTTCGCTTCGGTTTATATGAGATTTTTGTAACACCCGTAGATAAAAAATAATTATACATAAAAACGTAGCGTAGTTTTAAAGATCTAAGCACACGTAGGGACAGACAGACAGAGAGTGGGAAGCGACTTTGTTTTATACTATGTAGGGATAGTGACAGTGAAGTGTTTAGTTGCAGATTAATTCAATAGCTATATCGCACAATTTACTGGTGGAGGTGTGCCTTTACGCATTTAGCCGAGTTTCTGTTGGATGAACCCCGATCTTACAAGGGACCTTAGGTTAATAGAAAATGACGGGCTAGGAACACTAAGTTGTGGATGTGGCTATATCTAGACATATTACCTATAGACATATTATAGACATATATATACATGGAGATCAGCATTAACCATGGGTGATATTTTTTTTAAGGATGGTAATAAAAGGCCGAATTAAAAGTAAACAAATGCATCGGGTTCGATGAAAAAAAAACGAAAACATTATTCGTAGGTTATTATTTTTTACAAAAAAATTATGTGTTTTTATCTACTCTCATATCGAAAAGTTCGAATTATAAACTTCGAAATGACTTTATATTGGCATACTTTATAAACACTATACCAATAAAATAAAAGAACATTTATTAATTTTTTAATTTTGATTTTAATTTTTAATGTTTGTGCAATAATTATGGAAAATGAATTTTCTGAAATAAATAATTTTGAATTTTGAATTTGAATTAATTTGTTTACCATTACGATACAATTTAATCCAGAAAGTTAATTTCACCAACGAGGTTCTATATAATTTTTTTTTTATAATGTAACGCATATGCGGTTCGCGTCATTTTTACAGCATTACAAAAAGTTTTCATTCTAATTTTTACTTGTCTGTGACAGCGCCCGCTTTAACGCATGCGCGGTGATGTGGTTTTGGCGCCATTCATTGAATTACGTTTTGCTGTAATGTATGAGAGTAGATAAAGTAGTGTATGAAACTGCACATAACTAGGTATTAAAACACTTGTATGATACTATTAAAAACCTCGCCTAGCGGCTCGGTTCTTAAACACACACTCGTGTTTTAATACCCCTCATTATACAACAATTTCATAAACTACATTTTTTTTTACGAACGTGTTGGAGTCGAACGACACAAAAACTTTAAAAATTCAACAAAAATACATAACTAAGTACCTATATTAGATTTTATTACAACATAGTGACATTTCGTATTGAAATTTACATTCATGAATAGACTCAATTAATGCTCGGGGTTATTACACTGTCATTTTTTTTCTCATACCAGAGATTGAACCCGGGCCACTAAGTGTAAAGTCGAGGTTACTATTACTAAACTAGTTTCTAGTCCAGAGTTTTTTTTTATCTAAACATTACATCATAACTGTTGAAGCAACACCATAATAATTCCATACACGTTCAACCAAATATTTCCCATCGAACAAATCGCTATTCCTTGTTTTAGGCGATTGATAAATAGTTACACGCGTCTCACACTTGTTCGGTGTTCGATCCGTCTGGGCAGTTAATAAGGCGCGCCGTAACGTGGTGTGAACGAGGCCTTACTGGTAACGATAGCAGAAAAATATTATAAGTCATCATAAAAATATTTATAAGTAAATTTTCCTCATGAAATTGATTGATTATTAAGCATCTGAAGTTCTAAAATTATGAAAGGGGTTTACTTCGAATCGCTTCAAACTTTTTTTTGATATTGTGTAGCATTATGAATGGTATAAAAAGTGGATATTTTTCATGGGACACGAGCGCTAATGGTAAGTGAAATCTGAGCTGAGACCCATAGTAATTGGAATTCTCAAGACCGCAATCCTAAAACTTTAAATGCGTTGTCAACCCTGAGGGCCAAAATGGAATGCCTCCATGCTACCCTCCACAAGGTCCTATCACAACTAAACGTAAGTATTTTGTATCAAATCAATATACTTATACAAAAAAAAATACAAGAGCCACATTATTTTATGTATAAAAACATAATAATTACTTAAATTATTGTTAAATACCGTAATATTTTTCGCCAAACTCTAACTCCTGCATGAAAAGCCGAAACTATAATGTCAAATATCGGCGTAAGCGGATCGTTAGGAATCAATTAATCTTCATCACTTCTGAATACATCGCTATTAAATTCACCACGTCTTGCCATCTATCTTTATGAGCTAATCCTTAAACCATATCTATTATAATTATTCAATAATCCTTTAACGCAAAACTAACCGCAAAAGAAAATAAAACGAAGTAACTTTTTCTGCCGATCTTACCCGAGGTCATCGCTTATCTGCACCGCCATCTTTTTTTCTCTTTACTCCATTAGTTCCTTAATTAATATCCAGGGCCAGTGCCCGGGGCGAATCAATCATAATCACCTGTTACAAAATATTTTAATTTTCACAGCTAAAAGGTTTCGGACCCCTGGAATTGGGTGAGCGGGCGCAAGTTTTTGTTCTTAATCGTGTTAATAGGAAGCGTGGCCAGGGGTCGTGCAATGGGATGTGGAGTTTGTGATGAAAGATAATTATTTAAATTGATTAATGTCATTAGAGTTTAGCTGTTTATCGGATAGGTATAATAATAGGTCATTTTTATCTTTAAATAAATGAATTTGGTTTTGGTTTGGTTTGGTTTTGGGAAAATTGGTTTTAATCATGAATATGAAGATGTTGTGTTATCGATTTGCGCATAAAAGTAGAAATTAAAAGAAAGCCGTAATTTTTGACAAATTGTTAATTTGAATGATAACACTTGGTGGTAACATGACACATTGTGATCAAAAAAATGGACATAGTACCAACCAAACTTTTATTTTAACTTAGGTATAACGATCAAGGAAAACATAATACTTAAATAGTAACCAATCTATTTACTTGCTAATGAATCATTTTATCCATTAACGAATACTGGTTAACTGTCACGACGCATCATTTGTCAAAATGACGGACAGACGGATGTACAACTATATAATAATATGCTAAATAATTAACCGTGAATCATGATTAAAATCATGTAGGTTGATGGGTAAAAGGAAAAGTGGCAGATTGGTTTTATGATGGAGGTGTATATGAGTCACAAGTCGATGGTAAAACTGCTCAGGAATTCGCATAAACTTTAACTTTTTTTTTTAAGTGTAGAGTGGGAATTGTGCAATGTGCATTGTGCAGGGGTGTTACTCTCTCAAAAACAACGGACGGTCGGACGAACGAGCGAAATCGCAGCGACGAGTTTAAATAGTCCCGTCAGAGCGAACAAAACAGATTTTACCGTATACTTTCACGATTAGGCAGCCTTATACGTTCGATCTTATCGACAAAAGTCATGCTGCCAAATTACAAAATGCACGCGCTAAAATGTGTTTTGTTCGCTCTGACGGGACTACTTACACTCGCCGCTGCGATTTTGCTCGTTCTTCCGACCGTCCGTAGTTTTTGAGAGAATAAACACCCCAGGGTCCGAATTACCCACCATCTTATTCTTTAACTTACCGCCAAGCAGCAGTCATCGCATTGTTGAGCCCCGGTATAACTACATATAAGACAACTAATGTAATTTTTAGCATATTGAAATACTTATCTTGTTTGACTTGATTTGTTTATTTTTATTTTAGTAGGTTATCAGTTTTTATTTTAATACAGCAGATTAATTTCCAACTAGCGACCCACCCTCGCTTAGCTTCGGTTTATGTGAGTATGATAAATATAGCTTATAGCTTTCCTCGTTAAATAGGCTATCAAACACTGAAAGTTTTTTAAAATCGGACCAGTAGTTCCTGAGATTAGCGCGTTCAAGCAAACAAACAAATTCTTCAGCTTTATAATATTAGTAAGTATAAATTATGGTTACCATGGGTAACCATGTTTCATTTCTGGCATAACATTCGTTGAGCGTTAAAGACAGGATTTGAAACCTTACTGTCATTTAATGATTGTTAATTTATTAATAGACATCGGAATCAACGTTCAAATTTCATGGCAATGTATGGTCGGCAGAAAAACAAATACAAACAAATACACTTAGTATTTTAAACCTTTATTTTGTATAAGTAAAAAAGAACTAAAAATGTAAATAAATATAAAATCAGGATATTGTGTTGAGTCCATTATCTCAGTCTAACACGGAGTTTGATTGGGCATTTGTCATTAAAGCTAATTTTCAGTTATGAAACTTATGAATTATGAATGTTTCGATAAACTATTATTTGACTTTACAGATTACTTTGCATGACAGTTAAATTGACATTCGTTGGGAAATTTAACATAGTTTTATTTTTCGAATGCGAAATGAGTATTAAGGTTTAATGACGTATTTAGAATATCAACCTCTTTTAGTATATTTACAGTTTACCGCAGTGTATGAGTGTAAAAACAAAAAAAATAATTAAACGTTATTATTCAAATATTCAAATGTATTTATTTATTTTACTACCCTTACCGAGTGCCATGAAATTTGAACGTTGATACCGATGTATATTTATTAATTATAAAACCATGCAAAATTAACGGTTAGTATAAATTTAAGGTTCACACGCACCGAATGCATGATTAATCCGGTTTGGTCCGGTTCTGTCCGGTTAGGACCGCTGTGGTGGCTTTTGAATTAATCACCACCGTAACCACAGCTAGTCGGGTATTTGTTTTAACCTTTTATTTAACGGAATAAATAATGAGATATCTAGGGTGACGGCACCAATGATGGACACTTTTAGTTGACAGGCACCAATAACGGACACTCCACTCTTAATTCAAACGTCAAACGGTTCTAAATTGATTGTGGCAAAACAAATGAATAACCCTAGTCTTCTGTAAAATGAGAATCAGTGTCCATTATTGGTGCCTTGTCCATAACCGGTTTCATCACCCTACTATCTTGTAAGTAGATTAATATCTTTGACATATGTCACGGTTTTTTAAACCACACACTAAATATCAAACAAAGGTAAAATATAAAAAAATATATATAAAGTTTATGACAAATAAAGTAGTAGTGATAGTTTTCCTTAAAATTACTTTAACAGTCATGTTGAAGTACAGACAAACAGACAGAGAAAAACATAGAGCTATTCTACATGTTTCTCAGTATGTACGTCTTTATTCTCAATAATAAATTACACTTAATTACGAATTACTTTTCAGAAAAATATACATGGTTCAGTAAGTCTATTCCTTGAAAAGATTTTTAAAATAAGCATGCACCATAATTGGACAAAATTTGAAAAATGTTCGAGAGACTTTGAAGTAAAAATACTGCAAAGTAGGTAGAAAAACTTTGTTCTGTTCTCATTGGAAGTAAAACTGCCACTAATAAGCTGAGATTTCGATTGTAACAATTTGCAATTCTCTAAAATTGCAAGCATTAGCAAAACCGGAATTCGAAGAAGCTTGTTTCTGTACTTATTTGAACTTTGTTGTTACAAGGTCGGTTCCGTGAACTCACTTTGAATCCAAAGATAGTGTCCAACCCAATATCGGGAAACTACAATTGACTATACTAGGGTGACGGCACTAATGATGGACACTTTTAACTGACAGGCACCAGTAATGGACACTTCACTCTTAATTCAAATGTCATACAGTCCTAAATTAATTAATTAATTAATTTATTTATTGTATAATTAACGCTAACAGTCAAGCCACACACGTTAATCAATATCACGGAGGAACAGTATTTACTAAAACTAAGTTATAAGTAACTACAAAACACTACATGCAAACAGAGCTTGATGAGACAATAGACTCCAGGTGACGGCTGACTAAAGCAAGGAATCTAGACTCAGAGTTAAAAAATATGTCTATTGTGCTGTCGCTGTCCATAATGTCGCTGAGGAGTGTCAACGCACGGTGCAGTGGTGAGTGCGAGAGGGGAGAATTGATTGCTGCAAAACAAATGAATAACCCTTAAATAAGAATCAAGTGTCCATTTGTCCATTACTGGTTCCATCACCCGAAATAGACAAAAACCTCTACATATGAACCATCCAGATAACATGGTATGACACCAGAGACACATTTCAACCGATACATGCATCAGATCAGTGATCGGAATTAGGTGAACCAAAATTCTTCACAAGAGGACATAATAATAGAGTAGTTACAACCGGGTAGAAAAAAATATTCTTTTTATCCTAGTATTAGTCGTTATGTTAAACATACATGTTTTTACTTCCATTACGGGATGTTTTTTGTTAATCTAAAAGTTCGTCAGCTAACGTCAATCCTACGCATTTTCAATGAATAACGTTCGCCGAATGAATCTTCTCGGGCCACTAATATTGTGTTTTTCTTTTAATGCATGGAAAAGGTAAACGAACCAACAAGCCACCTGTCAGACAACGACAATAGTGTACATGGCGCAGCTGTTATGAATCCCACTGATGTGAAGGCTTGTTAACTTTTCAATGAATACCGAATTGTCAGCTGTCATTGTCACTATGGTGAAATAGGGGGCTGATGGTAAGTGGACTATGAGACTCATAGATATATACAATTATAAGATTGCAATCTTAGGACGACAATCTCAAGACTCTAAATGTGTTGTCAACCGTGTCAATCAACTCAGTGTGGTTACACAAGTTAAATTCTGGGAATGTTAACGAGAGACTGCAGAATTCGTAGAACAGTGCTCCCGTGCGTTACTAACGTGTGGTGCTAAATTGCACTATGTACGAGTATACTGAGTAAACTATTACGAGCAATGGCGGACAGAATGGATTAGAATTTTCTAGGTTAGGTCGGTAGCAAAAACTTCTCCCAATAAGAAGAAAAAGAAGAAGAAGAAATACATTTATTCACTACACAGAAGACACACAATAAATAGACAAATGAAAGATAACAAACAATGTGACAGAAACAGCACGGAGTGTGTCCTCGCGATAGAGAGTCGGACACTGGCTCAGCATTATGCTGAGGCGTCAGACACCTACAGCGCTGATTTTAAACCAGTACCGTTTTGGTGACTCACGGAACGCTGTACAAAAACATACTATACTATACTATACTATACTATACTATACTATACTATACTATACTATACTATACTATACTATACTATACTATACTATACTATACTATACTATACTAGGTATACTATACTATACTATACTATACTATACTATACTATACTATACTATACTAACTATACTATACTATACTATTACACTATACCATATGCTGTAGATGCATCAACATACTGTGTAAAATACTTATACTACAATAAAGTAATTATTTTCAAAAACTTATTTAGCTTCGTATGATGAATTAGGATGATGGAACCAGTAATTGAAAAGGCACCAATAATGGACACTTGATATTTTATAGAAAAGAGTTATTCATTTGTTGTGCAACAATCAATTTAGGATTGTATGAAATTTGAGTTAAGAGTAAAGTGTCCATTATTGGTGCCAGTTAGCTAAAAGTGTCCATCATTGGTGCCGTCATCCTATTTAGGTTGTCATTGTTAACGGGTGCTACAATGGTAACTCCTCTAACTATTTATGCAATTTACTTACACCAATCATTTATTGCTGTTTTGAATATATGAATTACCCTCTGGAATCATTTTTTAACGATTGTAGTTAAGTTGAATTGGATTTAAATGGAAGACCTTTGTTTGGACCGAATTAATGTGCAATCATTGCAGATGAATGTAAGTTATAAGATGAAATTAAAAACCACTCGTTTGGGAGTTCAAGAATTTACTTGTTCAGGGTTCCTCCGTTCAGTGTTAGGTGTGTTCAGTGTTGACTTACTTGTATTTTTACTAAATAAATGTATTTCAAAATTTCGAATTGCTTAATAATAATTCATTGGTCTTATCAAACTTTTATTAAACAACAGAATTCACTAATACAGAACATGAATTATAACTAAGCTTAAACTTAATTATTGTTGCTACCCTAAAATAGGGTGATTCGAATTAATTTAAATGAACAAAATAAATACCAGAATTATTAGCCAGTTTTTAGAGTTGTAGGTGCTTCTGTAGCTCTGCCTACCCCACTCTGTTTGGGATTACAGGCGTGAAGGTATATATATATATGTATGTATACATCCAAAGAGTTTTGTCAGACTGTTCCTAAAGTGCTATCATTTGTAATAAATCAATAACTGAACCCATTGCAGAATCAACACTGCCTCGTCATAACTACTTTAAAATTGCGTGCCAAAAGTGATGTAACAGCCATAATTTAGTCTGATCATCTTTCGTCAAGTGTAATTATTGACATCGTAAAAGACAAGCAAATTGCAGGGCAGACAGACGGACAGGCAATTATTGTCAAACGGTAGCATTTTGTGTCGATTACAACTGCGTTTATGTAACTGTTTATTGATAATTAAATGCATGGGATGAAAGCGGTGTCTTTTATTGTAAAGCAGAAGCGGAAACTGCTATGGACCAGTTCAATTTAAAATGTTAACAGGATTTTTTATATATAGGATGTTGCCGTGTGGTTGCCGGTAGAATACCACTACATGTCTTCCCGTAGATGTCGTAAGAGGCGTCTAAAGGAATAAAGACTTGTAGTATTGCTATGCGATGGGCTTGCAACCTGTCACTAATATACCCATGGTAAACATCTTAGCCTGATTGTGCAATATGTGGTTACAGAATGAACAAGTTTTTAGAGTTGTTGGTGATTCTGTAACTCTGCCTTCCCTATTCTGGGAATAAAGGTGTGAAGGTATGTGTAACAGGATATTTCATGAACTGAGATTTGGTAGTATTAAAGCGGAAGGCATGCCTTTATACATTCTGATAGGGTTCAAATCAATCGGCCAAAACTGAGATTTGGCAATTGTGAAACCGGGAGGAATGAGTTTTTCGATCTGCGGGCGTATTGTAGTCGTATTTAACGACGTGGATTAACGTGGATAAGACATCTGTCACTTTCTGACCAATATGTAAGGGTGAGAGTGACGCGCGCGTTATCTAACTCGAAATTGCCGGCCATAATACGGGCCCAGGTAGAGTTTCTTCAATTGGCAAAAACCGAGGTATGACAATATTGAAAGCGAGAGGCATGATTTTCTCGACCCGCACTCGCAATCGCAATCGACTTCAAAGCGGAGCAATGGTTTTCCTTTTATATGCAGACAAGCCTTCGATTTTCAAAATGAAAACAATTGCGATAGCGAGTGCGTTAGGCAACAGCCCCTCTGGTAAGGTTACGGAAGGGACCCTCTGAATTTATCTGGCCAAAGTAAGTTTTGTGGTGTGATCTGGTATTGGTTTTTCCTGATTGTAAAGAAATCGTGTCAGTACTTCTTGAAATTAGCAAGTTTATTTTTCTTCATGTTGGTTCATTGATGATGCAATGACCTCCAGTTTTCTTTACCTATTACTATCTCGTTTATCGTTCTTTATCTTCCCAAACGTCATGACTGCTACCTTATTTTTTATTGAATTATGTAACTTAATGTGATCTACCTCTTTCTCGCAACCTTTTCTTATTTAACGTTCCCTATCAAGCCTATTAAGATTTTTTATTTCTTCATTGAAATAGTTAGTGACATTTCATAAGTTACTCTTTTTCTTCAACAGTCTTATTCTTGTTATTTTGTAATTGTATTGTTATTTTTATCCTGACTTCTTATTTCTATTTTGATTATATTAAAATTTATGTGTATTGTTGACGATTCCAATGTAATTTCTTGTACTTTTGACATAACATGCAATGTATACTGTGACTTACTTTGGAAAATAAATATCATTCATTAATTAATTAATTAATTCATTCATTCATTCATTCATTCTTTCCAAAAATTCTTCTTAAAAACAATGATTTGCTTTCCAACAAGCATTGTGTATTAGAATCATCAATAAACAGCGTGAATGTACATGTAAACCCACATGCTTTAAATTCGAATAATCCGAATAAATTTTCGTTTAAAACGTGACTATACCGGGTCTGTTTTTTCGCGCCTCATGCATTTATGTATGAGACGAGTAAATTGACGAGTGGCCAGTTTAAACGTTTACCCGTTATTGTGTATTTGCATAGTTATATTGGTTTGGTTTTTAGAGTAGCGATTTTAAGGGAATAGATTGGCTAAGATTATTGTGCAAATTAAATTTGTCAGGGTTACATCTTTAACTGCTGTGGTCATTTATAGGTTATGTCAATATGAGATAACGGTCCGGTAACGTAACGGTGAGATAAAAGGTCCTGGGTTGACGATAATGATAGATAAATCTGTTAAAGAGATCTTTAAGCGAGACCTAAATTCAGCAATACACGTGTTTCGGCTAACGCAATACGAGTAAATTTCAAGAAACCGAGTCATGATAATATCTTGTTAAAGTGTTTATATACTGCAATGTAGCAAAGATCTCATTGGTTTTTCAGATTTCACATTTAAATTAATTTGTTAAAAAGTATCCCTCAAAAACGCAATTAACTGTGTTTCGTCTTCACAACCAATTTACGTGAAATTTAATATAGATGACGATTTGTAGCTTGATGATTGACAAAAGCATTTTAACTTATTAGCTTGAAAGCTACTTTTCTTTAACAACTCCAAAGGGAAGACAAATAAACCACTCCCACGCGGAAATAGCCCGGGAAAAGCTAGTGTAACACGCTTGTATCAACCGTTAATAAAATAAATAATACCTATCTATATTTTTTTTGTAGTGGCGCCAAAACAAATCTAAGCGAGACAACTTTTGTAAAAAAAATCACTTGAACACTACTTATTATGTCAATATAAATTGTGTAACTTTATGACCTGTTTTTGTGGCAATAACGAACAAATCACACAAGTGTTTAGTATTTATCACCCACTTGGCGTTTGCATATTTTTTGTGCTTAAAGTTGCGTGTGAAAAGAATGTTTGGCTGGACTTAACTCTGATTGGTTAATTAGGATAGCGTCAGTTGTAAGAAGTAGGGATGATTTGAAACTTGGGAAACATAGATGATATAGACTGAGTAGTTACCCCCGGGACGCGAAACTGAGATATCGAGAGTTGTATCGTACGCATACGGTTAAACCTAAGTCTCACTTTTTGTTAAATATTTAAAACTAGATTCAGTGTTTTAGTTTTGTGAATAGAGTACTTATGGACATTTAAGTTTAAAGACAATAAGTGTTTGTGATTAGAATATTTTATTTAGTCGAGTTACTTAAGTATATAGTTTTAGTTTCATTAATGTTAATTTGGTTAATTGTGTCTAGGTAAGTTTAATTTGATGTATTTTCAGTATTAGGGGCGAATGATTTTTAGTATTTTGTGTCTTTTCATATTATTTGTAGGGTCAGTATTTTCTTCAAGTAGTTATCAAAAATTAGTTATCAGAGGGAAGGTTTACGTTAAGTATCATTTAATCTCATCTTGTGAATAAATTAGATTAGGTAAATAGAATATTACTAACTTTTTTTATGCTTGCTTAATTGATTATGAGCTTTGTTATTTCAGACTTTATGAAATAGAGGGAAGAGCAGTCCTATCTCACTCATTATCTTTATACTGCTTTACCTTTGTTTTATTCAGTGTGTCATAGCGCTTTTATTAAATAAGTTCTTGTTTCATGTTTGTGACGAGCTAAGGATTAATAACAAAAAACTATTTTTGTGGTTAACTATACATTCATTTATTCTAAACTCTTACAAGCATCACACGTGGGGTCAGCCCAGATAGCGGCTGGAACGTCTTGCGACTCTGGTTGTCTAATTCCACTGCAAGCTCTAGGAATTCATCTTTTTCCATTTCAATTCTTTACCACTATTTAAATTCAATCCACTTGCATTAGCTAACACACTGATAACGTCACACCACTACACGAACACTAGATATTCACTCAAGACCTGGGTCATTTAGGTGTTTATAACCTTTACGAGTAGCCCTGAGGTACAGGCTATAAACAATTCCCGGGCTAACTGCCTAGTGTGAAGTTTGGTCAATATTGTAACCTTTGTTATGGGGTTAACTTCAGTAATTGTTAAACTCATCTCAATGATATTCAGACTATCTTGAACACGCCGACAACACCCCCTAGTCGTCGTCACAAACCGCGGCTGCGTAATTCGGATTAGGGACGCGTAAAATCATAGTTTTAAGAGCATAGTATAAACATAATTGCATGAGCGTGCTTAAATATATTTATACTGGGTAATTTACTTAGGAATTTATGTAGCGATAGCATGACCGGTAGTGTTAGTGAGATCAGACCCCATCCAAAGTGTTCCAATTTGATTTTAATTTTCTTGTTCAATTAATTATTCCAATTACTTAAAGAAGTAAATTTGAAGTTAAGGTCATTGAAGTTCTTGCTTTATACGATCTCGTAACCCGGTTGGGGTTAGGTAGCCAAATATTATATTATATTACATACACGTACAGGTAGGGAATATTATTTTATTTTATCATTATTTGTAAGTACATTTAAATAATACGCATACGGGGGCCTCTCGAGCTGAGCAGTAGCGGAGAGTTATTCGATACTACAATTCCTGGGTGTACAGGTGTCTAGGCAGATTCTCGGTGAGTCGTTTCCATTTTATAACTTCCGTTTGTTTATTTTGTGTTATCTTGATTGTATTGTTTCTGTGTTTATAGCTTGTTTATTGATTAAAATAGTTAAGGTTAATTCTGGTTATAACATTCTTTTTACACAACGTAGAGGGTCCTAATTTAGTTATATTTTAAAAAAATCTAGACGATCACATGATTTGAATTTTGGCCAATTTAATTAATTACACAACGTAGGAAATTTTATTCGATTCTGTTAAGCCTCGGGTAGGAGTGTTACAGTTGATGCCACGTGACCAGGATATTGAGTCATTCAAATTTGAATATAATTATTTTATTCAAATACTCATTTAAAAGAACTTTGGGTATTTAAATTCGCAGTAAATTCGTAGTAGTTGCGTAAAATAATAATAATGGATAAGACAGGCAGGGCTACGTCAGGGCGTAAACGGAAAACGATAGAACCAGACGTTCAATCTAATGTAGATATGTTATCTGCCTTTCGGGATGTTGTTTCGTCCACAATTGCTCCGATTGTAGAACGGTTGGACAGTTTGGAACAAAATAGTCGGACTTCCAGTAGTAATTGCATAGAAACAAGTACGTCAGAAATACAACCGAGACCAACTAAAACAACCATGGTGATGGTACAAACTCCAACAAAACCTACATTTAACGGAAGCAACCAACATCCTATAACATTTTTGGAGGATTTAGAAGTATATTTGTCCAGATTAGATGCGGATAAAAATGATATGAAAATGATTTTGGATTGTTTAAATGGGGAGGCCAAAGGTTGGGCTAAGATTCTATTAGGGAAATGGAAGGGATATGAGGAGTTTAAAATAGATTTTTTAGATCAATATTGGGGAAGAGCCGCACAAAGTAAAATAAGAAGGAAAATAACAAATGGGACATGGGATGCTAAATGTTCAGGAAAATCAATGCTGGGACATTTTGTAGAGTTATATGAAGAAGCTAAAATGCTAAAAGTTTGCGATGAAAATGATATTATTAACGAGATAATGGGACATTTTCCTCAAGAAGTAAGGCGAATTTGGTACCATAGTGAATGTGGAGGTGCGCAAAACGCCTTACAATTTTTACGGAAAATGGATATGGGATCAGATGAAATAAATGCACAACAAAAAAATGTTGACATAATGCAACCGATAAGATCATCAGTGCCACTTAAAGAAAAACCTAGAGTCGTTAGAACGTCCGCGTTAGAAGAGCTTCGGCAAAAATACCAAAATGCTTGGACTACTGGATCCACACAAAGAGATGAAGTTATTGATTTGGAAGGATCACTTTCAACCTTCTCTAAAGAGGCGGAAAACTAAATGCCGCTAAACGTCTGACTCAGGGTTTGGCGGGTGTAAAACGAGTCATAAAGGATAGTTCTGGCCTTAAAATAATGTTATCAATGGGATGGATGCCAGGAAATTGTTTAGGTATAAATAAGAATAGTATTAAAAATCCAATTTCTGTTTGCGGACAAATTAATAAAAGGGGATTAGGTTTCAAAGAAGTTAAAAAGGATTCTAAATTGTATTTTGATGATGTGATTAAGCATATTAGTTATGATAGGGGTAATAAGAAACTGCGAGAAGAAAAACTAATAGCTGATTTAGGATTCTCATCCATTTTTGAAGAGCATGAGTATGAGGAAAATGGAAGTATTGGACGTGATATACCCGCACTACCTGAAATAACAACTCAAATCAATAATATTTCAGTTCAATGCTTAATTGATACCGGGTCACAAGTAACTGCCATCGCAAAGGAGACTTTAGATGAATTAGAAGGACAAGGCAATAAATTTCCGTTAGTACCAATAGCGAATTTGACACTTAAGGGAGCTATAGGACAACGATCGACTAAAATTAATAGGTTAGTACTTTTGCCCATTATGATAAATGGTAGTCTAATCAACACCCCATGTTTGGTCGTAGAAAGATTAATACGTCCAATAATCTTGGGTTATAACTGGCTTGAAGATAACAAAGTTGTAATAGATTGTGCATCAGAACCCAAAATTTTAATAGGATCACTTAATAATAAAGAAGTATATATAAATGATTCCAACGTAGGGCAAGTTCAACAAAATGATTACGAGTCAACAAAAGATATCTTCAATTTCGAAATTATGAGTGAAACAAAAGACTTAACAGAAAATGATATTTGCAAATATGTCGAGAACTTAGACTTAACACAAAATGAAAAAAAATGTTTAAAGGGGGTTCTTATAAAACGCAAGGCAGTATTTACACCCAACCCGGGTTGTACACATATGTATGTACACAAAATTAATATGCTAGATGAAACACCGTTCACTAAATATCCTTATCCGATACCTTTTGCATATAGAAATAAAGTTGAAGACAAGATACGTGAGTTTGAACAGTTAGGAATAGTTAAAAGAGCTGCCACCCCTTACGCTAGTCCATTGACTTATACACTTAAAAAAGATGGATCAGTTAGAATACTGCTAGACGCACGTGAATTAAATACACGAATTGAAGGGGAAACCGAGAAACCCCCAATTATATCTGAAATTTTACAACAATTTCATGGGGTTAAATTCATCTCTACACTCGATCTTAATAACGCATATTTCCAAATTAAATTACACGAAGATAGTGTTAAATATACGGGATTTGTATTCAATAATAAATCTTATGTTTATTTACGTTTACCGCAAGGCTTAAAAACATCAGTTTCTGGGTTTACACGTGCAATGGATACAATTTTGGGATCAGATGTTCGAGAATTTTGTGTTAATTATTTAGATGATGTATGTTGCTATACGACGGGCTCACTTGTAGATCACATGAATCATTTAGACAAGGTTTTGGAAAGGTTCGAATTAGCAGGATTTACATGCAATCTTTCGAAATGTCAATTTTTATTACGACGTGTTAAGATGTTAGGACATGTAATTTCGCCAAATGGAATAGAGATGGATGAAGATAAAATAAGTGCAATTAAAACGTTTCCCATTCCAAAACGAGTAAAACATTTAAGGGCATTTTTAGGTCTATGTAATTACTATAGAAGATTCGTAAACAAATATGGGCATGCAATTAAACCTTTATGCGAGCTTTTGAAAAAGGGGGTCAGATGGCAATGGGGAATAGAACAACAAGTACTTTTTGAAAAAATTAAGGAAATGTTTATTGAAAGCGTCATTTTGAAATACCCTGATCCGAACAAAACATATTATTTACAGACGGATAGTTCTGGGTATGCGATAGGTGGTTATTTGTACCAATTAGATTCTAATGGGGATCATCAAGTTATTGGGTTTTGTAGTAAGGGCATGACAGAAGCGGAGAAACGTTGGACGGTATCTGAACAGGAAATGTGGGCAATTATATATTGTCTAAAGAAATTTGAATGTTATTTGAGAGGAGTGAAAGTAGTCATAAGAACAGACCATCATTCACTTACGTTCCTTAGAACTTGGAAAATGCATAATAACAGAGTAGTTCGCTGGCTCGTGTTTTTAAATCAATTTGACTATTCAGTAGAATATATAGCGGGGAAGTCTAATAAGGCAGCAGACGTTTTATCTAGGTATTCAGGAAACGCAAAAGCTGTACAAGAAGACAAAAATAATATGCCGGAAATAGTTGTATTTTCTACTGAAAATAACAAGAAACTAAAAAAATATTTTAAAAATATTTTACAACACCAAAATAACGATAAGACCCTCGGTCCAATTATACAAAAATTGACACAACAATCCGAAGAGAAAATATACGTTCGAAGAGGGGAAGGTATATTTAAATTAATTAACGGTATTTTATATGTATCCGTTAGTGATAATTTCAAAAAGTTAGTTATTCCTGAAGAAATAATAGATGACCTCATATGGCAATATCATAAAGAATTGGGTCACTCAGGGAGTTATAAAATTATAAAATTATTAAACAACAAATATTTCTGGTATACTTTAAAGACAAGAATTAAGACTTTAATAAAAACATGTCACGAATGTCAATTAGCTAAAATAAATAATTGTAATACGGTTGGACCTTGTAAACCGGTGATTGCAAGAGAAATAGGCGAAAAGGTAATGGCAGATTTATATGGCCCGCTACCTACTGGGAGATCAGGATGTCACTTTGTATTTGTACTTCAAGACGTATTGTCAAAATATGTTAAACTGTATGCCATCAAAAGAGCAACAACACGCATAGTGCTTGGCTGTGTTAGAAAATTTTGTGAAGTAATACAACCTCGGTGTATAATTACTGACCACGGACGACAATTTACATCCAAAACATGGATAAATGGTCTTAAAGATTTGTCAATACTAGCAACACATACATCTGTTTACAATCCAAGGCCAAACAGTACTGAAAGATTTCATAGGGAATTGGGGAATATGTTAAGGATTCATTGTCAAAATTCACACTCAAAATGGACCCATGTATTGCATAACATTGAGGAATGTCATAATAACACAGTGCACCTAGCGAACGGGTACGCGCCAATATTTTTGTTAAATGGGGAAAATTACGTTTCGGTTATTGAAAACAAAGAGTTACAGAATAAAAATCATACTGAAACAGTAAAAGAAGCTCGTAAACATGCTGCAGATAATTTGCAACTAAGTGCCACTCTAAGAACTAAATACTATGATGCGAATCACCGTCTAATTACTTACAACATTGGACAAATGGTCAAATTAAGGACCCATCCAAAATCGGATGCGCTGCGACATGAGGCCGCAAAATTATTTTTAAAATACGAAGGACCCTATTTGATTGGCGCTGTACCATATCAAAATACATACACTTTGGTACATCCAACTACAAAGAAAATTATAGGGAATCATAATGCTTATAATTTGGAGAAATATTATACAAATTGTACATAGTAGTTTTAAAAAAAAAAAAAAAAAAAAAGTTAAAAAAAAAAAAAAAAACAAGGTTAAAAAAAAAAAATTACATTAAGTATCAATTATAAAAATAAGAAATAAAATAGCATAATATAGATTAATTAATAGATCATTTAAAAAAAAAAAAAAAACGCAGTGTAAGTTTTTTTTTATTATTTGACTGCCGTTTGCAAATTGTTATTTTTAATATTTGTCCTGTCTTATCTTTGCAACGGTACTCAATCAGGGCACCTTAAGTTGATAAATGTGTAAGTATGTATGTCGTCTGTCATAAGTATGTGTACTAAGTATGTTTGTATAGGGATGCAAAAACATAAAAAAAAAAAAAAAAACTTGAATAGTAAAAAGGTAGTTTTGACATTCGTTTAAATAGTAATTTAAAAAAAAGTTAGTTTCATTAAGTACCTACTGACATTATAGCGAGAATATTTGCGAGTGTCGTTAAGAATATCAACCAACATTACTCAGAGCTAGGGGCGTGAAATTAAATAATTAAATATAAATAATAAAATACAACATTTTAAATTAAAGATAGGTAAACTTATTTTTATATTATTAAATAAATAGTAAGGATATCTTATTGTTGATTTCTCAAAATTTAACACTCTTCTAGCGCTTAATTTCTCAAAATCAAAGGGGCGAACTGTAACACGCTTGTATCAACCGTTAATAAAATAAATAATACCTATCTATATTTTTTTTGTAGTGGCGCCAAAACAAATCTAAGCGAGACAACTTTTGTAAAAAAAATCACTTGAACACTACTTATTATGTCAATATAAATTGTGTAACTTTATGACCTGTTTTTGTGGCAATAACGAACAAATCACACAAGTGTTTAGTATTTATCACCCACTTGGCGTTTGCATATTTTTTGTGCTTAAAGTTGCGTGTGAAAAGAATGTTTGGCTGGACTTAACTCTGATTGGTTAATTAGGATAGCGTCAGTTGTAAGAAGTAGGGATGATTTGAAACTTGGGAAACATAGATGATATAGACTGAGTAGTTACCCCCGGGACGCGAAACTGAGATATCGAGAGTTGTATCGTACGCATACGGTTAAACCTAAGTCTCACTTTTTGTTAAATATTTAAAACTAGATTCAGTGTTTTAGTTTTGTGAATAGAGTACTTATGGACATTTAAGTTTAAAGACAATAAGTGTTTGTGATTAGAATATTTTATTTAGTCGAGTTACTTAAGTATATAGTTTTAGTTTCATTAATGTTAATTTGGTTAATTGTGTCTAGGTAAGTTTAATTTGATGTATTTTCAGTATTAGGGGCGAATGATTTTTAGTATTTTGTGTCTTTTCATATTATTTGTAGGGTCAGTATTTTCTTCAAGTAGTTATCAAAAATTAGTTATCAGAGGGAAGGTTTACGTTAAGTATCATTTAATCTCATCTTGTGAATAAATTAGATTAGGTAAATAGAATATTACTAACTTTTTTTATGCTTGCTTAATTGATTATGAGCTTTGTTATTTCAGACTTTATGAAATAGAGGGAAGAGCAGTCCTATCTCACTCATTATCTTTATACTGCTTTACCTTTGTTTTATTCAGTGTGTCATAGCGCTTTTATTAAATAAGTTCTTGTTTCATGTTTGTGACGAGCTAAGGATTAATAACAAAAAACTATTTTTGTGGTTAACTATACATTCATTTATTCTAAACTCTTACAAGCATCACACGTGGGGTCAGCCCAGATAGCGGCTGGAACGTCTTGCGACTCTGGTTGTCTAATTCCACTGCAAGCTCTAGGAATTCATCTTTTTCCATTTCAATTCTTTACCACTATTTAAATTCAATCCACTTGCATTAGCTAACACACTGATAACGTCACACCACTACACGAACACTAGATATTCACTCAAGACCTGGGTCATTTAGGTGTTTATAACCTTTACGAGTAGCCCTGAGGTACAGGCTATAAACAATTCCCGGGCTAACTGCCTAGTGTGAAGTTTGGTCAATATTGTAACCTTTGTTATGGGGTTAACTTCAGTAATTGTTAAACTCATCTCAATGATATTCAGACTATCTTGAACACGCCGACAACACCCCCTAGTCGTCGTCACAAACCGCGGCTGCGTAATTCGGATTAGGGACGCGTAAAATCATAGTTTTAAGAGCATAGTATAAACATAATTGCATGAGCGTGCTTAAATATATTTATACTGGGTAATTTACTTAGGAATTTATGTAGCGATAGCATGACCGGTAGTGTTAGTGAGATCAGACCCCATCCAAAGTGTTCCAATTTGATTTTAATTTTCTTGTTCAATTAATTATTCCAATTACTTAAAGAAGTAAATTTGAAGTTAAGGTCATTGAAGTTCTTGCTTTATACGATCTCGTAACCCGGTTGGGGTTAGGTAGCCAAATATTATATTATATTACATACACGTACAGGTAGGGAATATTATTTTATTTTATCATTATTTGTAAGTACATTTAAATAATACGCATACGGGGGCCTCTCGAGCTGAGCAGTAGCGGAGAGTTATTCGATACTACAATTCCTGGGTGTACAGGTGTCTAGGCAGATTCTCGGTGAGTCGTTTCCATTTTATAACTTCCGTTTGTTTATTTTGTGTTATCTTGATTGTATTGTTTCTGTGTTTATAGCTTGTTTATTGATTAAAATAGTTAAGGTTAATTCTGGTTATAACATTCTTTTTACACAACGTAGAGGGTCCTAATTTAGTTATATTTTAAAAAAATCTAGACGATCACATGATTTGAATTTTGGCCAATTTAATTAATTACACAACGTAGGAAATTTTATTCGATTCTGTTAAGCCTCGGGTAGGAGTGTTACACTAGTATAAATCATAATATAAATACCTCTTCCTGACATTCAATAAAACCTAACAAAAAACTTAGTCCCAACAAATACTAAAGCTCCAAAACGGCTTCTTTAGAAGTGGTTCTACAGCGTGTGCTAGATATTGGTATTCAATACGTCAGTATGACACCTGCACGGCGAGCGGCGACGTTGATAGATAGGGCACTATTATAGCGCTCTTACACTGCTAGTTTCTACTTTTAACATCTTAAATTATTAATATGTCTTCGACGCCATAAGTCTGTCTGTTTGTTGCGACGCCATATGTATGTAAGTTGCATCGTAGTACTCAAAAAGTTAGACCGATATGAGCACAGTTTTTTATTAGACATAATTTCTAGAATAAAGGAATTTCATTTAAGTCCATAGGGTTGGCAACTGTAGGTACTACCTACCATCAGGTGGCCTTCTTGATGCCATACAAAGCTAGTTTAATTGAAATGGTTTTCTTATGTGTGATGGGACAGTAATAAATATCAGCTCTGAAAAAACAGCTCTTGTCGGTGAAGTTGCCACTTTTCTTTACTTTCTGCCATATTGTCCCTCCTCATACGACACGATATTAACCTTCTGTCATACGATACGATATTAACCTTCTTTCGTAACTTGGAATTTCCCTCCTAAATTGGTCAAAACGAACATGTCGTGACGTATTAAATATTCCGTCAGCTTCTCTCTTCTGCATTCTATTGTTTTTGGGATCAGTAATACAGTTGTTTAATCTCACGAAAGCGTGGGCCATACTTGTAGTTGTAACGCGTATAGACACGCACACTACGGCGATGCTTAGAGATGACAGCTACGCACTCAGAGTCATCGTGTACATGCATCTACACACACAAGCATAGCAAACCCGCCTTCGTGAAATGAAACAACTTGCACGTTTATGCTAGCTCAGTCGTGTGTAGTGCCCGATCGATAAAAAGTCAATCCTGACACATTGCACAACTTTTTTTTTTGTGGCATAGAAAAGACAAACGATCACACAGGCCACCTGATGGTAATTGGAAACTGTGACCCTATTGTCCGCAATTAGGTAGGATTGTTTGTGAGCAAGACAAATGCGTGCAAATGCGTTGCCAACCCTGAGGACTAAGATGGAATGCCTCTATGCTAGTCATTTCACCGGCTCTCTTATCCCCAAACCGGAACACAACAATGCGAACACTGCTATTTGGCGGTAGGTTAATGGATAAGATGGTGGTAGCGATCCGGACGGACCCTGCACAAGGTCCTACCACCCGCAAAATACCCGTTTAATGAATGGCATTTGTAACCGGGTGCGAAGAGTACTATCCTATTGGCCGTTTTTATACTACCTCTATGGTTTTACTGCTGTCACTAATGTCAATAGTCTGAAACTTATGGTCGTGTAATGTGACAGGTTTTTTTTTGGCTAGTACTTTAGGTAATAATAGTGCAGTGTGCAGTGTGCACCAACCATTAGAATAGGCGTTAGCGCGTCGGTGTGGATGCATTGAAAATATTCAAAGCGTAAGAACTTGTGGGAAATAGGAATTTTGACTTTTAGATCGGAATTCAAAATTTACCCGCTTTTGTTATGGTAACTCTAAAAAGGGGTAAGGTGTGGCTCGGTCGGAATTAAAATGATTTTGAATACTATTGAAGGTTATTTTCCCACTGTATTTGTCGTGCTATTTTTATTGTGTATGTACTAGCTTTGTGCCCAGCGTTGGCGGAGTATTTTTTTCTTGCATACAAACCTTGTCCTGATAGTTACTAGACGAATACAAGTTCTCAAGTGATTCTCCGTTAACCAGCGGAAATTTATTTTTATTCACATAGATTTTAGCCAAATACTTAGCTTTTCCCGCTACTTTGTCTACTAAGGAGTCGGTTATTGTTAAAGCCACGGGAACTATCTACTTTGAAAGTTATTTAATAAACAGTGCTTATGTTTTTTTCTTTTAAATGTATCAGGACAGATTCAACCGTTTAGTCCTAAAAGGATAACAACTCTCTAATGGCTCTTATTATTTATTTTATCATTTCTTCTTTGTAAGTTTGTCTGGAAGAGGTCGCTATTAGTGATACGACTGTTGACTCACTGTGTATATATTTTGTACATCTCTTCCATGTTGAGTACAGAGGTAATATTGTATAGGTAGGTGGTGGTCGTATGTTGAACTTTTACTTGTACTATCGCTGGAAAAAATATAGCTTTACTAAACAGGCATAGGGTACGGTTGACCAAGAAAGTGGTCCACCAGTTTTGACAAAAGTTTCTATTTATCGCTATCTAATTATCGCTAAGGTTGACACTTGTCACTGTCATAATATTATTAAAACGGAAAATCGAACTTGTTGTATCATGTCGTGACTGTCGTGTAATTTTTTTTTTTTTTTATGGCATCGAGTAGACAAACGAGCACACAGGCCACCTGATGGTAAGTGGAAACTGTGACCCATAGACATTCGCAATCACAAGACTGCAATGAAATCCTAAGACTGCAAATGCGTTGCCAACCCTGAGGCTAAGATGGAATGCCTCTATGCTAGTCATTTCACCGGCTGTCTTATCCCCAAACCGGAACACAACAATGCGAACACTGCTGTTTGGTAAATGAACTTCGACCGTGTGATAAACCACATTTTTGGCCAACCTGTACCCTTTCAAAAGCTACAAATATATTTTGGACATTTATTGACCGATGAAATTATTTAACGTGAATGTTCTATACACCAAACGCGCCAGTGTGAGCGTGCCTTTAACGGAATATTAAAGGCACGGCGGCACTTGTCTCGTGCGCCTCATAATTGCATGGAAAATATGTGCTGAGCTTTCATTACGTCTACCGCCGCGCGCGCCGGTTGCATGGGGCGAATTTTATCATTGGGTTTTTAAAATTCGAATTGTTTATTGTTCAAATTAAAATTATTGCGCACCTTTTAGTACTTAAAGTTTGTTCTGGATCGACTGTTATAGATATGGATTTAAATATGTTTTTTGGTTCTTAGCTTTAAATTCAGTGACACAGACTTATTTTAATTCCAATCTGTCTAAATCTTGTGGAAACAACGTTTAAAGATCGCGCCAAAGTTGTATGTATAATGTGGTAAAATAAAACAAAATGAAAGAGCCTGGCGTTTAACAGAAAATAAGGCTTAAAAATGTGTTTTCGTGAATCAAAGTTTTACTTATTTTTAGTCATGCAAAAAGTGAAACTTTGATTCACGAAAACACTTTCCATTTACCAGAATTCCAGTACATACTTCATAAAATCTAGTCTCAAACGCTGTTCTAGCCTGTATCTTGATACGATTTCTTACAATTATTGCAACCTTAGGGCGCATAATTTTTTTCAGTAGGGATTACATTTTTAAGCCTTATTTTCTGATAGACGCCAGGCTCTTTTATTTTGTTTTATTTTACCACATTTCACATACAACTTTGGCGCGATCTTTTAACGTTATTTCCACAAGATTTAGACAGATTGGAATTAAAATAATTCGGTGTCACTGAATTGACCAACAATACTAAAAATTATCATAGTTAACCACTACCCTAATGAGAACTAAAACAAAAAATTCGTCGGTGTGAGCCGGCACGCTGCCGTGCTTTGCTCGCGTGTTGGCCCGGCTTTTATGCGTTTCCACAGTGCAGCTACTGTTCAATACAAAAAAGCAGTAAGTGTGTACGGACGTCATACACTCATAGAGCCTTTTGACGATGGCAGCGTTCCAGCGAGCCACTTGTGACACTGCTCCAGTTTTTATAACTTTGCAATATGCATCAACTGTAAGATGACGTTTTAAGCATCGATCAATATTGTATTTCACTTGACATTGACTGATATGCTATATTTGCCAGAGTATCTAGACTTAAGTAAGGCGTAATGTTAGGTTAAGCGGCTATATAAATCTATGTTTTTAAATTACAAAAAGCTTCATGTTATTTATAAACGCACATGAAACTTATTCTAGTTAAAGTATTATTTTAGTGTAACAATGACAAATAGGCTAAAGATACGCACGTCATGTTTATATTTTGATCCGATAACTAAATATAATATTATTTCGCGGTTATCGTATTAGTTTACCCTGGTTACGAAGCTAGGGTTCCTGGTTCGATTCCCTGTTAAGGCAAATGTCAGTATTTGATTTATCTATATAACGCTCTCTATAATTAATAGCACAAGCCTATAGAGATTATTTTGGGAGTAGAGCAATTTTGTATGAGATTTTTCACTGTTTTATTTTATCCGTTCCCCAATAAACAAATATATAATTATAAACTAGGTAATGTGTCACGTAAAGCATCTCCCTAGCTCTGTAACCTACATAACCTACATTTCAACTCGAGGAAAAGGCAACTCGTGTGTTTTCAACGAAACACATTTCAATTCAAAACGGGAACATTCAGTACTTTCCACATTCAAATTTGGAATTCGAGCAACGGACAACAGGCAACGACAACACTGGCTGGTTTCAATAGTGACGCAAAGTATATAAATACAGCGTGTTCCTTTTATTTTAGATTAAACTATGTTAGTCTACAACTCTTATTGTTGAACCACTATAGAATTGTCATAATTATACTTAATATTGGCTAAGTCATGATAACGATATTATGTTAAAATGAAGTTAACTGTAAGTTAAGTACCTGATACTTTGAAATAAAGAATTAAATAGGATGTAAATTCATTAACATCATAATTATGACACCACGTTTGCTACAATAAACTACTTAAAATTTTCAACCCCCCATTATAGACCCCTTTTCAATTAATTATAAAATTGATTTCATTTTTTTTACTAAAAACAGATGTGGACAAGCAAGGTGTACAACTATTTCCAATTAAAGTTGATAGCATTTGTAGTTGCTGAGAAAACCTGCTGTGACATACAGACAGACAGACAGACAGATAGACATCGAAGTCTCACCATAAAGGTTCTTTTTTACCACTTTGTATGGAATGCTAAATATACAAAGAATTTTCTAAAATCTTCGCATAATACCGCGATAAGATTGACCTTATTGTAACACCCTGTTGTAACAAAGTGCTCCTTCTGTATTTTTCTGCAATCCTTTCGAATAGTGACGTGAACGAGCTCGTCGGATCGATTATTCGAATGAGCTGTCCATCCGATTGCGCGATCTCACGTAGCATCTCATTTGAAACATATGTTGCGAATGAATGAATGAATGAGTTTGTTTCGCGAATGGGAACGGAGTTAATTCTTATTTCAATCGTATTAGCCTTTATTTGCATGATATATTTTACATGTTTTTTTTTGTTGTAACAATGTTCTATAAAACAGTGTTTAAAGTAAAATGTAAGAACCTGAAAAAATATTTTGGTGTTAACTTAATTAGTATCTTTCTTTTAAATGACACGCAAGAGGCAACTATGGTGTAACAAACATAGTAACAGCAATGTTATACGAATGTCTGACTCACGCAAGAGTTAAACTGAGAAACTAGGTTCATAATTAGAAGAAACCTGCGTACCTAACTATCTATGCTTTAACTGTGTTAAAAACCGCCATAATTTTTGTACAAGTTTTTGTGCAACAAAATTAAATTAATGAGCTGATATAATTTTGTACGTTATCTGTGTATTTATGTATTTCCATGTAGGTATTCATTAGTTAAATTCG
Organism: Acleris laterana; assembly: GCA_963966035.1. NCBI lineage: Eukaryota > Metazoa > Arthropoda > Insecta > Lepidoptera > Tortricidae > Acleris > Acleris laterana. The sequence continues at coordinate 18,606,441 of OZ014442.1, forward strand.
GAAGGTTACAGACTCAATTACTATAACAATTAGACTCCAATTTGTAATAAGATATTTTATGAACCTAAGATAATTATAAAAGGTATGCGTACATATATTAGAAACACTATCTCACAAACGGTTTGAGATCCCATTAGGATAATGCCCGCTTGTAGTTGACTAATGGCCGTGTGTTCTCTTTCATTCGCTCATTCCATTCACTCATTCGCGAACCATTCACTCGTTCCCGCCGTTGTTTATAGCATGCAAGCTCTAATAGAGTTTTGAAAATGGAACGGAATGCGTAAAAGTTTGTAAATAGAACTCAGCGGTTTATTTTTGAATGATTGAGTTTTGTTTTGTTTATCAATGTACTGTAATATTATGTATACCTACGGACTTGCTTTTTTAAATTTATTAATAATTAAAGGGGAGGTAGGTACTGAAAAAACTTATAACGACATTTAAATTTTATCCAAAAAGTATCTAACGCCGAATAGTGCCAATATTATCCGATTTGAAAAAACATAATGCTCCAAAAAACCAACACAATATTTAGAAACTACATGTAGAGTAACTGGAGCATTTTTATCCTCACTTACTTAACTTAGACAACTACATGAATTAATACCTCCTGTGCCCATACTGTTTATAAGGAATAGCCCAAAATAAACGTCTATCGTTAAGGCAAATCACACACCTAACTCAAATTAGCCCTACATTTATGAACGAAATTAGAACCGTAAAATGTTTGCATACCTGCATCAATATTACTCAAATACTTTCAAGCAAATAACAACCCGAACAAATATAAAACATAAATGTAACAACTTAGAATTGATATCTGTACGCTATTCGGATCCGTGTACGGCGCAAATTTGAAGAGGCACTCACAAAACTGAATCGGAATGCTGCTTGCGTTCAAATTTAGAATTTGCCTGGATGCTAAAATATGGCCGAGCGCGCACCACGTTCCTAAGTAAACCTTTGCTCAATAAGTTAGAGCTCAAATTTGAATAAGGCGTGTGGGTAATGTATCGCTGGCCAGTACGTTTTCTTTTTCTTTTTTAACGGCCTTTGAATTGAGCTTTAGCACTCTCATGCCCTCTAAGCTAATATTTGAAATATCTTTGGTTTCGTTTTTTGTGTTCTTTGCGTGAATTTCCACGCAGCGTTTGGAAAATTAATTGATAGAGGCATTTGAAAAAGTAGACAAGAATTTTCACTGGATATTATGTTAAGGTACATAGAATATTAATATTCGCAATTACTTAGTATTAAATTTGAAATCTGAGTTTTGTAATTTTGGAAATCAATACAAGAATAAATTGCTCAATTTCAGTACAGTATTATTTTTAGAATAGATAGATGCTTTAATACTAATATCCTCACTTTTGTCTAGTGTTATTAAGAGTTAGAGAAACATATTATCTCTTCAAACTATAAGATTAAAAAAAACAACCCAAGTTACCTTTGCCTGAAGAATTATTCACAAACCAACAAGTACCTGTAACAAAAAGTTATTATGATAAAAGTCAGAAAACAAGCACTTAAGCACGAAGTTCCAGATAGTAATCTAACGACTAGGAGTAATAAAACTGAATAAAGTTAGGTCATAAGTCTGATTTAGGGCGATTGGATTCAGATACGAGGGCTGCCTTTTAAGTTCTGTCGTTTGCAAGCCTTCCGTGATTGCATAAAAAAGAACTAGTGTCATCTTAAAATATTTGAAATTAGAATTCGAAAACAAAAGAATGACTCGAAATCGGCCCAACCGTTTTAGTACAGCGCTCGTTCAAAGTTGACAAGTCAGTTGTGAAAATGGAAATTTCGAAGGAAAATTTACGTGCGATATTTTTTTACAACTTCAAAAGGGGCTTAACGCGACTTCAGTGCTTCGAAGAGTTGACTACGGTTTTCAATGATAAAGCACCATGCCTCCGGACTGTGGAACGCTGGTATTTAGAATTTCAACGTTGTTGCTCTAGTCTTGGTGATAGACATCGTGAAGGTCGACCAAAAACAGCCGTAACCCAGGAGAACATTGATGCTGTACGGCAACTGATCGTCGAAGATCGCCATGCGACATACCGTGAGATAGAAGCTTCCTTAAGTATTTCAGGGACCAGTGTTCACAGTATTTTGCATGATCACTTAGGCGTAAAAAAGTTGATCTCTCGCTGGATACCACATTTACTCAGTGAAGACCAAAAAACGGCTCGCGTTCGATGGTGTCGCAAAACTCTGCGGCAATTCAACCGAGGAAACTCGAAACATGTTTACGACATTATCAGTGGTGACGAATCTTGGATATATGCCTACGAACCCGATTCTAAACAGCAGTCGACTGTTTGGGTGTTCCAAGATGAGCCAAAACCGACCAAAGTAATACGCTCACGGAGCATTTCGAAAAAAATAGTCGCCACGTTTGTGGCGAAAAGTGGCCACGTGGCCAACATCGTGCTCGAGGATCGTAAAACGGTTAATGTTGACTGGTATACCACTGTCTGTTTACCAGAAGTCATCGGCGAGTTTCGAAAAAATAACCCAAGACGTCGTATAAGACTGCATCACGATAATGCGAGCTCGCACACCGCCCGGCAAACAATTGCGTTTTTAAAAGAGCAAAACGTCGAAATTCTGGAACACCCGCCGCACAGTCCAGACTTAAGCCCTAACGATTTTTTTACTTTTCCAAAAATCAAGCAACGACTTCGTGGTCAACGGTACCAGACGCCTGAAGAAGCCGTTGAGGCATACAAAACGGCCATTTTGGAGACCCCGACTTCGGACTGGAATAAGTGTTTCGAAAACTGGTTCGATCGAATGAAAAAGTGTATTACATATCACGGTGATTACTTTGAAAAACAATAAATACCATTTAACACTTAAATTGTCTTTAGTTTTTCCAAACGACACAACTTAAAAGGCAGCCCTCGTAATTTAAAAATAATTCTGTAAATGTGTCTTTTGAGTCAGACTTTACAAAGTCCCCATTTTTAGAAGCTGTAGAAAACGGTAAAAGTAATCTTTTTTCGGGTATCTTCCATGCAAGTAAAGCAAAAGCGTTAGCATTATAGGATAACCCTTAAAAAAAAATTGTGTACTTACCTGTTTTCACAAATATTTAAATTTTGAAGGCCGTTCAGGAAAATTTTAACTTGAAAAGTGTTATTTTTGCTAGAGTCAGCTACAATTCATAAAAATCTGATATATATTTGAATAAATAATATAAACAGAAAACTATCACGACTAAGTATACTTGTTTGGTTCCATACAAGCGGCTAAAGTTTTATACATACTAAAAATCATCAAAGACAGCACCAAATAACTTGTTCAAGACAATGACATGTTTGTTTTTAGAGACATTTTTTTTGTGTTTATATTAACGGCTTCGGAAACCTACACCGAGTACCGTATGACATGCTTTTGTCCAGATTTACCTAAAGATATAACCTAAAGTCATAACGCGGACGTAGGCTTATCACAGCTTATTAAAAAAAAACACATTGCCTTTGGTAAGTTTTATAAAAGTTGGCAGAACCAATAAAGACCTATCCGCTCTGAAAACGAGTTTGTTTTCGGATTTCCGATTCAACGGGGGTTTTTAGTTAACGCTGTACGTTAGTTGCATTAAAGCATCGCTAGAATTCGTTGATACAATTTTGAAATGGAGCCTGAAATCTGTCGGAGAGACTCAACTGATAAATTTGGAATGTGGCAGTCGAAGTTAAGCTATACTTTAAGTTTAATCATACGAACATTCATAGTGCAATGCTGTTCAATTGAAATAATGACCATCCGTCACCTTCTGACACGTATATAAGTACGAGAGTGACAGATGCTTTATGCACATTTCGACACGCGATATAGTCGCAGCCATTCAAGGCCTGGTGCTGCTGAAGTTTCTTGCAGCGTTTCTTCTTCACAATGATGATCTTGTCCGAAGCGCTATTGTAGACTCCGTGACGTGACGTGACGTCGATGACGTGTTATAAAGCCTTTATGTGGTCAATTTGCTTACTAAATATTTTGATTTTGATTTTGTTTTTGTTTATCCCATTTGTTTAGGTACAGCCGGCCTTGTAACTAGCTGCACTAACCTGGCAAGGGCGTTTAAGCTTAAGAACTGAACTAAAGAAGCAGCACACTGATACTTCAAGGCTTCGACCAAACAGTTTACATTTGCTTTCGTAAATTGCCTCATCACAAAAAGTATTTCCCATAAATTTTCTCTGTCTACCATCCGGACTCCCACATTTTATATCTTGACGCTTTTGTATATCAAGACAGAGACACCAAACAACTTCCGCGCACTAAACAAAGTCGTAAACAGCGGCTCATACATACATTCATTCACACCTCCCTCGACCCTACACAATATTAGCAATTAATCTCCCAAAGTAATCCCATAACATAACTCCACCATAACGCAACATTTTATTACGAAGAAGTATGTATCTTTATTAACTCCAGTCTCATATGATATCATATCTCGACCGTTTCTTCAACGATATAATCCTTGGCCGGCACCACGACATCAAAACCACGTGAACATTCAGAATCACGTCAAACCATTGCTTGTTTTGTTCTAATATTGTAAAAAATGTAGAACGAAAGCAGTATTGGATGGTGTTTTAATGTGTACGCTGGTTAGATGTAATGTGGGTGTGGTTTCTTTGGTAGAATAACTTTATTATCTAAAGTCTCAGGTCTAAGTTAACACGTCGTTGGTTACCATTGCGGCTTTCACGTTTCTATTTACATTTTTAAATTGTTTTCAAGTTTAATGTAGTACAAGACAAGTATGTTATTAATAGGGGATAGGTAAGATTAAACTTTTAAAATGTAGAAAGAAATTATAAAGTGTCTTAATACCTGCGGGTGGTAGGACCTTGTGCAGGGTCCGTCCGGATCGCTACCACCATCTTATCTGTTAACCTACCGCCAAATAGCAGTGTTCGCATTGTTGTGTTCCGGTTTGGGGATAAGAGAGCCGGTGAAATGACTAGCATAGAGGCATTCCATCTTAGTCCTTAGGGTTGGCAACGCATTTGCAGTCTTAAGATTGCATTGCATTCTTGTGAATGCGAATGTTTATGGGTCACAGTTTCCACTTACCATCAGGTGGCCTGTGTGCTCGTTTGTCTACTCAATGCCATAAAAAAAAAACCTACAATATAAGTAATAATAATAATAGAGAGATAATCTTTTTCTCTTCGCTAAATTCTGGTGACTAGCCCTTTTCTTCGCAATGTTGAGCCGGTTCAACAAGTTAAAGGTTCACTTTTTTATATTTTTTTGTAACTATTTTTCTATGCTCTTTATGAAACTAAAGAGGTTTGAACACACGTCATTTTCCAATTTTGCGAATAAAAGGGCTAGTGAGATTAAATTTAGCGTGTTTCAGATAGTGCGATCTAGTTTAATACGACTATATTTTAAACGGAAAGTGGCGCTACCCACAAGGTAATCTGCGTTGACCATGGTACGAAAATAGCATTTTTTTAAACAAACTTATCATCATCATCGTCGCTTAAATTTGTGTAAGTTTGTCCCCCGTTTATTAATAGTCTATCTTGAATCTCATATCCATTTATTTCATCCATTTGTCCAGCCGTTTCAGCGTTAATAACTAACAATTGTACACACAATCAATTCCATTTTTTTTATCTGTTATTGTTTTTTGTTTAAGTTTAATTTTATATTGTCTGTAATTGGAACTTTACAATACTCCATTTTGTTTAGGTTTTTGATGGCAAGGAGAAGACAAACGAGCAGACACGCCACCTGATATTATTTACCCTAAATATACTGACCAACTACTTCATTATTATTATTTTTCATTAAATTACCTAACCTTCAGTAGAAAACCCTTAATTTAAAAATTAATTAGGCATTTTTATGTTTATAAAACTTACATACATACATACATACATTAAATCACGCCTGTTTCCCAGAGGGGTAGGCAGAGACCACTTCTTTTCACTTGCTACGATCTTGACAAATTTCTTTCGCTTCTTCCACAAACTTTAGCAGATATAATATCATAATAAACAGTTCCCACAACAATAGGCAAGTCAGACGAGGCCGGTCGCGCCTGGGTTGCGCGTGAACCCGCTATCTGACGGACTACGAACGGACCTGGGAAGGAACACCTAGGACCTACGAATAACCCTTTAGGTATATTACTAACGTAGCAAATAAATATTAATATTAATGATGGGATTTAATACCCATAATCAGTTCAGACATTAAAAAGATAAAAATACATACATACATACCGTAAAACTACTCAACTATGGTCCTAGCCTGCAACAATAGTCCAATATTCCTGATGACATTATTCTAAAATATGATACCTTACTGCTATTATTGCTGGCTAAATATATGTACTGTTTGGCATAAAATTGACTGCTCTAAACTCTAGCTATAGCTAAATCTATCATATTTTTAGAATAATATGAAAAGTAAAATTGGACTATTGTTGTAGGCCAGGACCAATAGTTGTGTAGTTTTACGGTACATAATATACCTTTACGCCTGTAATCCCAGAGTGGGGTAGGCAAAGCTACGGAATTAATTACAACTTTAAAAACTTGTTGGTAATTCAGTTAACATATTATTATAAAAAAAACACTTATCAGGGGACAAAATCACACAAATTGACCTAGTCCCCAACAAAGCTCCAAGCTTGGGTACTAAACAGCGATTGACTTATATAGATAAATAAATACCTGAATACATAGAAAACATCAAAGTCATCACACAAATATCTGCCCTTACCGGGGTTTGAACCCGGGAACGCTAGCTTCGTTAGCAGGGTCACTACCAACTAGGCTTACGTGTCGTCAATAGTTTTAATCTTGGCAAAGGTAATCCATATTTGTATATTATAAGTTCTTCCGAAAACAATAAATTAACAAAATTTGTAAATAACTTTACATTTTTGAAATCGGCGAGTTCCTCAGCTTCATTACTGAAAATTGGTAGTCAGACTTCTTTCTACAAAATAGACTTAAGTTTGATAACAAAGGCCAATTAAAAAACTATCAAACAATATTCTGAAAAATATCACAACATGTCACAGTGGCTTTTTTTTTTTTTTTTTTTTTTTTTTTTTTTATTTTTTTTTTTATGGCATGGAGAAGACAAACGAGCACACAGGCCACCTGATGGAAAGTAGAAACTGTGACCCATAGACATTCGCATTCACAAGACTGCAATGCAATCCTAAGACTGCAAATGCGTTGCCATCCCTGAAGACTAAGATGGAATGCCTCTATGCTAGTCATTTCACCGGCTGTCTTATCCCCAAACCGGAACACAACAATGCGAACACTGCTGTTTGGCGGTAGGTTAATGGATAAGATGGTGGTAGCGATCCGGACGGACCCTGCACAAGGCCCTACCACCCGCAAACCCGCGGTTTTGGCTTTCCACCGTCAAAATAATAAGCACGCAAGCAAATATTGCCCCCTCCACAGTTTCCTCGTTCCTTCCCACAATACACAAACTCGCTACAACTCAAACGCATAAATCCCTACGTACCCTGCCTAGGGCCAAGGCATCGAACCTGTCAGATGCTGCAATAATTCCTGCCAGGCTAGCACTAGGTCATTCACACAACGGGGAAGTACTAACAAATGTGAAAGTTCGACTGTTTGTTGTTATTATGAGCCGGTTTACAAAAGTCTGGCAAAGTTGTAGGTTTTTTTTTGTGTTTTTTTATAGTTTTTTTACATAGTGTAAAACAGTCGCTTCTCGCCGTCTTTCTCTAATGTTTATATCAATAGATAGAAAGAATGAAGAGGAAGGTTTCAATTTAAATTAACATCTGATTATGTATCTGTAGTATGTTACAAATAACTCGCATAACCTGAAGCAAAGCTAAATATAAATAAATCTAGTATTAAGTGAAATTCTAAAAACATCTGTTTGTTGTCTTTACTCTCCTACGGAATTTTTAATCGTCATTCTAATTTTCGTTGACACTAAAGCTTTTACGAAATTTTAAAACTTTTTAATGTTGACGACGCGCTGGCCTAGTTGGTAGTGACCTTGCCTACGAAGCTAGCGGGCCTGGGTTCAAATCCCGGTAAGGGCAGATATAATTTATTAGTGTGATGAACGCGAGTATTTATTCCTAAGTCATGGATGTTTTCTATGTATTTAAGTATATATTTTTCTATATAATTATTTTTAATACAAGCCTTGAGCTTAGTTTGGGACTAGGTCAATTGGTGTGACATTTTCCCCTGATATTTATTTATTTATTTTATTTATTTGATAAAATAAACCCGAAGGCAAGTACTTAACTAAAAAAATACCAAGTTGCCTGACTTAGCTGAAAAACAGTCTAGGTCAAATCAAAATTCGGACAACAGGTGCTTTAGGACAAACGTACTCGTACGTGAGTTCAAATTAAATCAAAAATTAATATCAGTTGACTATCTGTCACAAATAACCCTAGTCCCAAAAGTAGGTTTCGGCTTGTGATATAGGTAATAGACATCAATAAAAATACTCAAATTCAAATTCAAATTCAAATATTTTATTGCATGTCACATTAACATAATAAATTAAATATAGGTGGTAGATAATGAAACACTACCATGATAAAGTAAAAAAAAACTTTCAAAACTGATAAATATTTTTTTGACTATGAAGAATCAAACCTGGGCCCACTAGATCCGTAAATAGGGTCAATACCTACTAGGCTAACAGCATTGTCAAAGTGTAATCCGAGTTAATGTAATCACATTTTGCAGTCTCACTCTTTAAATAATTTACAACCTTTAAATTCATGAAATAACGAATAAAATTTATATTTCACGTTTACTTGCGGTCTCTTTCTAAAATAGGAAGTTCCGGTCAGTGTACCCTGGGGGGCAGTTCCGTAGGTTTTAAAAATTTATCAAACGCGGTGCAAAGAAAATATCGATCGTTTGAGAATCGACTTTTGCATCTATTCAGAAGAGTTGGTCGGACAGCCACATCACTAAATTAAATTATACAAAATTATTTTTTAATGGCATTACACTTTTTAGCAAGTAGGATATATTGTGACCCAAAGACAATAAGCATTCTCAAGACTACAATCCAAAGATCACAAATGCGTTGCAACTCCTGAGGACTAAGATGGAATGCCTGTATGCTAGTAGGTTCACCTATTGTCTTCATCATTCATCCCCACACCGAAACATAACAATGTAATGCTGCTTCGCGGTATGATACAGGATAAGATAGTGGTAGCGATCCGGACGGACCTTGTACATGATTCTACCACCACGAATGTAAAACTAATTTGATGAACTGAACTGACATTTTGGCATCAAAATTGAGTTCATTAATGTCAAGCCATCTTTTTTTCGATATCATTATTATAATAGATGACGTTGACACCTCTTATTTACTTGCCATTGTCAGTATTATAGCTGTTAATTATAACATCACCAGAACTGGAATAATGGTCCTCTTAATAATTTATTTCGACACTCTCATCAAAAACCGCTTAGAACTCACATGTAATTAGTAGATTACAAACGTTCATCATCGCATTTGTCGTAATTTAATTTTCCTTATCTATACCATAAAGTCTTCAAATTAACACCAAACTATGTTTTGACAGAAACTAAAATCTACAAAAAGTGTTTACTATTTCCTGAAATCAGATTAAAATGACAATAATGAGTCCCAATTAAAAAATAAAATCATTATTGTGAAAATAAAACCGTCACGCTGACGCATCTGCCGTTTACCAACTGCCGCGCCTACGGGTAAAAGCTGTAAAACGTAGTGTTTTGGGGGTAGCCAGAGATTTACCGCCTTTCAAGTGGCCGGCTAATAGACGTACATTGCATCGCGGTTCGATTTATAGGCTGTATTCCTTTTGTTCCCGATTTATTACCGTTAGTGTACTGTGGAACCTTTTTACAGCTTTTAAGGCGCGATTACGATTTCATAGGTCCTGTAATAGGGGGATTGTGCACGTTAATATAGCTAGTGAGTTACAGCGGCTGCCTAAAAAAGGATATATTACTTTGTAGAGAAATCTGGGTCCTGGTATGGCCCGGTTTGCGTTGTAACCAGATCTTTTTTGGGATCCGTACAAAAATGAAAAAAACGGAACCCTTATAGGATCACTCGTTCGCTTGTCGGTCCGTCTGTCTGTCACAGCCAATTTGCTCTGAAACTACTGGACCGATAGAGTTGAAATTTGGTTCAAGCATATCTAAATTGATATGCAAAGTATTTTTTTTTAAAATTAGTGACATTTTCGGGGGACAAATTGAAAGTTAAAAGAAAAGGTTTGCAAACCTTACTGCGTCATTACAGCTGCGTTATTGTAAAATAAATAAATTCAACTTAATTAATAATAATAATAAAAATCTTTATTTCGGATTACGCATCCTTATATGTGTTAGAAACAGTAAGAACTTACATATTTATGAAAGAAGCCGTAAATTGACCAAGCAACCCTTCCCCCCCCTTCGAAATTTATTATAACAATACGTTATCTTAGTTAAAACCCCACATGACTTTATCACATACCAGTCGTGTACTAAAACAACATTGATTTAAATTATAATATTGTCACAAAAAAGTTTTTTTTTTAAACGTGATTTAAAAAAGAAAGATGCATGCGTAATTTGTCTTGAGTTTTGTCTCAAGCTATTTGTAAACAGGCCGGTAGGCAAAAGGGTAACAAGTTAAAAATAGCAAAATTTAACACGAGATACTTTTAATACGTATAGATCAGCAATGGATACCGTTCAAGTGGCACTCATTTTCCAGTATCTGAATTTAAAATGAATATTCACTGAATATAGGTCAAATTTAAAACGTGAAGCTCATTGTTATTAAGTTTAAAACAATAAAGTAGCAGGATGTAAATAAACCGTGTACAAACGCATTTTGTAGCTGCACACTTTATTGAGGTACTCCGAAATATAATTTTCAGAGTAACAAAAGAACTGTAGATAATTATAACATCAGCATTATTACGTTGTTGTTGTGATATTATGTCACTCTCAAACATTATACTAAAATGATGTTATCATATTATGATATTATAATTTAAAACTGACGTTTAAGTGACAAGGTCCAAACATGACAACTTTGATGCTCTAGTTAAAATAGGTTTATAAAAAAAGGGGTGGTAAATAATTTTTATTTGCCACTATTTAAAAAATACATGGTAAAATTACCATTGCATTGAATGTAATTTAATATTTTTGTCAATGCTCAATACAAAACCTTCTAAGTGTAACTTACACGCTTTCTACACGGTGATATTTTAATCTGTTTCAGGGCTGCACAAATATTTATTTAAGCCTTAATCCCGTCGGCTTATTTGTGGAGTCGTGTTGTTCACAAACTTTCGGTTATACCGTTATTGTTCTTGGGGTTAAGTTGTCTCGGTCCAAGGAAGTATGGAATTAGGTTAGAATGTGTAACATGCACTGTTGGTTTTTTAGGGAAGTTAAACAAATATACAACCAGTTCCGATATAACAATGCAATGCATAAGTTACGTCGTGTTCTGGAATAAATTCCCAGTGTCATGTCATGAGAGTATTTGTTCGATAGTCATTAATTTTTCTAAAAGTATTTATATCGTTTTCTCTCACCCATAGGACAAGCCTAGAGCTTCGTTTGGGACTTGGTCAATTTGTCTCCTGAAATTAAATTATTTATTTTGTTTCGTAAATTATGCTACATTTTTGAAAAAAAAAGAACTGAAATAAGCTTTTTAAATTAGTCTATTTACAAATTTATCAATTCTGTGTGACAATAATGGTGTTTTATTTTTTCACAAAATAACGTCAAACGTTTTTAATACCGCGTCAAATACAAAAGCCTCTCAGAAAGCAAGGCAAAAGTAGCCATTTTAATGTATTTTTCTGACGCTATCGATAAAACTGATATCCGCATCCATTATTGGCGTTTGAAATATGAATATTAAATTGCGATACGTCAAAATTTAAATATGACAGCCATGATACAATATTAGATATAATTCTTTAGTGTCTTAAGTACTTACTTGAATTTATCGATAAACGGGTATTTCGTTTTTTTTTCTTCTAAGAGGGTAACGTCTGAAATAGGTAATCTAAAAACAAAAATAAATCGCATTTGAATAACAAATTGTTAATATATCTCCGTAAATAATGTTCATTACTATAAAGACAAAATTTTATTAGTTTATTACCTATAATTCAAAATTTTTGCTTATTTTGCCTTAACTTTAGAAAATCACAAATTGTAAATTACTTATTGGTGAAAACTTTGTTGGCTTACCAAATTATTACTCACATGACATGGTGTTTAATATTAATGTATAATGTAAGCTGTTTATATTTTACTACATATTTAGTATAAAACAAAGTCGCTTCCCGCTGTCTGTCCCTATGTATGCTTAGATCTTTAAAACTACGCAACGGATTTTGATGCGGTTTTTTTTAATAGATAGAGTGATTCAAGAGAAAGGTTTTTATCTATAATACGAGTACATTTTGATTTATGTACGGGTGTTATAGAAAACTCAAATAAACCGAAGCGAAGCGAGGGCGGGTCGCTAGTTCCTCAATAAAGAAAAAATAAAATAAAATAAGGCTGCGTTCCCACCAGAGCTGTGCGAGGCAGATTGCGAGGAAAAAAACCACCGATAGGATTATTTTGTTTTGTTTTGTTTTACTAGCTTCACTTTCCGATTGGTGGATTTTTCCTCGCAACGCCACTTAGCTGCCTCGTACAGGGGTGTGATTCTCTCAAGAAGCAAAGGTGAACGAATGAACGAGTGATGTCCAAGCGGCGAGATTAAGTAGTCCCGTCAGTGCGAACAAAACACATTGTAGCGCGGGCATTTTCAATTTAGCAGCATGGTCCCTGCCGATTGATCGAACGTATAAGGCTGCTTAATCGAAAATGCACGCGCTAAAATGTGTTTTGTTCGCTCTGACGGGACTACCTAAACTCGCCACTTGGACATCACTCGTCCGTCCGTCCGACCGTTGTTGTTTAGAGAATCACTACCCAGCTCTGGTGGAAAGGCAGCCTTAAACTGGGAAAGTCCTTCTTTGTGTAACAACTAAAATTCTTTTCAAATCGCACAATAACTCTATTGCCATAAAACAAGTGAGCACTAACTCCGCATCGCATTCCTCGCCTTCCCAAAAACAAATGGCGATCGTTCGAATTTCAAACTTTCTTACGTTATTAGGGAAAAACTATCAAAAGTACCTAACTGCAGCTCGACAACCAATAGTCATTGCAAATAGACCTTTGTTACTATCGTATAAGATAGTTTGTACATTAGTTTAAATAAAGGTGTAAGTTTGTAGAAATCGCGATCGGTTTACGATTGGAAGTGAATACGAGAAAGTCTTACGCGTCTTGTTGGGTAGTGTTCGATGCGCCGTTTTTCGTTTGGGTTGTTAGAATTAGGGGCATAAAACGTTGGAAAGGGTTCTAGTAAGATCTATCTGTTGCGTAAATCTCGGCTAAACGAGTATCGGCGCGGGCGAGGTCGTTCTAACGTATGATTGAATTGACTGCGCGTTTCTGAAGTGCGAGGTTTTTATGACGCATTCTTAGAGTTAGTTTAAGATAGGTTTGCTTTGTATCTTGATCGATTTTATGCGTTTGAGTTACGTAAAAATAAAACAGTACCATCCATTCTAGTAACTTTGTGAATATGTCGTGAAATTGTTTGGTTTTATTCTTAGAGAAACCTCGGTATTCGGCCATCTCTTGAATGAAAATCATTCAAAACGGTAATCATCAATCACATCAACATTTAAAGTACAGATAGACGACTAACACAAATAAATAGAGATATAACTTGAGGGTATCTGCACATTTGATTTCATCGTCACTTACATTAGAATTGAGGTGAATCGCTGGTCAGTCCTTAGAAAAACTAAAACAAATGAATGAATTAAATTCGAGATTATTTTATATATGAATTAGCGAGAGCGTGGAATTGCATAAGTAGTGGTATTGTTTGTTTATAGAGAGAGAAATACTTAGGTATAGTTGCAGCCAGCTTACTCCTATTCTAAAGACACCCTCAAGTTATATCTCTCTGGAAATCTGATCTAGTCATATAAAGGAAGCTATCGTAAAACTATTCAACTATGGTCTTGGCCTACAACAATGGTCCAATTTTACTTTTCATATTATTCTAAAAATACGATAGCTTGAGTTTAGAGTAATCGATTTTAGGCCAAACAGTACATATACCCAGTAATAGTTAATAGCAGTAAGGTATCATAATTTAGAATAATTGTAATAAGAAATATTGGACTATTGTTGCAGACTAGCCCCCTTACTAATAAACGTGGAGTAGCGGTGGTAAAGCTATACAATGTTATGTCCCTATCTGTCAAATTCAAATGTCACAATGTCAGATAAGGACAAAACATTGTATAGCTATACCATCGTTACTCAACGTTTATTAGCAAGGGGGTATGACTATAGTTGGGTAGTTTTACGGTAATTCTATTCCTAGTTCAACAACTTCCCCAATTATTAACAACATTCTTCATAAACCCAAACTCCTGAAAAACCGTTTCCAACAGCCAACAGACAAGGAGCCAAGCCCCATCGATCTCCGCAATTATGGCTGAGCTGGTCTAATTGGGCTCATCCCTCACGAAGCAGACATCTATCATTGGCAGAAGCTATTTGGTCAAGCGGGTGACTCCAGTCCGACATGTTTTGGGTCAGTGAACGGTATAAATATTGGATTAGTTCTGCACTGGAGAACTTTCTACGACTGTATAAATAAATACATATCAGGAGACTATGTCACACCAGTTGACATAGTCCCAAACTACGCTCTAGGCTTGTACTATAGGTTCTAGACAACGATAAATTTACTTATACCGGGTGTCCTGCATGCCACATGAAGGGAAAGTACCTTAAATATGGTCTGTAGGAGACTTCGCTACTTAGAAACTTTGTTTTATTTTTAAAAGTAAATAATATTGCATTCAAAGATTTAAAAGAAAAAACAGTTTTTGCATATATTTTACATACTAATAAATTTTCTAGTAACTTGAATGTAAAATTTCACATTGTTCCTTTATTTTTAAATACAATGTTACTTGGAGGGTTTTTTCTTATCAGTTACCCTTTTGTCTGGCATCATAAAAATACAGAATGCTTTTTTTTCATATTTGGTTGTTCGATTCCCAGGTAAGGCAAGCAGTTCATGTTGCATAGCCGTGGGACGCCGTGTATAGAGAAACATATACTTAAATACACAGAAAACATCCATGATACAGGAAAAATATTCGCGCTCATCACATAAATATCTGCCCTTACTGGGATTTGAACCCAGGACCGCCAGCTTCGTAGGCAGGGTCACTATCAGTCGCTTTAGTAGGTAAAGTTTAAGGTTTTTTGGAGCATAAGGTATTTTTGTGTGATTGTTCTATGTTTTAAGGCGGAGGCGGCGAAGTGGGGAGCGTTCCCAGACTAATTTCTAGTATAAGAACGAGTGTACCGCCCAACTAACAATTTAACGTCGTTCAAAAGTTTAGCAAACGTTATCTTAATACCTTTGATCGTAATAGCTAAGTCATACTAATGTTTTAATAACGTTTACTAAACGCGAAAATGGCCCCAGTTATACGACCTACTTTGTCGTATAATGGTCATACAGAAGTCACAAGCCGTCTTCGTTAACGTCATTCAAAAGTCATATAAACGTTATGGAATTACCACTTTTGTTGTATTGTGGTCGTACAGGTGTTTTTGAATGACTAAAACGTTTTATTTGAGTCAAGGAACACAACACCTGTAAGACTTCTTATTCATTTTTCTTGTCAGTGGCACTTTGTGATTGTGTTTCGAGATTTGAGTGCAAAATAAATAGTTACAAGGAAATAAAAGGGGAATGTTATTTAACTTTCATATTTTACTAACTTTATCTGTCTCTTATGCCGTTTAGTTCGACTGGGAATTGAAGTTTTATGATAATATACCTATGTAAATACTATTCAGATTTTCATGCCCCCTCGTAATTTTGTGTTTAAATCATTATATTTTTATCAATAAAAATATGTTTGTATCTAAAAATGTAGGAAATTGTTGCTTTTGTCGTACACTTATCTCTTTACGACGTTGTTAAAACATAAAGTCATATTAAGGTTATTTTAAAACCATGCAATACGCCATGACAGCTAGCTATTAGGGTCGGTAGGGTTTTTTGATAACAGGAAATCCCTATTAACTTTCCTTTTGAAAGTTCCACTACGTTTTAGTTTTCTACACGTATTTTTTGCTTCCATTTTTCGTAGTTTCTATACAGCGTTCCGTAAAATAATGGCGGCCTAGACGTTTTAAAGTCAAAACCTGACTAAAATGCGACTACAGGTTAGATGAAAGTCAGGAAATGACATTAAACGGCCATCATGCAAATAAACGTTATATTTAAGTTTTAAATAAACAACTAAGTCATTTAAGAGTCGCTTATTAACCGCAGAAAAACAAGATAGTGGTTGTTATATAAACGTCACTGTAAAAACGTCTATACAATGCTACGTTAAATAAATGTCATATAAAGGTTTTTCAAACACCTAATTTGGTCAGTTCAAATCGTTTAATGGACTATAACGTTAGTATGACAATTGCGTTGTCGTACAAACGTTTAAGCTAAGACTGTAATAAAACGTCGTATAGTTTAGTCCTACCGACGTTGCTAATACCAGTGTATTATGACATATTCGTCGCACGACTAATAGGTTAAATTAAAGACGTCTATAGGACCTAGTAGTCATCTCATTACCATTATAAGACTGCTATCCAACTTTATGTCGTACAAGTCAAGACTTATGCGACGTTTTTGTTTGTTGGGCGCTCTGTCTTTAAATTTCCGTACATTTGCGGGTGTTTTAAATTTTAAGTCGGTATTTAAGTGATTATTACGACTTTTAGATTATAGTTGTCACTGAAGAAGTTTAGCACCCAAATGTTTATGATCAATGGATTGTCTGTTAGGAAAATGTTAAGTTCAGTGACGATATTGGCAAGAGCTGAATAAAAATGGCAGCGGATCAAGCTACAGAGTACAATTATAGAGGCCGATGTCCAGGGGGGTTATTATGACATAGTTATGCAATTCTGTTTACGTTGAGAGAAAAATACAGAGCTATATAACTGCCATAGCTCAGTCCCTTACACTCACCGTAAAATGAACTGCATAGTTATGTCATAATAACCCCCCAGTAGTAGATCAGTATAGCCTTACGATGATGATAAAGTGTTAAAAGTTTATTACCTATGTGACTGCCTTCTGCATCTTACTATTTCTAGGCCCAGCTTTAAATCAACGCTGTCTGTAGCTAACTCCGCGAAGCGTCGGTGGCCTAGTGGTTTAGTAGGTCGACTCGTGATCGTAAGGTACCAAGTTCGAACCCCCGCGTTCACCATGTACCAATGAGTTTTTCTAACTTAAGTGCATCCGATGCTCTTACGGTGAAGGAAACATATCGTAAGGAAACCTGGACATTCAACGAGTGTGTAAGAGGGTAATTGTAAGTAAGATCCTAAAGGGTCGAAGTGTATCCGAAAGGGGCCATCTGTAAGATAAGATAAGATAAGATTATATCCTCGTCTTACCTAATATTCTTTATTAACAACAAATATAATTGAAACGTACTGCACAGAAATTTAAATTATTTATACAAAAAATGTTCTTGATAGAGGATATTGGGCAGGAATTGAAAATTGCTTAAAAATGTTTGGACATAACGAAGATATTACGTCGCATTTTAGGTGAGCTAGTCGCCATTTTGTGACCATAAATATATAATAATAATGTACAAGAAATCAATTTTCAATACAAGCTTTGGGTGTTTTTATTATTTGTAACCTTTTCTAGTAGGTAAATTTAAAAAAAAAAATCTGGCTTTGGTTTTTTATTCCACATACAAATCTTTTATCCTCAATGAGTCACGTCTCTTGCGCAAATTGACGCGTGTTTAGATTTTAAACTAACCGTCTGACCGATGATTCAACAAGAGCAACGGAAAGTTAGTTTGTTTGTTCAACAAGTGATCTCATTGATTGACAAAAATGTGAGACGTTTTGTTCTGTTATTTAAATAAATAAATATCAAGGTAGGTATAATGTTATATAAATTGATCTAGACACAAACTTACTTCTTGGTTTGTACTAAGGGTACAAGACGATAAAAATAGGAAGATGTCTTTATTCTACTTGAAAACATGGAACATTATTCAAGATATAAAAGCGGGTATGTAATTTTTTGCCACTTCACTCTTAATTCAAATTTCAAACGGTCCTAAATTGATTGTTGCAAAACAAATCAATAACCCTTATCTTCTGCAAAACAAGAATCAAGTGTCCATCATTGGTCCTTGTCCATTACTGGTTCCGTCACCCTGAACTCAACTTAGTAATTTAATTTACGCTCTCCTTAAAAAATAATAGATCATTACAAATTATTGCCTATAAACATTTTTCTTTTAAATTCCTACATTTTTATTACATCACAGATATACTACATTACAAAACGAGGTTTTTTTATTATGCACCCATTATTTTGCATGCCTCATGCCTCATATCACATGCCGTCTCCGGCCATCGACCCCGGAAGGGTGGACATCCTAACCCCTTAAAAGCTAAGTCCAAGGATTTCCAAAATTGTCCCATGAATAAAAATGCGGCAATAACTCCTAATGCCGGTCAAAATATGACCGGATGCGATTCTATTGTGCGTCGCATCGTAAAGGTGAGTTTACACTGGTATGATCCGGTTCAGGATATATGGCTTTACTATGACACGACAGTGCCAAACGCGCTGGGAGACTCAGTTTTCTTTATAAAAATATGAAAGTAGGAATTTGTGAAACATTTTTTTTATTGGTGAGGTGAGGTCTGTGACAGAAATGTTAAGATGATATTGCTAAAATACATATATTCCATGACCTCTCACTTTAATCTAGTGACGTAAACGAATAAAGTAAGTGCAAATATACGTATAATTTTAATTACGTTCTTTGATTTACGTTATCGATAATTCATTTGACGCAATTTTTTTGTGTATCCACAGGTTGCAATAAAAAGCGTTTGTTGTGTCACTTAACAAAAACAAACATGAAGCAGTTTTAAGTGCTTCCATGTGTTAACTGACACAATCCATAACAAATACTAACAGATTACAGAAATAATTTTGAGACAAAACTATTAACTATTTTCATTTGACAGTACGTTATTTCAATATCACCCCGAATTCCGGTGTCCGGTTTGGCTATCCAGTGTACACCACCCCTAATGAGGGTTATTTCTCCATCATACAATATGCATGAGCGTGCATCTTACACCTCACGTGCGTATGCGCTTTATAGCCTGACTTTTACGGAATTGTTGAAGTTTTAAGATCTATGGCTGTATTGAGATTAATGCTAAGGAAGTAGACGTTGTCCATTTTTATTGTTCAAGTTGGACTGCACACTACAATTGAGACATCCATATATCTGACAGTTAGTCAGAAACAGAACGGTTTTATAAGTTATGATAACGTTAAAGCGGCGTCAGTAATTATATATTCTTTTTGACAGTCACATTTGATTCTTTACGTAAATGAATTGACGCAGAGATGACTAGCCGAGAGAACTAAAATTTGGTTAATTCTGAAACTAAATCATTCCGGAAAGAGGTAGCGATAAACCAATTAATGCATTCGGAGATTCGGATAATTATTTGTGGCTACAAGCTTTCCTTTAAAAACTTGTTTCTACGAGGGCATGTACCTAGAACTCATTTGCTTGAAAAAAGCGTCTTAACTAGCTAGTTTATACGATTTATGAATGCCGTATCCAATCCAACTGCAACCGATCTTTTGTGGTCAAAATATTAGTAATGAGGGGAAACCCAGTAAAACCACTTTTACTCGGCATTGTTTACTTAAAATCTCCATTACAATGAGTCAGGTGTGACCACGAAAGGATTGTCAATCACTTCACCGCAATGACATTACTCATTGTTCTACATGCGTATGTTAATGAGCCAGGCTTTGGAAAATGTAGGTTGTGAATACGAGGAAAAGTCACAGAAAAATAGTGATATGATAATTATGCTTACCATGTGATGCATACGGTGTAGGCGTAGGGACCAAATTATATCCAACGGTCAGTGTATTGTCAGAAATTGGATAGCCAAATAACAAAATATTTGATGGTTTATATTTTGCTAGCGGTTTTGTAGTTCATTTTCGGAAGTGAACATTTTTATTATTTCAAGCGGTAAATTTTTTTTTTTAAGGTTTAGTGTTGATTGTGATGTTACTTGCGATTGTGATTTATTTTCTACTTTTGAGCACTTGCTTCTCGTAAATGCAAGACAGTACTAGACAGTATTGTGTTTATGATAAAAGGGATTACAGCAAATATTAAATTTCTTAAATACTTATCGTATCAAGAACCTAAAATATTGAATAATTCCCAATCGTTCCAGAACATTCTGCCAAATTGTTCAAAACACCGCATCAATAACATACTGCAAATTGAATATCGGGTCGTCCAGTTTTAATCAAGCCCTCATTTCTGGCGTTTAATTCCCGCCTCGGGCGTTGTAATAGGGCATTAGGGGTCTGATTACATTGGTCGGGGTATTGGCCAATCCGATTGAATATTGATGTGTCAGAAGCTATAAGTCATAATTAATAGACCAAACTACAGTGGCGTTAGAATGTGGAATGTCGCTATGCAATGGGGCAATGTTTCGATCTACATGACACTTGATTTGACGACACGTTAGCTTAGTTTAGTGAACCTGGACACAAAACCGGGTTCAAATCCCGGTAAGGACAGATATTTGTTTGACGCTAGTATTTATTTTTGAGAGTTGAATGTTTTCTTTATATTAAATTTTGTATTTTTCTATACAAGGATGTTTATCGTTGTCTAGTACCCATAGTACAAGCCTATGTAGAGCTTAGTTTGGGATTAGGTCAATTTGTCCCCTGGTATTTATTTATGTATTTTAAATTAAAATAAAAAGGGAATAAAGGCTGGTATTACTGTTAGGCGATGGGCTTGCAATCCGTCACTAATACACTGGTAAAATCTTTTTTTTTTATTTTTTTTATGTCATTGAGAGGACGAACGAGCACACAGGCCACCTGATGGTAAGTGGAAACTGTGACCCATAGACATTCGCATTCACAAGACTGCGATGCAATCCTAAGACTGCAAATGCGTTGCCAACCCTGAGGACTAAGATGGAATGCCTCTATGCTAGTCATTTCACCGGCTGTCTTATCCCCAAACCCTAACCAAACCTTAGCCAGTGTGCAAAATGTAGTTACATAATTATTAGCAAGTTTTTAGAGTTGTTGGTAATTCTGTAGCTCTGTATACACCACTCTGGGAATAAAGGCGTGACTTTATATATGTATGTGTATGTATGAAAATCCGGTGATGACAATTTTTGTGTTGAATACCCAAGTTTCTATCTAAATATTGGCTGTTATTGCGACGAAGTTCAACGATGCTCCGCGGGCCTAAATTGTACAGTCAAGTAAATTGATTCCTAGGTCATTTTAGACTGTCGAAGTGAAACTGTAAATGAAATCATAAGAATTCTCTTACGTTTTCATTGATTTCCCCACTATGACATAGTCTAAAATGGTCGAGGAATCAATTTCCTTCACCATATTTGCAACTATGAGTAACTGTCTGACTGTCTGACTGTCTTTGCACAAGTTTCAAACAAGCGAATTGATCTCAATGCGTTTTTTATTAGTATGTTTGTATTTTGGTGGATGATTACATAAATTTAGTTTTTATAAAATAAATATCGTTTGTAGTAAAAAAAAAACATTTTAAGTATTAGGTACAGATAGTTTTAAGTTATAAGTTACTAATAACATCGACTTCATAGGTAAATGAATAAAAAGCAACTAAAAATTAAAAAAATGAGCTAATAAGTGCTTTATTCCAAAATATAAGTACTTAGCAACATCATAAACTTAAATTCTGCTGCACCATTAAATCCGAAACGCTCTTTAACCAAAATCGATCCAAAGTTAATCAAATACCTCTTAATACGTCGGCTGGTCTTAAATCGCTTAGTATTGAGTTGTAGGCAACTAATAATGTATGGGCCGACCCTAAGTCTGGCCTGATCGAGATTGGAAGGGTTATTGCTTCGGGAGGGGCAGCAGAATCAATTGAGTTTCGTTATGAAATTGTTCCTCATTTTATAGGCTAAAAGTTGGTTTTAAGTTAACCCTTAAATGCATAATGATGTAGATTTACATCGTATATTTTAAAGTTCAATTTCAAAATTAAGATTTGTAGCTTTGTCAAAATTCAAATTTGGAAATGAACTTTAAAGACGCGTTCGATTTTCGAAACGCTATGCATTTAAGGGTAAAACTTTACTATCTATGGCGGTATTTCAAAGTTTACCTACTCTAGTTGTACACGAATACTCACATGAAAGAAAAATCAATTTTTAGAATTACTGCATTGACATGCAATTTCCACGCAAAGATTGCTTTAGGTGAAATTAAACTGGGTGAAATCACCAATAATTTGTGATCATCGCCGAGATTCGGAAACGGTCAAGAAAGAAAGATGGCCGATTGAAGAATGTGTTACTTTTTATTTATTTTATTTACTGGTTATACTTCACTCACTCAAAAATCAGTAGGGATCCACCATAAATAAAAAAAAAAGTCAAAGTTAAATAACATGTGGTTGTGGTCACTAATAAGGCCATTTCTACAAAGACACAGAACAAAAAAAAACTATAAACGCCTAGAAATGGCATTTTAGAGCACGCCAAGAAACCCAGTATAATAGTAGCTGATCATTGACGATTTTTCGATCTCTGTGTAGTGTAAGGGAAGCACGCTTCTCTTTGCGCCTTGATCTACGTTCCTACTTAGAGTTTATTCGGTGAAAAAAAAGCGCACCGTAGACTATTTGCTAAAGATGCATCTGAGGGCCTAAACAAATATCGCTCAATGAATACAAAACGGACAC
Source organism: Acleris laterana (assembly GCA_963966035.1). Classification (NCBI taxonomy): domain Eukaryota; kingdom Metazoa; phylum Arthropoda; class Insecta; order Lepidoptera; family Tortricidae; genus Acleris; species Acleris laterana. The sequence goes on from OZ014442.1 coordinate 18,629,446, forward strand.
CTTACTAAATAATTTGCTTTTCCATTAAAAATCGTATTCCAACCGCTTCTAAATTTCAAATGCAACACTGACTCATTTCGGATTGTGTCCGTTTTGTTTTTAATGAACAACATAACGCCTACGATAGAAATTTTCCGGAACTGACAGTGTGGATGTTGATAGCGGCCGACGTGATATGGTTTACGTCAATTATTTATTCCGTTTTCGAAAATGGCTATCGTTAGCAATATGCATCTTGTTTAGGTATGTTTTGCAAACGCTACGCCATCGTAAGTATCGCGGGAGCTCGTAAGATACGGGAATGCGTTACCGCTAGTAATTAATAATGACCGAGCTCACACGAACATCGTTCGGGCATTAGAGAGAGATCATAACACGAGCTACGTCCCTAATATCCCGATATGTGCCGAATTTTTGCATATTCAAAGGGGCCTTTAAATATGCACCTTCGTAGGTAGGTACGAGTACAGCCTGCGTCAGAAGTAGGTGATCACTTTTATACGTTATCGCATAAACACATTACACCAAAGGGCCCTGCGGCGTGGACAAAATTCTGCACTCTAGAATCGCGGTATTTCAGGGTTTTAGGGTTTTAGGTATGGCCCTAAATCATACAGAGTTAACGTTTTTTTAAACTGGTAACAAATTTCTTTAGTGAAGTATCGTCTTAATTGAAGAATAAAAAAAAATATGCAAACGTGTAAAGCATTTTGAGTAAAATCCTCAAATAGATATTTTTATTTAGTATAAGAAAGCAGTACATTTTAGTATCAAATTATGGGGAAGAAACTTACTTATTAATAACAAAATGAGAATCATTAAACATTGTATTGCAATACAACGAATCATTCAAAAACCCACTGTTAAACTAAGATACAAATTCGATATTGAAAAAACTATTTTAGGCTTTAAAGTAAAATACGCTTCTTGGCAAGCTTCAACCTATTTTATATACAAAAATATTTGATTTTCAGGAATCTTCGAGAATAAAGCGTTTACACGTTTTAAAATAACAATTTTATAGCCACATCTCACTACAAAAAGTGACAAAAGTCAGTCAAATACAGTAAATTAAGCTCTAAATTTCACTTGTCCAAATTCCACGCATGTGCCCCCTCATAACGAGCTTCTATTTTAAAACTCAATCGTTTTGTTGCACCGAAGAGATATGTTACGTCTCTTTTTAGTGTGTGTTCATTTTTTTTAGTTCAACGTCAGTTTTAATGGGGAATGTCCTAACGAATATATTTTGTTGTTAGTTGTTAGTGGTTGTTTGCGTATCGTTCGATTTTGGGTCATGGATGTAGGATGTAGGTATAGAGGTTTGAGCGAACAACTTTCAATAATGACAGATTAAACTTATTAAAACACAGACACAGGATTTACTTCTTAGTTAACTAGTAAAAATCCCATTTACGGATATAATTGCCTTTGTATTCTATTGCAAACAAAGTAATATTTTTATTTTATGCAATAAAAATTTACATAGTGCTTTCAGCCCTGACGATTTGTAACATTTTATTAAACTTAAATTGGAATTAATGATTACAAGTACCTAATGTAAAAAGATATGTTATTCTACCTCGCTAACTTTTGAAATTGCCTGTAAACCTAAATTTATAAACGTCAAACTCTATTCTTGTAATACTAAGATCGATTTAGACGTATATAAATTTAAATTGACAGATATTATAAATTAGGAATGACCGTTCTAAACTGGCTCTCATATCTGCCTCTAAAAAGCCGTGCTTCTCAAAGAGAAATAAGATAAAATGTTGCTACCTAGTTTTGTTAATTTTATTTACAATTATTTACGTACATGACGTATTAAATATAAATGTGACGCAATAAATTGCATCTCAATAACAACAAGGGTGATGTAAATCCCCGAATTGGATGCAAGTGTAAATAAATCAATTACTGCACTGTCTAGCGATGCGTTTCTGACACGTGACTTGTATTAGTTTAACTTGCGGGACATTTACTTTGGAATTAATCTCAATTATTTGGTATTTTTATTAAGTATTGGTTACCAAGTTCATTGTGTTTGTAGTGTGATATATCTATACTAATATTACAAAGTTGAAGAGTTTGTTTCTTTTTTGGCTTGAACGCGCTAATCTCAGGAACTACAGGTCCGATTTGAAAAATTCTTGCAGTGTTTAGTGTGCCCATTTATTGAGGAAGGCTATATAATTATTTATCATTCTCACATAAATCGAAACAAAGCGAGGGCGGGTCGCTAAGTTGTTCATAAAAGGTTGATTGCATTGAAAAAGAGTCAAATTGCAGGCTTAATGATAATTTGCGTTATCACCAGTCAATGAGAAGATGAAAAAATAATACACCGATAGATTCTTTAACTGTATCAATTTGTTTTAAAAGAGGTTTGTATATTCGGGCCGTTTATTTGAATGTGAATGTAACATACTGTAAAGTGACTAAAATATTTACATGTACAAATTTTTTGATAAGAAGACATGTAATTTTGTCTGTATGTATGTATCAAAAATTGGGTATGTAGCCACACAATACTGTCAATAATCTAAGGTTCTGCTAAGTGATTTTCGTTTTTAAGAACCAAGATATTTTTGTATGCTTAGTGAATTGTAATGGATTTACTATTAGTACAAAGTTTGCTGGTTGTTTTTGCTGTGGTTTGTACCGTCAATTTGTCTAGAAGAATAACTATGGGTTTACGATGGAATGGGTACGGTCGGCCAAAAAAGTGGTCTACCAGTTTAGACCAAAGTTTCTGTGAGATATTATTATTACTAAGGTTGACACTTGTCACTGTCTATTTACAAGGAAAAATCGAACTTGTTGTATCATGACGTGCAAGTTACAGTAGTGATAGTACTACCTAGGTGGTAGACCGTATTTTTGGCCGACTGTAAATATAGCTCAAAGTGATCAGAATACTAACATTTTTGGTAAACACGACTTTATTGTACAAAAAAAAAACATTACAATAATAAATAAGAAAAGGAATGTATGAAGGAAAAGTTAGCCCACCTCCTCCAGATAACCTTTGAATCACGTGTTTTTCCAAATCTTGTCTGTTTTCAATATTGCCATTAAATTTTGAACTACCAATATTCAGTAGCTGTCGAAATTGTTGCGAACAATTTAGTTAAAACCATTTATTGGCTATTTGTACGTATGGCAAAGACCTTTACATCAATTAACATTCCAGTCACGTTCTAATACGACGGTTAGCGCGTCTGTCCGTTCGTCTAAAACAATTATATGACTTGTCGACCGAACACGGTTGTCTGGGTAACGGATGATGGTTACCAAGCAATCATAATCCTTAGTAATATTAAAAAAATATATATATCAGAGGATAATAAAACACGTATTGACTTAGTCGTAAATTAAACTTCCGACTTAGTCTTGTACTATGACTACTAGAAAAAGTTAAAAGTTTTTGTTAGTTAGTAAAAGCTAGTACTTTTAGTTTTATCTCTGCATCAGAACACAACAATACGAACACTGCTGCTTGGCAATAGGTTAAAGGACTCGTTGGTAGTAGCAATCCAGACGAACGTGGCAATGCGGGACATTTATAAAGATAAATGAAATGAAATGAAATGAAATGAAATGAAATGAAATGAATGTTTATTTGCTAGAATGCGATACATAGGTCTCAGATAATTAGTTAGAACAGGCATTCAGTCGATAAAACGACATGCAAATTTAGGTTAGGTACTTAAAGTCAACTTAAAATCTATTCAATTATTGATGTCCACACATAACAATTTACAAATTACAATATCAGGCTACAATTATTAATTTAATATCAAAATATAACACATAATGAAATACATATTGGAGGTTATAAGATAGTTAATTACGATTAATATACTCATTCACTTTGTAGAAACAATTGCCAAGGAGCCATCTCAGTAACTCAATTTTGAATTTTTTGCCCTGAAGCATTATTATTTCTATAGGAAGGGCGTTGTATACCCTAATGCACATATTAAATGCATTCCTTTTGTACATATCTGTGCGACATAAGGGTTTATGTAGCAGATGCTTATATTGATTCCTAGGGTTTCTACTAAAGACTTCATGACGTTGGCTAAAGAATCCTGGGTGCGCTCTACAGAACAAACAGAGTTTAAATATGTACAAACTTGCTAGAGGCAAAATTTTTAGTTCCTTAAATAAGGGTCTGCAGCTGTCCAAGAACCATGCGTTGCAAATGGCACGCACACATTTTTTTTGAATTTTAAACACCCTGTCTATGTCCACAGAGTTTCCCCACAAAATTAAACCATAATTAAGTGAAGAAGCAACATATCCATGGTAGGCTATAGTTGCTGCCTCAGCTGAGACCGTTCTCCTTAGTTTCCTCAAGGCAAAAACAAAAAGAGACATTTCGTTGCTTAAATAACAAAGGGCCACAAATCAAAATGTGTTAGGTTTGCAATTAAATTCGGAATGTATAAACATATATCAGAGGATAATAAAACACGTACTGACTTAGTCGTAAATTAAACTTAAGACGTAATCTTGTACTATGACTACTAGAAAATGATAAAAGTTTATGTACAAAAACTTAATTAAGTGTTGATTTTACCAAACTGGAATAAGGATTAATCCGAGATTAGTCTATACTAATTCGGCGTTTAATCTATACCAATATTATAAAGCTGAAGAGTTTGTTTGTTTGTTTGTTTGCTTGAACGCGCTAACCTCAGGAGCTATTGGTCCGATTTGAAAAATTCGGTCACTGTGTGAGATTGTCCTCCGATTTTTTTTTTATGGCTGCACTGTTTTTTTTTCAAATCCACCTCCAATTGAAAGGAGTCAGAAACTATTTCTGATCATACTATCAGACCATTGGAACCTTGACCCACCATAGAACTGTGTCACAGAGACGTTATGATTCAAGTCATAAGAAGTGTCAAACAAATTGTTTTATAATGTCAATGTGACACCGTTCTATGGTGGGTCAGGGTTCCATTGGGCTGATAGTACAAAGTTGCGAACGTCCTGTATAAGTTAGACAAAATTATCTAACATTATAGTGTCAATAATTTAAGTCACACAGCATCATAATATACCCGCTTCAAAGTCAAGTGAGAATCAGAAGCCGAAACATGTGTCTATTAAGTTTATATCATAATCTAACCAGGGATGTAGCGTCAGCAAGGAAAGCGCTTTGGAGCAATTAATAAGTTTGGGCGGCGGGGCGCGACGGACCGCGTCCGGTTGTAGCGTGTGCAGAAAAAGCAAAATTAACCATCAATTTTTTTCGGATAATTAGCCTTTTAATACTTTATACATACAAACTCATGCCTTTATTCCGAGAGTGGGTAGCCAGAGTTAAAGAATTAACAACAACTCTAAAAAGTTCAAGTTGTTGGAAAATAATAATAGCGCGTACACCGTCAAGGTCAATTAAGGTGGTTTTTATGAAGTGTCGGGTTTAGATTTCTTCAGTGTTGCGCGTGTTTATGGGTCTGGGGGATCACTTATTAATTAGTACGACGTCACAAGTTTGTAATGTCCAGTACTACATTTTTTATCGATAGAACTCAAAATTGTTAGTCCCGTTTGGAAGTTCCAATAATAATATGTAGGAAGGTGTTTTTTTTCAGTAAAATAACTAATTAATAATAACTCTGTCTAAATCCTCATTTTGCATTCATTTATTTTTTACAAGTTCGGTGTGGTTTTATTTGATGTTATCCTAGTGAAATAAAATGAAAAGTCTGTAAAATTAAATATGAAAATATGCGTTTTTTTTGTGTAATTCATTACATAAAATTTTGTATAGATTCCGGACTCTTCTTTTAGTGAAAATTACATTTGAACCACAAAAAATACATTTAATCTAAAGGCCCACAACTAACAGAAACACGCGAAAAAGAAATACATAATATTTCTTCTCATCCCTATTTGTTTACGTTCTGATGTATCCAAGTGGCTATATACATCAGGTTATAGACTGAGTACATAATTTTACAATATGCATTTTTATTTCAGTCACAATTTTTAAGCAGTCAAACAGGTTAATATCATTAAGTAATTCTTAAAATTACATGCATAATTATCTAAAAGCCTCGAATTTATAAACTATCGAAATGTCTAGCATCGTTTAATTTGTTGACGCTCCGATGTATCCAAGTGACAAAGACAGAGTCGGACACGCGGCCCCAGGCGATCGGCCATTACGCCCGCGCGGCAAACGGCTAGTTTGCGCTCGCGCCGGCCACCACTCTGATTACTGGGCTGGACTGGCTCTACACTAGGTTAGACTTTAAATATGCTACTATTAATGTAATGAGCCTTATTTATTTATTCTATAGTTTATTTGTTTGCTTAACCTGAAGAATGACGAAAGAGATATACAGATCGAAAGTGAGTGGACGGGTCGGAAGGGGCCGCCCTAGGCGTACTTTTTCGAGTCAAATCGGAGAAATACTGGAAAAGGGCCGAATCTTAAGTACCCGTAACCGACGTGCGTGCATGACTCGATGTATGAATGTGGAAGAAGCGAAATAAATTTGTCAAGATCGTAGCAAGTGGAAAGAAGTGGTCTCTGCCTACCCCTCTGGGAGACAGGCGTGATTTAATGTATGTATGTATGTATGTATAGTTTGTTCCAAAGTTTACGAAAGTGTGAATGTCTCACTTTTAGTTATATACATAGAACTTTTGCGCAATTATCGTTTAAGACTTAGAGAAGAACAATGTGGAACATAAATCAGCGGAGAAATGTCACACCAATTGGCCTAGTCCCAAATTAAGCTCTAGGCTTGTACTATGAAAATATATAAGTACTTATACATATACGTAGAAACCATCCAAGACTCAGAAACAAATATTCGCGCTCATCACTTAAATATCTGCCCTTACTCGACAACTTCGTAGGCAGGGTCACTACCAACGAGGCCAACGTGTGTTCACACTAAATAAAATTGAAACTACTTAAATTAACTAGCTTAGTTGAGTAAGAACTAAAACACTCGTTGTGTGAAATTTATTGACCTAATAATTTGTTATGTCAAAACGAATTGGCAAAATACGCAGCACGTAAGTAACACAAAAAGTAGCTCGACATTTTAACTTCATGTTTGAACTGCCATCTTAAAAAAACTACTTGATTTTTACGATATTATATTTCTTTAACTCTTCACTGTAAAAAAAACATTAATTCCTTAATACGATCGTCTCAGTGCCAGTCCACAAATCAAAGAAAAAAACCGTTTTTATCGAATTAACTAATAAAGAGGAACAAGACGTTTGAACGGCTACTTCAATGAGGTTTTTATGAAAGGAAAGATTTACGCAAATGCATAAGAATTAAAAGATATTAGCTCCAAATATTGACCCTAATTAACAATAGGTTTTGTGACTTAATTACTAATTCCATGTTAAGTAAAACGAAATAGGATAAACTACTCAAATTGGATACACGGTGGGGCCTGTAACAAGAGCAAAAATTAAAAATGTACATTCTTCTTTTCAAACTACGCAACGTTTGTTTGACGACCGAAAAAAAACTTGCAGTTTGAATTTTATTACATTTTAAAGTTAATTCGAACACGCAATGTACTATGAAATTGATTTTGTCTGTGGAGTGACTAGACTGACAGGCGGCGTGGTCTATTAGACGGAGTTTTAAGTACATTGAAAATAATAATAATAATAATTGGCCGTGTGGTTGCCGGCAGAATAGAATAGTACCACTCCATACCTTCCTGTGGAAGTAGTAAGAGACGACTAAGGGATTAAAGGCTTGTAGTATTTTTAGGCGATGGGCTTGCAACCTGTCACTAATATACACATGATATACATCTTAGCCTGTTTGTGCAAAATGTGGTTACAGAATTAACAACTGGCTGTTGGAGTTGTTGGTAATTCTGTAGGTCTGCCTACCCCACTCTGGGATGAAGGCGTGACGGTATGTATGTATGTATGTATGAAAATACTATTTACTTTGTTTAAAAAAAAATCTAAAAACTTTATGATTTTAAAAAGTTACTAAACAAAAGTTCTCTAGTTTGAGGAGTAGAATCTACGTTTTAATTTTTTGCTAGCTTGGTGAAGAGACGGAAAGTGACACACTTAAAACAACGTTAAAAGAAATAAGTTTCTGTCAAAAAAACATTTTCGGGACAAGCTTCCATTGCCAACTGTACTTATTTTGCACAGTCGTCATCTACTTGTCAAGACAAATCTAATAAGTCTTTAAACGACAACTTTATCATGTGTAATTTAGGAGTTCCTATGGCCACCCTGAGTCTCCATCATCAGACCACCTCGATGGTACTATGATGATGATGATGATGATGATGGTATTATTGTATTGTCATCAGAATTAAAAACCGGGCAAGAGCATGTCGGACCATGCTCAGTGTAGGGTTCCGAAGCCGTAACGACAAACACAAAAAACTATCTCAAAAATCAACATGTACGAGGGGCGGCTGAAAAGTTCTAAGCCTAAGGTAGAAAAAAAATGTTCAGATTTTTTTACTATTTTTATTTTTCAATATAATCTCCCTCTAATTCAATGCATTTATTACATTTTTTAAATAATGCTTTTAGACCGTTAAAAAAATAAGTTTTATTTTGGCTGTCGAAATGTTCCTGTACAGCCGCCTTCATCTCTTCATCACTGCCAAATCGCTTTCCCCTTAAATCTTTCTTCAAATTGCTGAATAGAAAATAATCACTAGGGGCCAGATCTGGACTGTAAGGTGGATGATCAATTTCCTCGAAGCCAGTTTCCTTCAGAGCAAGCTTGGCAACACGAGCGGTGTGAACGGGGCGTTGTCTTGCAAAAACAAAATGCCTTTGCTCAGTTTGCCCCTTCGTTTCTCGACTATGGCTTGTCGCACTTTTCTTAATAGCTCAGCATAATAAACTGCATTTATTGTAGAGCCTTTCGCCAAATAGTCTATTAAAAGAATGCCATCGCAATCCCAGAACACGGTGGCCATTAGCTTAGACGCCGATCTTTGAACCTTGAATTTCTTTGGCGGCCTTTCACCCTTTTCGATCCACTGCATAGATTCAGACTTCGACTCTGGATCATACTGTCTGATCCATGTTTCATCAACAGTTACTATGCGGGAACAAACTTCATCTAAACCTTCTTCACATAATTCTAAAAATGCCTGAGAAGTTTGAACACGACGTTCCCTATCGAAAGCTGTGAGCATTTTCGGCACCCAACGAGCACTTACTTTTGTCATATGCAAATGTTGATGCAAAATCTCTCCAACTCTTTCCTTACTAATACCTAAGGCTTCAGCTATTTGCCAAACCTTAATTCTCCGATCCTCTAATACTAACTTTTTGACTTTTTCAATATTTTCTTCAGTCACAACCGATATTGGCCTTCCTGAGCGAGGATCGTCTTCGATCGACTCCCGTCCAAGTTTAAAAAGTCGACTCCATTTTTTAACAGTGGCATGAGAAGGGCCAGATTCACCGTAAATACTAGACATTTCTTCAAAAATTCTTTTTGGCGATTTGTCACTTTTCGTGAGGAACTTAATGACTGCACGGTGCTCAATTTTCGTGATATGCGTTGATAATTCACACATGATGACCTTTAGCGTCGGATATCTCGAGATGTAATAAACAAAAGACGACATTTTTTTTTTTTATTTATTAACTTTTTAAATGGTCTTTTTAGTGGCCAGTATCGCTAACGCATATGCAACCTCAAAATACCTTAGGCTTAGAACTTTTCAGCCGCCCCTCGTATGAAACAATTTTCTATTTAAAGTTATTTGGCGCTGTCTTAGATGATTTTTAGTAGGTATAAACCCGTTAATCGCCTGTATCTCAGGAACTAATCATGTCTACTTAGCCGTGATAGTTTTCCTTTAAAATTCGTTATATGCGCTTTCGTTGAAGATTTTTTTCAGATTTTTAGTACTTGTAGTTTTGGCTGTAGGGGGGGGGGGGACACTTGACTCTAACAAAAAATAGCGCTTTAAAGCTTAATATTTCATAAACGGATCCCTTAATCGAAAAATTGTTTTATAAACCCGCAATATTTTTGAAAGACCTATCCAACGACACCCCACACTATGGGGTAGGCAAGAAAAAAAAAGACATCCCCACGTTACGTGTAGGGGAGGTGCATTAAAAAAAAATATTTTTCAAAATTTTATTTTACCACTTTGTGGGCGTGACTAATATGTACATTCATGCTAAATTACAGCTTTCTAGTACTATGAGTCTCTGAGCTAGACTGGGGACGGACGGACGGACGGACGGACGGACGGACATGGCGAAACTATAAGGGTTCCTAGTTTGACTACGGAACCCTAAAAAGGCGTATGCAAATTTTCAGCTTCATCAAAAACGGAAGTGGGTCAAATTCAACTTGCAAGATTTGACCCTTACATTCATACATACATACATACATTGCAAGTTAAATAAAAGCTTTTAAAATAACGTGGATTAAGAAACAATACCTTATTATCTCCACTTTCGCCACTAAACCTAGTTACTAAGTTAACAAGTTGTTCCAACTGACTCATCTGTGCACTGTGCGCTGTACCAGTTACATAAGCGGTACATAATTGGACAGTGGCCCTTTCATTACTCCGGGACACGCGACTCGGTCCCATTTTAAAGTTAATGGTGTTTAATGACATTATTTAATCTGAATGGGAGTAGATCGTGACAGGATTATAGGCTGCGCTAACAAGGTAATGAGGTAGTTAACCATAATTTCTTGCTAAAACTATTCTATTATTAATATTATTCATGTGAAATAGCTGTGTTTGTTTGTCTGTTTGTTATGTTTTCACGGGTAAGCCGGTGAACTGATATTAATACAATTTTGTTCGATGATAGCTTGGGCTTTAGGGACATAGGATGCTTTTGAATACACAGTTTTTAACAGTGCCTAAGGGCAGCAGCTAGTATCTATACTAATGTTACAAAGCTGAAGAGTTTGTTTGTTTGCTTGAACGCGCTAATCTCTGGAACTACTGGTCCGATTTGAAAAAATCTTTCAGTGTTAGATAGCCCATTTATTGAGGAAGGCTATATAGGCTATACTCACCGGTTGCCTCCTATACCATAAATAAAACCGAAGCGAAGCGAGGGCGGGTCGCTTGTACATGTATAATGTTGTGCAATTTAGTTATCAAAAAAGTTTTGTCATAAATCAGTTAATTGCGTCAAACTCGAAAGTAACACATTTTAGTACCTTGTCGCAGGTAGCGATGTACTTAATTCAATCCAATCTCACTTTAGTACATCACTTCGACAAAGAACTAAAATGTACAGCTACTTCTGAGTTTGACTTACCGTGCCAGTAAAAAAGTAAAAACATGTGTTTTTTTTACCAATTAATTATAACAGAAAGACTTGAATTCTAACTAATGGCGACATTGGATTTGAACGTATGTGCAACCGGACTTAGAATAACCTGTCTAAAAAAGTACAGTCGGCAAGAAAATATCGTCTCGGAAAGGAATGTTTCGATAGATTTTTTTTTATGATCGATCAAGAAACACGTTTACCACTTTTTGTCTCTATTTGTATGACGTTAACGTTCAAGAGTGATGAGAAAATAACTTTATTGGTCTATACTACTTTTAGGATCGTATAAATGCGTGAACTGCTTGATTGAAAATACGTTAAAAGCAATGCCAAGCAATAGGAACCAATGCCAAGTCATAGGAAACGGTTGTCCCAGACGCATCTCGAAATAGACATCTCACTCAAGACGAGGATAGCACGGTCTTAAGATGCGGTTGACAGTGCGATTACCTCAGAAATGGTGACCCTGCTCACAGAACTAAGCTCTTGGTTTCGATTCCCGGTAAATACAAATGTTTGTATGGTTCAGAAAATATGATTTGGCTGTCTGTTATCTACTTCGCGATCTTTTTTTCTGCGTTAAGAACTTACCAGACCTATACACCTTCACCTTTGAAAGTTTTACGAAAACCTTTTGTTTGATATTAACAAAACCCTACTATTTACCGCCTTAGACGTACTTTTTCGAATCAAATCAGAGAGATACTGGAAAAGGTCCGAATCCGACGTGGGCGCATGACTCGATGTATGAAGAAGCGAAAGAGATTTGTCAAGGCGTTGCAAGTGGAAAGAAGTGGTATATGCCTACCCCTCTGGGAAACAGGCGTGATTCAATGTATTGCACACCAAACAAAAACATTACAGAGAAATAGTACAATTAAAATTAACACAGGTAAACAACAGGCTGTCTTATAACTGATAAGCGTTCTCTTCCAGATAACTTTAGTAGGGATAAGGTGTCAAATTAAAATATTACACAGTAGGTATGTATGCCGTTGCCGTTGTTTGCCGTTGAAATGCGCTCTTTGCGTAGTATGTGTGGTGTGAAACTGAATGATAGAGTAAGGAATGAAAAAGTCAGAGAGAAATGTGGAATAAAAGAAGATTGTATTGACTAAGATGGAAAAGGGCATGCTTCGATGGTTCGGTCATTTGGAAAGGATGGATGAAAGAAGATTGACGAAAGAGATATACAGATCGATAGTGAGTGGACGGGTCGGAAGGTGCCGCCCTAGGCGTACTTTTTCGAGTCAAATCGGTGAAATACTGGAAAAGGGCCGAATCTTAAGTACTCGAAACCGACGTACGTGCATGACTCGATGTATGAATGTGGAAGAAGCGAAAGAAATTTGTCAAGATCGTAGCAAGTGGAAAGAAGTGGTCTCTGCCTACCCCTATATGATTTAATGTATGTATGTATGTAGGTATGTATTATTAACAAAAAGATCTAAGTGAACATTACAGATGCCCAATTCATATTTCCTGATTTTTACGATTAGTTGAATGTGTTCGGGTCTTCGTGAACTTGTTTCAAATTGTCCACAGATAATTATTTATTAAAATGGTTATAGGGCTTAAGTGTTCCAAATAAACTGCTTTAGCATAAACCTTATAAACCTAAACCCATTATGATTTTTGTTATGTTTTAATATGTTGTATACATAATTATGAAAAACTACGACTGTTTAAAGAAGAAAGAAGAAAGAAAATAAATTTATTCAGAGAGAATGCACACAGAGTGAAAGTAAAAATGTTTTACAGCACAATTATATTTAAAAAAAACTTTTACGTTTTTCGTTCCGAGAAAATATTATAGCGATGAAACGAATTTCAACAAAACAAAAGGAAACAAGCAAACTTAGTTTTTTTATAATAACTGCTTGATTATTAAAAAATCGTGGAAATTGTACTCGATTTAGGTGATGAAAAACGTTACCGCCCGTAATGAGATATTATGCAGCCTATGCCAAGCATAAAGAAGGACTTTATCTACGAGCATGAGAAGTGAAAAATAGGTACTTATTTAGCGTCTCTTGGTCTTAATTATCTTAAATATATTTAATAGTTTAGTTTACTTTATTTATTCATCAATGTAATTTTTTGTAATGTTTATTTATTCATCAAAAAAATACGAAATTACATTGAGATCGTCAAACATAAATACTAATAATCAAAGAATACAAAAATAAATAATAATTATAACAACAACAATTACACATCTAATCAAATGATCACTCGTCCGATGTCAATAATAATGTACAAAAAATAATAAAGTCAACACAATAATAAAATAAATTTACATTTCCAGTTCCATATATTCATCCACGGAGTATAGTGGATTATCCAATAAAAGGTTTCTCAGCTGATGTTTAAATGCTTCGTCGGATTGTACTTTATCATAACCGCCCGTAATGAGATTTTATGCAGCCTATGCCAAGCATAAAAAAAGACTTTACGAGCATGAGAAGTGAAAAATACTTATTTAGCGTCTCTTGGTCTCAATTTATCTTAGACATATTTAATATTTTATCATCAAGAGAAATCCCATAATCTGCAAATATACCGACAAATTTTTCAAACTAAATACATAATTCATGTAGATCGGTATCGAAAAGCTACCGTTTTGAGCGCCTCCAGCGCATAGATATCTGTAGAAATAATAGGCCAACTTTTATCGGTCACATTCTTATCAGAAATACTTGAAATTACAAGCTAGTGCAAGTTTTTATCTTTGCCTGGGGGCTATAATCAATAGAGTAGGGGTGGAAGTTGGTAAGTCCGTTTTAAACATTTTTATAAAATAAGCGGGTTTTTTTTTGTGCAATTGTGACTCGTTTGTTTTGGTTAAGTACATATAAAAATACCGATTTAATAAAAAAAAACAAAAATATTTTTTAGTTCAATACTGTGATTGCAAAAAGAAGGCAACTTTATACATAAAAACAAATCTTTAATTTGTTTTTAAAGACCACGAAGTATGAATATAAAACAACACTACTTATGATACAAAAAAAAACTAGCCAAGTTCGAATCGGACTGGCACACGAAAGGATCCGCACCATTCTTGTTTGTAGGTATTCTAGAACGATTTTTTAATTCAATTGAATTATTATTATTTGTTGATAAAGAAAACTTTATCCACTACAAGCAAACAACATTAACAAATAAAAATAACAAAATCATTCAAAATGTCAACTACCCAAGCAACCTTAAATAAAAACAATGGAACATAACAGTTTCATTTCTGCCTCTAGCACACATTACAATAAATACAATTTACAACAACAAATGTAAATGCTAAAGTCCACAAAGGCTGTATCAGTGCACGTCAAGCCCACAAAACATTTTCGGGCAAAAGTGGGTTATCACAGTTTACATGTTTGATCTGATAGGCCACTTGCCAGTTAGACTTGGCGCACTCACAATTAATATGACTGGTACACTAGGGTGTGCAGGCGTTTGGAGAAATACTTCCACAAAACTAGTAGATTATCTTTATTAAAGACTGCGCCGAGCGTACGCCGGATGTACAGTGGCGCCCTCGTTACTTTTATTGTGTTTTCTAATAAACTAAAATATTTTCTTGAAATTGGACGAAATGTTTTTGTACTACTAATGAAATCGCAAGTTTATCTAATCTAATTTAATCTACTAGAGTTGCTGAACTGGTAAGTGGCCATTCCAATCTTGTGAATGCGAATGTCTATGGGTCACAGTTTCTACTTACCATCAGGTGGCCTGTGTGCTCGTTTGTCTTCTCTATGCCATAAAAGAAAAGTTATAGGGTATATCATATAGTTTAATAACAATTCACCTTCGAGTTATTAACTTAACGGAAAAAAGTGGCCACCTTTTCCCGTTAAGCTGACTACTCAAAGGGTAATTGTTATTAAAGTTTGTTACGTATCCCATAAATTGTGTTTTTACTTGCACTACAAAAACGTATCGTCTGAATTCAAGGAAATTCTTTAGTTAGTTAGAAAACACAATAATAGTCATGAGGGCGCCACTGGACGCTCGGCGTTTGCTCGGTGCAGTCCTCGGTGTACAACTCGACGGGTGAATTATTAAACGGAAACGGGTGAATTATTAAACGAAAACGTGGTCCTGTCAGAGCGTATAGACATCGTTTTAAGGTGTGCATTCTTAATTAGATTGAAAGCAAAATGTCAATATTTTGACCACGAATCAAGCTTACTGTAAATATATGTGAGTATGAGACAGTTTGGAAGTTTGAATGTTTGTTACTCAATCACACTGAATGAATGAATAAAAAATGAATAGGTTCCAAAAGAATAGCAATAACCGACTTCTAAGCGGATTGATTCGCGAGCAGCAGCTAGTTATGTATAAGTAAATAATGTGCTATTTGTGCTTAGATTTAAGGCTTATTTCAGTTTAATCAGAAGCGAATAAATTTAAATCGTTTTCTTTTTCAAATTCAATTGAATGGTGCGGCAAAAAAAAAAACTATCATGAAAATCCTCATTATTTTCTACCACTTTTTGTCACACTACACGTAAATAACGAATTTCAAATTTTATAAACGCGTTTTTGTGTCCGTGTGTGTTAGTTTTTTACTCCTTCATGCTGTAACGGCTTGACAGATTTGGATAAAATTTGCACTGGAGATAGCTTGTACTATTAACACATACGCTGTTTATCCCGGAAAATTTGAAAGTTCCCGAGGAAATAACTATATCGAAATCTACGAGGACAAAGTCGCGGGCAGAAGCTAGTCTGAACATAAATTGGTTTAATATGAGAATTTAGCTTCTATAAAAAATAACAGAAATACCAAAGTAAAGAAATTCCGGCTTCTCCTAGAATGTGAAAAAGGTCTCATGGCCACCCTATCACTCTTTTAATGTCCCAGTTTTTACACATCACTATGAACCGCCGTAAGACGAGTTGCCAAATTGGATCATAGAGGGCGTTTTAATCTTAAAGCGCGATTTGGCTGTGGTCACGTCTCGATTTTATTACTTATCTGTGGCTTTTTAACGGTCGTAAATATTTGGATTTGCTTTTATGGTTTGGTGAAGTTTGGTGGCGGATTTCGTCTTTTTAAAAATAGAATTTTAATGTTTACTTTATACAGGCTGAAACATATTCCAAGTAGGTTGTACGTTAAAAAAAAAACTTAGGTTTATATTAAAACCGTCATAATGTATTTATGTAATAGCAAATTTATTGTTTACGTTATTGAGGATGACGTAATAAATTGCAGATTATAGCGGTTTACAGTGTTGTGTACAAGGTACTGTTTTTAACAGGATTCATCTAATTAATGAGCTTACTCTATTTGCTAATTTCTAAGATCATTAAAATTTATCTGGTTCTATTTGCTTAATGTAGTTCTGCACTTTTCGTTTTCGTATGAAACACGCGTGACAGTTTTATAATGTCAGTTGTGAGTGCAAGGGTGACAGCGATAGCTGTATGAATACTTACCCAATGTAAAATATAGGGTGCTTCCAAATCGTCCAAACTTTTAACTGTCAAAAAATGAAATGCACGCGGTCACCGCAAAAACCTAACAATATACAAACAAGGAACCGCCTTCGAGCAATATAGACATACGTACGACTAGCTTAGTAGAGAAGCTATTGTCATTGGAACAATGGAGGCATTATTTATGGGTTTGATGCTTCATTACCGCGATAATCTTTGACACGAATACTTTCTGAGGCATTGTTGGGCGGTTATGTTTGCCTATTAGGCGTTTTTCTTCCTGGTCACATACAGGGTGTGTGGACAGCGTGTTTAATGATTTTGATAAGGTGTAACGGTGTTTTATATTAACCTTGTAAGAGCCAATAGGTACTTAAATAAACTTGTAGTTGCAACCTAGTTAAAAGGTAAAGTGGTTTTTAGGGTTCCGTAGAAAAAAAAAACAAATACGGAACCCTTATACGATCACTTGTGCGTGTGTCTGTCACAGCGAATTTACTCCAAAAGTACCAGACCGATTAAGTTGAAATTTAGTACAAATATGTAAATTGATGACCAAAATACACTAGTAACCAATGTTTTTTTAAATAGGGGTAATGTATCATATATACAATGAAAGGGCTCGTTATGAGGATCTCAGACATATTTTTGTTTTTGACTACCCCCCTGAGCCTAAAATTAAAAAAAACATTACAAAATATAGTTCATTGCTTGTAGATTACAGGAAAACCTATCCTATCCTATCCTATCCTTGAGTTAAAGTTCTACTTATTTCCTGTAACATCATTAGAGAGCCTCTTAAACTTAAGATCATTTTATCATCAGATTAACACATCGTCCAAATTTCACCAAACTTCAGTAACGTGAATTGGTTCAAAAGTTTTCAAAATAAATACTCGTTGAGTTTCAATGACAACTTTCTAAGATGGTCTTTAAATTTTTCTACTTGTTTCCTAACAAAATGTAAGTAATATAAAAATACATATATTATCAGGGGACCATCTCATACAAATTGACCTAGTCATAATCTCTAGACAACAAAATCCATCCTTAGTTCCTCAATGGAACCCCTAATCGTTATTTGCCCAATGCATCGTTTGTCCGAATTTTCGTTTATCCTAAAGTAATTTACGCTTAAATTTCAAAACTTTTTGGTGTTATATAACACAACCCTAACCTATCAAAACCGCAGATAAAATTGAGGAACTTCAAAAGTAGCCTGACTCATCTGAATACCAGTTTAGGGCAAATGAAAATTCGGACAAACGATGTGTTAGCACAAAGTTGGAATTTCGAGGGACACCCCGATCGTTACATAGAAAAATGCATACTTAAATACAAAGAAAACATGCAAAACTTGCGAACAAACATTTACCCTTTATCGGAAATCGAACCCGAGACTTCGTAGGTGTCACTACCAATAAATGAAGTAATTTGTGTGTTAGTGTAAGAGTTTCTCTAAATTTCTTTGAAACAGGCGGCGGTGACCACTTCTCATCAGATGGGTCGTCTACATGTTTGTCCGGCGACGGCAATAAAAAAAAAACCATAAACGTTTCTGCATCGTCAATATACACACGAACAAGCATTGCCGATAAAGCTCACTTTAACCATCTACATTATTCCTTAAGGACACCTCAAGGCACATCTGTCATCCTTATCTTATACCTTAGAGCCAAAACGAGAGGTAAAAAATGTCAGAAACAGCTTCAACGCTACTTAATTCTCGTCACGCGGATTTTTTATTCAAATCCTAACATAAACAGGTCTATAAGCGCCAGATTGCCCTGAAAATGAATGCTGTGAGATTTACAGAGAACTGCCTCTTACAATACAGGTAGGTAGCTACCAGTCTGGCGCCGAGAGTAACTTGGTTGAGGAGCGTTTAGTCGCGGCAGGCGAGTCGAGTGGAACAGAAATGGACGATTAATAGTTGTTAACAAACATAGATAATAATAACATTGACGTGTGGTTGCCGGGTTAGAATAGTGCCACTCCATGTCCTCCCGTGGATGTCGTAAGAGACGACTAAAGGTGTGTAGTACTGTTAGGCGATGGGCTTGCAACCTGTCACTAATACACTGGTAAATATCTTAGCCTAATTGTGCAAAATGTGGTTACAGAATTACTAACAAGTTTTTAGACTTGTTAGTAATTCTGTAGCTCTGCCTCACTCTAGGAATAAAGGCGTGAGCTTATGTATGTATGTGTATGTAACGCTGACAAAGTTTCATTTCATTATGAAAATAAAGAAGATATTTTACACATTTGGTTAGATTGTTTGATGAGAATGATTTTAAGTCAGGTACCCGATTATTTATTTCAAGATATAAAAAAAAATGCAGTGCATGATTCGGTAAGCCCAGTTACAATTTTTAGTAAAGGTAAACGTGACTTGTGTGTACGACACTCGAATAATTATTTGATCCTTACTTTCAGATGTATGCTATGCATATTATGTATTGTTGTCTAACACCCCTAGAACAAGCCAACAGTATAGTTTGATACCTAAGCCATAATATAAAACTGTCACCTGATATTTATTTACTTAATTACCATCGAAGTCAACATCGATTGACTAATAAATAGTCGTTAGAGCCGTATTTATGAACTCATCTTGACGGAAGATGGCCGTTACAAAACATGTCGAAGTAAAAGCCAAGCTGTAGAAAACTGAAATGTTTGACGCATCTTGACATGAGTATTACAGTCGAGATCCATTTTTTAACACGGCTCTTAGTCTTTCATTATCACAGTTCACAAGCTTCTTTCTTCTAGCATTTACTGCCGACTTGTCTGCCCAAGCTACTATCATCTCGACTCGCCTACCAACTAGCCCCAGTAAACTCCAAACCACAACACCCCCCCAGCCCGCGTCTCGTCACTCAGTGGCACTCAATAATGCATGCACCGCAGCCCCAGATCTGCTTTCACGGTGCACGCGAAAAAATGCACCGACGTCACTGTGCGAATGAGCCGTGTGGCGAGTGCGTCGCGGGCTTGTTGTGACATGTCACTAGCTTGCTAGTTTTGATGGTATTTTTTTTAACGCCATGGAACAGGCAAATGAGCACTCGGGCCACCTGATGGTAAGTGGGATATGAGATCAAAATTTGTAATATCAAGACTATAATCTATTTTATGTTTGTTCGATTCCGCGGCTTAAGCAAAACGAATGGTTTTTGGGTGATTTGGGTGTATGCATTTAAAATAAAGAAATACACAAGTTTACCCGCGTGGTTGCCGGGTTAGAATAGTGCCACTCCATGTGCCCCGTGGATGTCGTAAGAGGCGACTAAGGGAATAAAGGCGTGTAGTACTGTTAGGCGATGGGCGATGGGCTTGTCACTAATATACATATCGTCGCTGGAAAGCAATAATGCTTGTAACCCGCTCCAAGTACGAAAATCGTTTTTTGGCATATCCTTATAGCATTTTTTTTTCTGCGTCAATTGGTCTAGGTCTCGTGTTTCTACGATGATAAATAAAAATTATACAGCATAGGTTTTTTGTGATACTTGGATGATTGAAGAAGAAATAAGTGTCGTAACCCGCTTAAAATCCGGTGTTTTTTGTCAATATTGGACTTACAGCAAAACAAGGTAAGAAACTTCCTGTTTTCAACGTTATACAGCGTTTTTGCGTTCCAAATTTTTTTAATCATGCTATTTACAGCATTTTCTTGGGTTTAATTTAAAGTCGCACAGCTACATACAGCAATTCAAACGTGTTATTTTTCCTATTTCATAGCAGTTATGACATTTTAACACGTTCACGGACAGTACGTCGAGAGACGGAAACTGAGACCCTCGTGAAATGGCACTGCGGCTGTGGCCGGTGTTTTTAATTACACCAAAAACGGAACTCCGTCCACGGCCGGCCTTTTCCCATAGCATTTATAGGAAGCACGGACTCTGTGCCGTTTTAGGTTTTAACATAAGCCGCTAGTGTCACAGCAAAAAAGCTCCAGGGCAACCTCAACCTCATGCACTACCCTAAAAGGGGAACGACACGTGTTATGGCACATCACGGCTGTGGACGTAACGGCTGTGGACGAGCTGCCACAATAGGTAAGATTTTTTTGTACGACATTACATACATATTTATTCCGTCATAAAGTGGCACAATGTTTGAAACAACGTTAAATGTGACAGTTCGTCCATGGCCGTAGAAAAAGTTGTATGGAATTTATTTGTGCCGTATCACGCAATTTCGAGGTTGGGCCTGTGTCCGTGAACGTGTTAAAGGACGCGACTTCACAAGCACTGGATGGCGTTACGTCAATTCCCCCTCCCTCACCTCGTGGAGCACGCGGCATACGGCGGTTTGTAGTGAGTGCGTGTGCGTCGGAGAGAGCGGATTAAAGTGCAGTGCATATAATATTGGACTCGCGGGATCGTGAGTAAATTTTATATTATTTAACAAATTGATAATTTATAAATGAGAAAGTAGTTTTTTTTATAATAATAATTACATTTTGAATGTAGGTTTTCTTCCACGAAGTAATTTAACTAAAATCAATAGGTGTTAAGCCATGGTATTTAAGCACGAAGTTGATTTATTTGAATTGTATATCAATATGTCGGAGAGGTCATGTTACTTGATGGTACTACAAACGCAAGCATCACATACATCTAGCTATGTATTGCTTCGGCAGAGTCTCGGGCGGCCAAGGAGGGAGTCGCAGTCCAAATCTGGATCGAGCCCAAGCAAGGCGCGTGCCGAGGAACTGTCCCACGTTTCGTAGTGTCCATTAAATTCATGATTCAGTAGCTGGTAGTAAATAGTGATAAATAAAGATAATTGACAATTAAAAAGTAGTTGATAGTTTAGTATCTAATTAAAGTGTGTAAGACATTAAATTGTTAAACCTATAAAATGAGTGTCACTGAAGAAACATTCCTCCTCCTCCGTCAAATATAACTTATTGAATGACAATTTTCAGTCAATCTAGAGTATTAATAGTAATAAAACGATACTCAAAAATGTCAAACTCTTTGGCAGTTCCATTGGTTAGTTATAATTATTTTAAAGAATTACATTTTCTTGAATAAAGGTATGTTTTAATAAACGTGTTTCTTTTAAACGCCTACCAAACAGCTTAATATTGTACGTACAACATTTTATTATACCTTGTTTTTTTTTCCAAAATCCTGTTACAGCAAGACTGTAGTCGTATTTTTTTTAAATTGTAAGTGTTTTTTGACCAAAAACGTTTTAAACGGTTATGATTTATTTACAGCAGTTTAAAACACCTGCTCATTTGGTTTTTAAATAACACCACCATACATTTTTCTTAAAGGTTACAGCACTCTTTCGGGTTAAAAAAAAAAAAAAAAATGCTGTAACCGTCAAAAAGTACCTTTAAACCTTGTTTAGATCAAATTTGAGTATTCAGTTAAATAAAAGCATTTATTTTAATTATTTTTTCAAAAGGGGGTCAAAAAACCTTCTACCGTTTAGAACTTATGTTTTTTTTTTTTAAATTAGTTCAGTAATTTGGCTCTAGTGTTAAAGTTTGATTTTTGAGGGTTACAGCATTATTGATTTCTAGCGACGATATGGTAAACATCTTAGTCTGATTTTCGCAAAATGTGGTTACAGAATTTTAATAACTTGTAAGTGATTCTGTAGCTTTGCTTACGCCACTCTGGGAATAAAGGCGTGAGCGTATGTATGTATGTATGGATGAAAAACGTAAAAATTGTGAAGCTTGCTTTTTATTAATACTTTTATTGCGGTAGCTAGATTAAGTTTCCTAACCGCAGGTCTTTGGTAGGCTCGTATCTAAGATAACTAACCACCCCATTTTACACGAAGTTTCAATTTTAGATAAGAGAGGGCGTTGGCAATGTTCCAATCGCATTTCAATCCAACTTCACAATCAAAAAGAGCTTATGTGCGCGTGAATTACGAGAACTTACGTCGTTTTGAAACTGGTTGTGAAAACGTTAAGACTTCAAATTTGGATTCAATGCGTTCAGGCTTGGATTGGTCTGGACGTGTAGCGTATGTAATTTTGCCCGTTAATGTTTTGTAGAGTCTGAGCAAAGTTTTATAACAGGTACCTGTTTATGCAACAATTGCGTAATGAGGCTTATTATGATTCGAGTGTCGGAGTTAGAACACGAGGCATGGCTGAGAACAATTATACAGCATCTCAAAATGTCTGAGTGTAAAAATGACCACTTTGCTTGCATTACTGGGTACATTAAATTTGATAGGTAATTTCAAATTCCCGAATGGCAAATTACCTAAAAATAGGAGCCCCGCATGCGAACATAAAATTAAAATAAGGTTGTCGTGTCACAACTCATTTTGAGATGTACACGCTGCTACCTGCAACGTCCACGTAAAAGTCGTTTATCGCTGTTCCTTTGGAAACTGTCTCATTTTCTGAAATAAGAAAAACCGGCCAAGTGCAAGTCGGACTCGCACCCGAAAGGTTCCGTACCATTATCTACACAACATTAGCAAAAAAAACGGCAATAATCGCGTTTGTTGTATGGAAACCCCCTTCAATATTTATTTTATTTTAATAATTATTTGCTTTTAAAGTAAATAGACAACTAATATTCTGTGAATATTTCAAGCATCTATCTGTTGCAGTTATCTATATCGAGTAAAAAACGGCTAAAATATCACGTTTGTTGTGTGGGAGCCCCCTTTAAAATATTATTTTATTTTGTTTTTAGTATTTTTTGCCAAATTTCAACTGTCTAGCTATCACGGTTCATGAGATTCCGCCTGTTGACAGACAATTATATTAATTGAATTGTTTTTGTTTTTTAGAATAAAGTGTTTACATACAAATACATAATATTAGTATGGGTTATTATTATTAATAATGTGATTATATAACAGTAAAGTCCTTCTAATAACTGAATATTACCCACGTACAACCTTGAGCTTGTTTAGGTACTTTTCACACCCCCCAGCGCTGTAGCCGCGTCTCGAGTGGTCTGGCGCATGCCTTATCTATACATGTTATACGTATGTTAGTCAAAGTTACCGCAATTTTGAAAGTTGAGCTTGTAGCTGGGATATTTAGTTATTAGCGTTTCTCATAGCCATTTTATGGACATTTTATGACCTGTCAATATCTGTCAAGCTCCAGACAAAAGGTAACTAAGGTAAGGTGGGGTAAATCCGTCCAACCGACAATATTAAAGTTGTGGTTATTGTCTAACGTTGTGGTCGAATGAGTCGTGAAGCCAAGCTCCTATAATGATTATAGTATTATTCATATGTATGTATGTTTATATAAGTAAATTTGTTTAATATTTATTGATAATTATCGGCATCTCTTTTTGCTACTTTTGGTGCAAACTTGTATTTGTATAACTTGTCCTTACTCATCTACATCAGGGTTAACTGGAAGAGATCCCATTTAGGGATATGTTCGCCTTTAGTCATTACTTTAGTAACAATATTGTAATATTCATTATTTTTATGCAATAAAAAGTTTACATACATACGAACATAATCTCCTAAAAAAATATATGGTTTGTCGCACGTACCCCGTCCTCTTACCCCACCTGACCTTATATGACTGCTATATTTGACAACATTTCATTTTGGTGACACCTGCAAAATACTATACGAATCGAAAGGGTTTTATCTCCTGAACACGGCAAAATATTTTTTTAGATTTATTTTTCTTTATTTACAAAATTACAAGTAAGTTAATAAAAATAATCGAGTTTTACCAATATTTTGCCTGAAAAGATATAATACCATTGCCTTTTTCACGAGAAAAAAGCTGTCATACTTCAAATTTGACATTAACACTATTGACAGATTGATAGATACTTAGGGCCACTTGCACGCAGAATTTAACCCTGGGTTAAGGCACTAACTCCAGTTAGTAGACGTCAGATTCATACGAAAACTGTCATTTTAACTCAAGTTAGTGTAACCCAGGGTTAAACTTTTCGTGCAAGTGGACCTTACGGCCACTTGCACGCTGAATTTAACCCTGGGTTAAGGCACTAACTCGAGTTAGTAAACGTCAGATTCATACAAAAACTGCCATTTTAACTCGAGTTAGTGTCTTAACCAAGGGTTAAATTTTTCGTGCAAGTGGCCCTTAGGCCCACTTGCGCGGACCAGAGTTAGCCCTTAACCCAGAGTTAAGCGTCTACTTTTGTACGTGGTTTGCCACCTAACCTCGGGTTAAGACGCTAACTCTGGTCCGCGCAAGTGGGCGTTAGAGAATTATCGGTTGACATGATACTTTTTTATATACAGATTGGAATAACGTAATATGTCCATTGTGTCGTAGAAATGAAGTTACGCCCTTTTAGAATAAGTACATCTTAATAAATTAATAATAAAATAATTATTCATTCTAGAGAAAATTTAAAACTATTAGTCTTTTCCTCCTTCCAAACAGTATCTATAAAACGAATAAAATTAAAGTCTTGAAAATATGAAATCTTGCCAATTCTGTATCTTTTAGTGTAGCGGTCCGAATCCGTTACTCCTTTTAAAACCTACCTCAAAAAACACGTACGGATTCGACACACGGACATGGCGAAACTATAAGGTTCCTTGTTGACGTCGGAACGTTAAAAAGTAGTAGATCTGGGAGGATAATGGTAAACGCACTGTTTCCATTTTGAAAATCGAAGGCTTGTCTGCATACAAAATGAAAACAATTGTTTCACTTTGAAGCCAATTGAAAGATTATCAATGTTTAAGTGTTTAAAAACCTTCCTCCAAAAATACTCGCATTCCCCACCATGAAAAACACAAAAAGTATTGTCAAATCACTGGCCGTCAACGAAATAAAACAAAAGCCATACGCATATCAAAATAATTCTAGCGTAAATTATGCACATATCTTAATACCAACACAAAACATTCAAAATTGAATACCATTTTCAAATTTGTCCGCATAACCAATTTGTGTTCACAGACACCACGTCAAAATGATACTTTGTGAGGAGAAAATAGAGTCCAATTTTGTTAGGGGCGTATTTATTAGGTGCAAAACGTACCTTGATTGGTGTAGGGAGGGAAGTGTGACAAATTGTCTCGCAATTAGGAAAATGGTGTACAAAGATTTAAATTAAACTTTCATACAGGTTGATACCGTGGTGAATTTGGTGGGGAATTAATAGCCAATTTAACTGAGTTAAAAATTGGGAGCGATTTGTTAGACGTTGTTTCGATGGTAAGATTTAGAAATACAATATAGAGGGGGATTTAGCACGAAATATATATCCAGGGTTACTTTTTAAACTTTTTTGGGGCCTAGAATAAAGTCAAAAGCAGCGGGCATTTTATAAAAAATATAGGCTGTTCTTATTTTAAGTATATTTAAAAAGGTACCGATCAGTTTGTGTTTTATTGATCTATAGCAACTATGAAAACCGTACAAATGTAAACTAAATTTACTGATGTAAACATTGGAATTCAACAATACAATTAAAGTAAAAGTTTTTTCTGCGTCAGTTGATTTAAATTTAATTTTTCAACGGTGATTTCCGGTACAAAAAATATGACAGACACAACAACACTTAGGCACAAAATCACCAAGTACTTATAAAAAACATATTTTTATCCAAATTAAGATGATCCTAACTAAAAATAACTTTGATTAACAAAGGCCATGAAACCCAACCAATCCCAACTAATTACCTAACCCAGGCTAGCACTTAGGCATCGAGCCTACGCCTAACTAAGCAACAAAGGGTCGCTTCCGTCCGCTTACCCTTCGCAGACGTGATCGCCGCCTGATTACCACCCCCCCCCTCACCTGCACCCCCTTAAATATCCAGTTTGCAATCCACATTGATAGTTTGGGCTGGTGGATAGTAAAAGATATAGTAAAGCTAGCGAAACATTTTATGGCGTTATTTTTCTTTTGTACGGTGTATGAATACGGTACCCACTCACAAAATCCATGCCAATCGTTCTCTGCTAATAAGTTTGGGTCTGTTGGTTTTATAACCCCATATTTATGAAATCACGTTCTAAGCTCAAGTCATTAACAGTGACAGATAATTATAAATTATTGATCTGCCTACCTTTGACTGCCATACATACAACTATAATTTGAAAGTGTCACAGTCTTTATCTAGTCTCTCAATCACTTATTACTTACATACGATTTGTGCGTACTTACTAAAATGACAGGGCATAACATATTCCACGAATTCAACCTCTTATATAATTTTATTTAACAGAAAATAGAAAATAACTACGCTTATCTCCTACTGTTGGCAAGGCTAACATCACCCTCTAATTGTGACAATGTACCGCCCCGATCGAGTGAAATCAACCAAATCGTCTCCCTGCGACGCGCTGGCTGCACATGCTATTTGTTAACACCCTGTATGTTGCATATCACGTGTTCACATTGCGTGGAGGCAGATTTTATATTTCGATAATTCCAATTTTAAAAACCAGTAGCCAACTGGCGACTTGATAAGTCTGGCGCCTTACTTATTCAAATCATAAAAAAGGTTCAATAACAGCTACGGAAAAACAAATAACTTCAAAAAAAAGACTATTATAAACTTGGTGGTAAGCTACGCAGGCACAATGCATTGAGACTTTAATTGCTGAAGCTTTTAAAATTAGGAATAGTGTAATAAGAGAATGTTGTGGGTTAAAAGGAGATGTAGTGAGAAGGATTTATAAAGGAATGCCAAAGTGGTGGTCATGTGGAGAGAATGGATGAAGTGAGATTGATGAAACAGATATATGAGACAAGAAGAAGAGTAAATGGGAGTGTTAGTTTAGTGTGTTCCACGATTATGACCTATCTGTGCCATTAATTTTAAGCTGAAAGAAAAGGACAGAGTTATGTAACTGCTATAGCTCCGTCTTTTACACTCACCGTAAAATGAACTGTATAGCTATGTCATAATAACCCCCCAGATCATAAACCAACGCACGCAGTGTGGAGGAAGCAAGGTAAGTCTAGATCGTAGCAAGTAGAAGGAAGTAGTCTATGGCTACCCCTTCGGGAAAGAGGCGTGATTGTATGTATGTATGACAATGTATGTTTTCAAATAACGATGGCCTCTTGGTAAAGACAGATTGAATAGAGACCTTACTTAAGTTCTGCTAAAGGTTACTGGGATTTCAAAACACGAAGATAGAGGCTGTTATAAGTTTAACGTGTGTGTATGTTTATATGTATGTACCATCATAGCTCTCAAATGGATAATCTGATTTGAAAGCGGATTTTTTTAAGCTAGTTGAATCGGTATGGTTCTTACTAAGATTTGATGCAGATTAAACGAATTATAATACGTTACGACTTCAAAATATATTTACGCTTTAATGCACACTGACATATCGACTGACAATAAGGTTGGTGTATAATTTTTTTTTGTTAGCCTGCGGCCATCCCTCTATCTCCGCACTCATCCCTATAGAACGCGTGTCACACATAAACTCGTCCAGGTCATCCTGCCCACTCCTTTTGAATCTCCCTATTCTACGATATCCGTTTCCTGGATACCAAGCGGTAGTAGTATTTTTGATCAATCTCTCATCACCATGTATACACAATTATTAATTAATAAAATGTATAAAAAATTCTCCATGTCCTTCCGTGGTCGTAAGAGGCGACTAAGGGAATAAAGGCGTGTAGTAGTGTTAGGCGATGGGCTTGCAACCTGTCACCAATACACTGGCAAACATCTTAGCCTAATTGTGCAAAATGTGATAACAGAATTGTCAACAAATTGTAAGACTTGATGATAATTCTGTAGCTCTGGGAATGAAGACATGAGTTATGTATGTATAAATTTGAGGCAATAGATACTTTCAACTATACCTAACTATATCCTTAATATTGTGCTTACCTTGAGTATATTGCATGCTATTCGGGTCGAGCAGTCATCGGCGTGGTCACTTCCAGCACACACAATCGTATCCACTCACCTGTAACAAGAAACAGGTCTAGTAAGGGCCAATAGATAAATATGATTTTGCTCCTGAATTTAAAAAACTATTCTGATATCCTATGCAAAAACGAAGTAACTAAGATATAGCTCGTGTTCTTATATCAAGCTTATAATTAACCCTATAGAATTGAACCGGCTTTGGTGATTGAATTTAAGATACTGCTTATTGGGCTTGGTGGGTAGAATTGAACCTAAAGAAAACAAACAACTCCGTTAGACAAGGTATCACTTTGAAAATGTATGACGATTGGAACAGCGCCTTCGTATCTGCCATCAGTAAGTACTTAAATTTTATTTCAATTAACATCTGTTTGACCTTAAGGCCAGTTCCGAGCAGACCCCTTACAGGTTCTGAACTCCTGGTAATAGAATGACTAAACAGCCTCATCTGAATGATTGTCAAATTAGAACAGCTTGACGAACTGGATTCCTTCAAGGAGAACTGACTCCAAGGAAATTTGCTAGGACGTTGACATTAACATTACACACATTACATTAATTCGTATCGTCATCAAGTACAGAGTAGTGATTCTGTAAACAACGCCGGTCGTACGGACTGTCGAGTGATATCCAAGCGGCGAGATTAAGTTAGTAGTCCCGTCGTCAGTGCGAACAAAACACATTGTAGCGCGTGCATTTTCATTTAAGCAGCCTTATACGTTCGACCCATCGTGCTGCTAAATTGAAAATGCACGCGCTACAATGTGTTTTGTTCGCACTGACGGGACTACTTAATCTCGCCGCTTGGATATCACTCGACAGTCCGCGTGACCGGCGTTGTTTACAGAATCACTACCCAGGTCGATTCACAAGAGTTGGCACGAATGGATTGAATGAGTGAATGAAAGTATACTAGTGTGTAAAATAGTAACAGGTTTTCGGTTTGAAATTCGAACATCGGTTCAAAGGACGGCACTCACATAATGATAGGTGACATTACTTTCGTTCAATAAATTCGTGCCAACTCTTGTGAATCGACCTGTACTTGATGAAGATACGAAACAAAGTGTCAATGTCAACGTCCTAGCAAATTTCCCTGGAGTCAAGTCTCCTTCTGTCAAAGAAAGAAACGTAAAATAATGCATTGGTAAGTGAATGTTAAGGAGTTCGTGCTACGGATAGATTCCATAAAAGTACCTAAGTACACGTTTTTGAATAAAACGTCACGTATGATCGAAATCTTCGTACAAGAGCGTGATAAAAACAGTTGGCACTCCATTTCATTCCGTAAAAACATATTGCTTTTGAGATGTTTTTGTATTTTTAACGTTAACATAGCTCATACTTGACATCACCTGACAGCAAATTGCTGAGAGCTAAACAAATTCGATGATGTGTCAAAAGTAATCTGGTTTTCCTAACTGGAATAGAGCCCCTGGAATGAATCAAAGCGCCTCGTCATCATCTAGCATCGCAGGTGTAAAGCCGGCGCGCCCGTTAGGTTTTACCCGGACTATATTCAAACTAGCTAGTGATGTTTATGTATATTGATAGAAATTAAGTGTGTTCAACTACACTATTTCTTAAACACTCATATTTTAGGTCAGTGGGCTAATTGGTATTTCGCAAACGTTACATAATGCAAAAGTTAGAGTTCTGAGGGATTGATACAATATAAATAACTTTGGTAGATTACAACTTGGTTTCGCTTCCGGGTTTCTCTGTTAGTCTACGAGGTGATTATAATATGGCCATAATGCTAGTATTTTGCCAAGCTGTTTTAATCATACCAAGCTGCAAAAAATTAACAGGGGCCTTAATTTACTTTGTCTCTACACGTATTGTTATTGTGTTGTTTTTAACTCGGCCGCAATGCTGTGTAAAAGTAAACAAGAGCAATCATAACAACGATTACATGTTAAAAGCACTCAGGCTTGGCCTGAGTAGAAAAGTGTTTCTCTAACCTTTAACAAAATAGCACACTTTAGAACTAGAATTACCGTAAAACTGAACTACATCACCTAAAATAAAACACAAACCAACAAATTTGCATCACAATTTGGCTCGAAACAACACCGACAAGCCTCTGCTCCTGGCAGTCACACAAACAAACAGGTGTCCCGAGCCAAGCGGAGCGCATAAATATAGCAAAACACAAAGTTATCGATGCCACTAAGCCGCCTTTATTGACTGCATAGCACAACCCTAGCGAAACAGCACAACCGTAGCAACCTGCAAGCAAATTTCAACTCTATACTTCTGAAATATGATTTAGTTTAGCTTGTTTATAAAATTAGGGTTGTCACGTCTATTTTGACCGCTGCGTTTTGCAATAATGACACACTGACAGCACGGCGTGCACAAAGTGCGTTTTGTATAGTTAATCGATATTCTGATATTGAATCTGAATACAAACTGCCTTTAAGTATCCGGGATACGTGATTTGCCGGGAAATTGCGATAATCAGGTATTACCGTGGACTCTATAAGGAGACAGTTTTGCTTGCAATATCGATAGCTTGGCATGGTGGGGATTTGAAGGCATATTGTGTTATTGTATTTCCTGCGCCGTTTTTCATTAACAAATGTGACTTGAATTTTAATATTACCAATATTACGTTGTTGCGTGAGGCTTAACTTTTGACCAAACATTATTTACTAAGTACTATAATTTGATGAATACATATTTGTGATGAAAATTATTTACATGTAAATAAGGCAGATAAATGAACATATGATACGGTTTTAAATAGGAAAAATCGCAACATTTCTTTTTTTTTTTTAGTACGCGATATAGAAAATAAGACAAACACAATTTTTTCCGACCAAATGAAAAACAAAAAAAGTTAACTTCATAGAAATGCCAATGGTTTATTTAAAGATTTTTTATCGACCACTACTACCACTTTTTATTAATAAGTGCTCTTATTAAAATAAAAAAATAAAAATCTGTGCTATATTAAAATAAAATTATTACTCATTTCACTGCAAAAATAAAAACTAATACATTAAAAACGCAACATCCTGCATGTAGTTTTTTTTGCGACTACTTGCGGTGCTAAAATGAGTCTCTATCCCTTTATTATTTTAGGCAGTAGAGTATTTAAAACATATTTATATAAAAGTTTTTTTTTTAGGGTTTCGTAATAAAAATTTCGCAAGCAGCTTTAAATTTCACTTAATTATAGGTGGTTACAAAATCATGGTTACCAACGCTACCAAAAGAGGGTTTTACGTCTTAAACTAACTTCATATTCCCAGATCAACCTGTATTTGATTTCTTACAGCTCCATGAGGTCCTATTAACCAACGTCCCGAGATACAGGACGTCCTACAATAAACATCGAGTAACTTCCTATTCTCAAGGACTGCGATCTAATTTAACTTGTCCTTAGCGAGGCGGACTCAGCAAAAATTCATTATTAATGCAACGAACCTCTTAACAGCGGGCGCTTTAGCAGCGATTTTCCCTTTTTAATGATCTGTCATTTTATTTTAGGAGTATTTACATATTTGGCGATAACTGAACGGTTTTAATTTGACGCAGTGTAGGACCTTACGCAGAGTCCGTCCAAAACACTATGTCATCATTTTACCTATATCGCTAAGCAGCAGCAGGCAGATTTTACTTTGTTATTTATAAACCCAGGAATTAGGCACAACGAGGGTAAAATCATTTCAAAGATTAATTTTAACATATTATGCCTATTATCTTAATTTTATGCGTAGTGACAATTTCATCACCATCATCGTATCCCACCATCAATACTAATCAAACGTATTTTTGAGCATTCACTACCTTATTCCTCATAATATTTTTCTTCCCTTAATCTCACTGTGTGTGTGTTGTTAGTTGTAAAATTACTTGTAAAAACATAAAACATAAACTTATGCCTCATTCTCAGGGTGGGGGGGGGGGGGGGGGTAGGTAGAGCGACAGACTTTTGACTTGTAAAATGCCAGTGTGTATTTACCAATGAAATGTATTTTATATTCTGTAATCCATTCATCGCTTGTTAGGTCTGATGTTTGCTTTTTATTAAATCCTATCACAAAGGTGCTTAAAACTTTTCTCGCATTATGACTTTTTATTTCTCCGTCAAACCATGACAGACCTTCCATTTTTTTCTATCACTGGCGCTTCTTTTAAACATCCTGTAACATATTTTGTTCCTTAACCTATCCATGCTTTGTAACACTCTTGATTTAATTCTAATTGGATAACTAATCGCCAGCAAACGCACCGAGCCCCACGCGAAGCGTCGCGGACATCGGGCGACGTTCGCAATCCGATTATAAAATAGACTGTAACATTATAATTGTTTTACGCGCAAACATATAAACGGTCTGTTACAATCCTATAACGCAATTAGGTAACTTTGAAACTTTTGCCGTGATCCCGGTTAAATATGATTTTGCTTATGAAGTGGGATATCTTGAAAAGGATTGCATTAAGCATTTGGATGCTAATGATGATTTATTTTTTAAGAAGAAAAAAAAGATTTAAAACTTACGATAAAAATGCAATAAAATACAAACTAAATAGAAAAAAAACACCTGATTTAAACACTACAAAGATTCATTCCAAAAAATGTTTCGTATGCAGGGCAAGGTGGGCGCAGGGCGCATGCAGAATTCAAAAACCGTTACCACGAAATGAGGATTTAATAAGTAACATATTTTATTCCAGAAAGTTTCTTCATCTATAATATATCAACCCTATTGTGACTTCTATTTAAACTGTTTTCTAAGAAGAAACTTTACATGATTTACTAATTCCATATCCGAAAAATATCTGTGGTCCTAAACGTCCGCACATTAAAATAATCTAGACCCAGATTCCAACATTACCATTTCAACCGTCCCTAGAAACGTTTCATTTAGATAACAATCTCTTCTCAGTTGCAATCTTAGTTTATAAAGCACTCCATTCCAGCTTTCAACTCTGACTAAGTAATGAGAAATCTTCTTTAAACTAGTGTTTGACTAACCCAGTAACAGGATGGTTTACTATTTTTGCTGAGTGCCATAATTTGCAAGTCAAATGCCAAAAACAGTTTTCAGTGTTCGAAGTTTGTGGAAATATAATTTATGTTCATTTTAGCGACTGTTTTGGTGTTTTTGTAGGTATGTCTTCAAACAGAACCCTATTTCTAAACCTGTCCTGCATGTCCTTGCTAAAAAGATATATTTTGAAACAGATAGCTGTTTTGTTTTTATTAACAAAATGTGTGTTATAATAGAGGATAATGGAAGCTTTTTATAAACGTTTTTTTGTTTTGATTTATTGAATAACGACAACAATCGACAAATTTCGTGTCATCATAGTGCATCACCTAAAGAAAAACGTCTTATAAAAAACTACCAAGCTTTTTTAATAAAAAATATTTACATGGCATGAACCATTTGAATTGCCGACAAACGTTCAATACAATGTAATATCATCCATTAAAATCTTTTTCTGAAATCTGAAGTTTAATAACCGACGTGAGGTTAAATAAGTGACAGCCAAGAAATTTAATCCTAAAATAAAAACGCCTGTCAATGCAAAGAAAATTCTACAAATTGATACATTCTAAGAAACAAGTGTCAATGTAATAAGAGGACAACCTTCTTTGACATTGCCTACAAATCACATTTCATCCAGCATTCATAAAAGATAATCCAAACCCGAATGTCTGTATGTACAGTCGTACAATACTGGTTGACAATTAGTCGCGTCTGGGAAGCCTTTTCAACGTAAGCTGGTGCCAGACGCCTCTAGCGCTTTTATTTCGTCTTTATCTACCTATAGACAAGTAAAGAGCTAGATGTGACTGAAGGAGTAGATGTGGATTATTTGTTGTTCATGGATTTGTACATGGATTATGTGTTACAAAGTGATTCATTACGTAAGGGATGACGAATTTCTGGAATGATTTTAACGTTTACCACAGAAAATGCAAATTAGCTCACAAGTTAATTTTTTTCATGCACTGGAGAATGCAAACGAGCACACAAGTCACGTGGTAACTGGGCTTTGGTTGCTCTGAGGCCAAAAAACATTTGTAATCTTAAGGCTGCAATCCCAAGACTGAAAACGACTGAAAAAGAACACAATAATGCGGACAATGATGTTTGGCAGTAGGCTTAAGAATGAGATGGTAGAAGCAATCAGGACGGACCTGCACAAGGTCCTACCCCCACTTAAATCTAAGCTAGTGGTAAATAAACGCTGTAGACTGTTAGGCTTTTGCAATAGTTAATTGTTAAATAAATGAATAGTCGTTCATTACCTGGCGGTCTTAATAATTTCGGGTACCTTAAAACTACACACCTATTGGTCCTGGCCTACAACAATAATCCAATTTGACTTATTACATTATTCTAAAAATAAGATAGCTTTAGCTATAGCTAGAGTTTAGAGTAATCGATTTTAGGCCAAACAGTACATATACCCAGCAATAATGGCAGTAATCCAGACACTGTCGCTTATGAACATTTACAATGTTGAGAGACTTTAAACTACCAATTACTACCAATGATTTATGTGCGCTTAAGAAAATGGCTGCAAGTTCCTTCCAGTTTTCTATATCTATCTGCTGTCCTATAGAAATGTCAGTGAATTCTTGCCATTACTCATGTCATACACTTTTAGGGCTTCCACGGAGTTAACTCTTTCTGTATAAATCTTCTGTAGATATGTAATAACCAATTACAAAAGCCAATAATTATAAAGGTTAATAATTACATTGACTTGTTAATTTTAAAAACATGTTGTTTAGACCACGAACATAATTTGGTTTTTCAGTGACCAATGTTACTCCTCATAGACAAAAAGTTTTAGAACAAGGAAGTTTCGAAACCCCGACTGTTTCAGCAGAACAGAGATTTAAATATAAAGCCTATGACACTCCTTAGGTGACTAACAATTTAGTGGCACCCTGTATATTGAAATCTATTAAGGTGCTTAAACTACAGGATGTCCCAAAAACCATTTCTTTACAAAATACACCTGAAAAAATGAAAATAATTCTAGCACATTCTTTTTTTCTTTATCTAGCTTCACAATATCCCCACACACACGCTTCACAAAATAAAAGTATACCAGCTTCCTGTCACGATTATCTAGCCCCTTCATCTCCTAAACCACAAAGCGATCTCATCACGACCCATCAATACACAGCTTGACACAAGGACCTATTTTTACTTTGCTTTCTCATCATTATGGACCACTTTGCCTAGGAACTATCGGGGTCTGGCTACAGCTAGGCTGACTGTTATACCGAAGCATATTTTGTATGTTTTGTATTTTAAATCTATTCTTAGAAATACGCCTTTATTTCAAGTGTCCTCATTTTAATTAAAAAAAATGAGATATTGTGATACGTAATTCTTATTTCCGATCTGGAAAACTATTAAAAAAAAATGTTATTTAAAAAAACAAAGGTACTGTATGCTTTTAAAACGACTAAGCTACATTGCTTACAAAAATATCTGCCAAATAAATGAAGACCAAATTCAAATTATTAATGAGTTCCGTTGGTTTTCCACGGATGACCAGATCGTGACCAAATTTCTATACGACTACTCCTGAGATGTATTTTTGTCATAAAAAATAAGGACTAAAATTAGTGATAATTAGTGGACAAATCGAGTAACATACAAACAAAAAACAAACTTAAGAAGAACTTCCACCATTTTTGAAATGTGTTGAAAAATATTGATTTGCGACGTTCAATTTATATCCACTTATACTTATTTAACCACAAAAAATCTAATCTAATTTCTTAACTACACCATAATCTTCCTGCAATGCCATGACATTCTCTAACGATGGTGTGACCGTCAGCCCTTGCTTTCGCGAGTGCAAACATGTTCGCTGTAGGCCGTTGTTTGGTCTCCGCCGTTGTCTTGGGCTGTTTGCCGAGGACCGTCTCTTATAACATGTTATGTTTGCCTGCTTTTAGTGTCTGGCTAAATTAAATGCGGTATTTCATACAGCAATTATGGTAATGATAATGTCTGGATATGGAATGACATGGTAATCATACGTGAATTCCTAGTGATAAAGTGCATAAATCGTCTGAAGATCAAGTATGTATATGTATGTATCAAGTTTAGTAAAAAAGAGTTTAAGTCTAGTATACTCTGTTCATTAATCTACGTTTTTATTTCTACTAGGTTAAGTCCACTTGTACCCTTTTTTACTATGACCCTAGAGTTGAGCTCAAATTTTACTCATCTACTTTGCCTATTATTATTTCTAATTATTCTTCAAAAGCCCCAAAAAATT
Organism: Acleris laterana; assembly: GCA_963966035.1. Lineage (NCBI taxonomy): Eukaryota > Metazoa > Arthropoda > Insecta > Lepidoptera > Tortricidae > Acleris > Acleris laterana. The sequence continues at coordinate 18,666,351 of OZ014442.1, forward strand.
AGGATTTTATAAGCAACGCAAAGCAAATAAATAAACGAAACGTCCTGATGTTATGGTGACCTTTAGTTGCATAATATCTCTAGAATTGCCCAACGGACTTAAATAACGTTAGATTTATAAACGGCCTTCAAATTGGTTAATATCTTTACATGCCACGACGCCATACTGGCATACACACAGTCAATTACACAGATAAAAATATATATTTTTCAAAGTTATGACAATTTATTACTTATTTGCAAACTTTTGTAGCTCTATATTTAGCCTGTTAACAAGCAGAATGTATTTGTCTGGCTCTACAAATAATACCTAGTAAACATAAAATTTTATCACCAGACAAACTACAGCAGTTATGAAAACCAGACGATTTATTACGTTTAAGCCATCCACTAAGCCACACAGTTGTAAAACTGTCAACACACCAACATATACATCTGTAAAATTCACTGGAAAATAACCCCGCACCCTTTCGACTCTGAAAATTTCAGGCGCGCATAAAATTTAGACACATACGTTTCCTAAAATAAAGGTTCGGGAAACAAATGTCGTCGGCGATTCTTTCTCACGGTCCCCGCGTCTTTACGCAAAAGGCTTGCCGTAAGATACAGGCTTATTCACAGTTTGTTACCATGCTTGTCTCGCTTCTTTGGAAAGTGCTCTATTTTCAAGTGACTTATAAAATGTTTTTGAGAAATATTCTGGCTTTTGGAATTCTCCTTTTTGTCTTGTAGACAACTGTGTTCGTCCCTAGATAAGCAAATCAGTCAATTAACAATTGTTATATCTTAGGCTTTATCGTGATGCAAGTAAGAACAACATTATATCCCTTTGACGCCTAGCATATTTCTAACCTCCATCATCTTCACATTGACCTGGTCTTTATACCAATCATTTGATGTCGGCACAGTCCTTTTCTTCCAACCCTGCATTTGTCACTTTCTGACTAGTACGTAGGTAAGTGAGAGAGTGACGGATGCTATATCCACCGCGATAAAGGCGACCATAATGCGGGCCCTGAGATGTACAATTTTGTCGTAGTACGACAAACCGCTAACTTCCCTGCCTCATGTCTAAGGAACTACCTCGAGTAAGTTGCTATTTTTCCCATCTTAAAGGCTTCTAATATCGTACCCGCCCCAGGCCGGTTGTCATTTGTCTGCCGGCTGTACGCAAACTTTGCCGCACTGTTTGAAAGCACTACATTATATCCGTTCCTCTTTATCGTCTACGTCTTGGCTAGTTAGGGGAAGTTTATCGACAAGTGTTTCTGTTGTGTTGTGTTACTATGATGTTGTTGTAACATTATGTAATTTTTTATTATTGCATTTGTTTATACTTTGAAGTAATTTGCTATTTGTTTAGAAACATTGTTGATTATTTTGCAGACTTTGTTATATTACTTTCATTTCAATTATTTCAGTTTCAGATAATTAAAAAAAAACTTCGATTACAATCAGACAGACATATTTCAGCTTTGAATTTAAATTACATATTTAAAATTCAATCAGAATTTTATTCATTCTTTGTATAATTACAGTCTGGAAAGTTTGTGAGCTCTCCAGTGAATTAGCGATCGGAATAATTCGATTTTAAAATTGAATAATTCGTACAAATATATTAGAATAATTCAAAACAATTAATTAAGACCTTTATAGTCGCTCGACCTGTTGAAGTTTGTTTCAAGGTAGGATGTCTCGTTTACGTGAAATTAATTACTATTTTGATTTATGGCTTAAGAGAAGTATTTAATACTACTTGGATTATTGCCTGTCAGATTTCACCACTTAATTTCATGCTTTATCAATAGAATGAAGTCACAATAAACAGAAATCTTGTCTTTTGTTCGCACCATGTTGTATTTTCATAATTATTATAAAGCAATATATTTTATAAAGTTATGAACTAATTGTGTTCTTCCAGCAAAAAAAGACATCATTTTTTATTTTGATTAGATTATTTAAAATACTGGTATCAAGTATAATTAAGAATAAAGTTTTTTAAATAAAATAAAATGCCTTTATTTCAGACCACGGAATCGGATAATGTTAGTATTACACGGAACTTAAATAACTATGTTAACTAAACTTAAATGAAAACAGGTCCAGTGCCTCATCAGGCTACTGTCCCATTTCTCAGTGACGAGACGGTCAGAAGAGTGTGGCGGCTGACGAGGACTGCAGAGCGTCGCGCCGCAGCGCTTGCGCAGCGTAGCAACCACCCACGCGCGCGTCCACGAATATACCCGACGCATTGCATTATTGTTGTTATTATTTAGGTTACTAGATTAAAACAAACCTTTCTTAAAATGTATTATCATCGTATAAGTTTAACCATCCAGCGAGGAAATGCTGCCAGCATCAGATCTTTGGTAGGTACAATGCCGCAGGGGCCATTCTTAGATTTAATGTTTTAGTTAATTTATATATTTAGAGTTAGTTTTATTTAATTTTAGTTTTCTTTTTCAGTTATTGTGTTATGGTTGTTTTATTGCTAAGTAGATTATAGAGATATTAAACATGATAAGGACATATTTTTTAGGATGCTTTTGCACTTGAGTGCATCATTAAATATGCTCTGACACACATTTATTTATTTATATAAGCGATACCAATGGCATTATATAATAAATGTATACATTTTAAGACACGCACATACACACATTATGCATGATTAAGTTCTTAGTTCTAGTTTATGTAATAATAAACCTCTTATCATCGATATAGATCCAACACTTTTCACATCCCTACGAAGCAAGACTCCGCACTTTCTTACACAGTGGATTTCTTTTTAATACCCACATTTAAACTCGGGGAGTGAGCACATGTCGCCTAACAAACTTCGCGTCCGCTCACCTACTGAATGCTGGAGTTATACCTACTAAACCTATCTTCGTTCTTGAAATGGATTTAAGTTTTCATATCTTTAAGGTTGATATTTTGGAAGAAATATGATGGTGAACAGGGAAAAAGTTATATTTATTGAATGAGGATATAAATAAATAGAATAACAATATAAGAAGCAGAACTTCTGGTGATGTGGATGGGAAAAGGAATTAGCAAGTGGTATAATAATACTATATTTTTAACACATCGTAATAATAACACGGCATGGATTTACAAAAAAAAATGTTACATGTGGTGTGTTAAATTATACAGGTGGTACTATCGCTAAATAGAAGTATTGACCAAAATTTAATAAACTATTCAAAGATTGACGACAGAGATATACAGATCGAAAGTGAGTGGTAGGGTCAAAAGGGGCCGCCCTAGGCGTACATTTTCGAATCAAATTGGAGAAATCCTAGAAATGCCAATCTTAAGTACCCGAAACCGACGTGCGTGCATGACTCGATGTATGAATGTAGAAGAAGCGAAAGAAATTTGTCAAGATCGTAGCAAGTGGAAAGATGTGGTCTCTGCCTACCCCTCTGGGAAACAGGCGTGATTTAATGTATATATTATATGTATTCAAAGGTATTAGCACTAAAATAATATATTATCAACATCATTTCAATCCCAAAAAAAATTACGAGTCACAACTGCTAACCTCATAAATTCTCTGTCAACATTACAAATCACTCCCTTGAGTATATCTACGTGGCTTTAAAAATATTTTACCCATTCTAAAACTTGTCAAAACACAGACAAACGTTCACTATCTCCCCTTACAAAAAAAACCCTAATTTCACCGTAAAACTGTCGCCAAGGGCAGGCCTTCGAAACAATAAAGTGTAATAAATCAAGAAGTTTCATACACCCGCACTTTCCCGTGGAACTTCACGGCTACATAAATGTGTGTTTTACTCGCGGTTTTGGTTTTATTTTTGTGACTGGATAGTAAGAGACATTTTTGATTGCGTTAGTTTGACGAATGAGGTCTGTAGATTAGGATTTTTATGTTAATACGAGTTGGTTTAAATTGACATGAAAAAACGGGCTTTTAGTAATCCATAAAAATATTTAAAAAAATTGGCTTTATGTATACTCGTATTACTGTTTTTCATTAGTAATGATGTCATGACAATAATTAAGGTAGTAAAGATTCAAACCTTTATTTTGTAAGTAAATATTTCACGACTAATTCCTATGTTATATTATTGGATTTACGTGTGTACCTATGTATTGTATTGTAATAGTACTTAGGTATACCCATATTGTATATTAAAGATTTATAGAACAATAATTTACGTTTAGCTGATTTCTTAAAGTTAGCACCAACCTTTGTCTTGTTTCTGTTTGACCAGTTGGTTGACTGGTAGAGAATGCCTTAGGGCATTAAGTCCGCCATTTGTACTTTTCTTTTATTGTGCAATAAAGCTTAAATAAATAAATAATAATTCTTAACCTCTTGACTGAAATTATTCACTATAATTTTCCTCGAAATTAAAAAAAAAATGTGATACTCAAAGTCTCATGTCAAAAGACCTTTAAAAAAACAACAAAAACAACAACCGTTTCCCTAATCTGTATAGGATTGTCTATGTATAATGTTTGTTTAAAGATTTACTTCATAAACTAAACCCAAAAAGGCGTGTAAAGTAAAAAATGTCATACGTTTTGTCAACATCAATCTTGCGAGCTTGCTGCAGACAAAAAGAACTCGCACAACGAAAAGAGAAATGTTTCGTTAAAAAGTTAATTTTGTTCACAAATGAAATCTTAGTCTCAGGCTGAGAGGGTCCTAGATCCAAGCACTCTCCTGAGGGACTCAAGACGTGAGTACGTCTGTGCGTCTAGCTAAAGAATTCTAAGTTGCAACAGAATTAAAAAACAGAATTATTTCTTGAGTTTTGCAAGTCAGAGACCATTTTTCGGTACACTTGGCTGAGCAAAATTTGCAAGTGGAATTTAAATTTGAGTATCATACGAACAACAGCTGGTTTCAGTTAAAAGTTTCATTTGAAAACTTGTTATTTACTTTCTTTTTTATAGAGTAAATATAGTGTGTTACGTACAAGTTAATTTTTTTCACTTTAAATTAAGAAAGCATCTATAGATTATGAAGATGGAACATATTATTTAGAATTTTGGAAATTTTGGAAATGGACATGCTCACAAATAATGTACATTTATGTTATGACACTTATGACAATAATTTTAAGTTAATGTCAACGAAAATTGTCCGCCGGCTATCGAAAGGTTGACACACACTAACTCTTTAATTTACCATCCATTGTATCGACTCAAAATATGACGATAAAATATTTGAATTTGGATCAATCTTACTTTGGCCGTTACATCACCATTGACTTTTGTTACATTGTATACATGTACTAAGGCAAACCATTATACTATTAGATTAAAAAAATACTAGTTCTATAGAACTATAAGAAACTAGCTTTTGCCTGCGACTCCGTCCACGCAGAGGTAGATTATCGATACTCCCTCGGGAACGCTATATTCAAACCTCGGACAGATAGGCTTACTCCGGATTAAAATTTGACACATTTTGTACCGGTAAATGTCAATTTTTTATTCGATGTAAGCTTTATCTATTCGTGATTTGAATATAGGGTTCAGTTAGTGGTAACAAACAAACAAAGTTACTTTTACATCTATAATATTAGTTTTTTTTTAACAGCTAAGGTTTTTCCCAATAAGACCAATCAACTCTTGACCTTCGATCATCGGCCTTAAATATAGATCAAGGTCGATTTAAAAACCGCCGCCAGGGAAATCAGGTCCAACCTTCACTGTGAGGCTTCGACGGATATTTATGGGGAGCTGTCAGGGGACCGCCACGCCGGTGGGGACCCAGGCTGAGCGCGGCACCCGCCGGGACCCGAGTTAGAATAACTGGCGCTTTTTGTGACGCTACTTGAATTTTGAGTAGGTTTTGAATCGTTTCACCATTTTGTGAGTTCTTGTGGAGGGTTTTTTAGTTGGTTTGCTGCGCGTGGGTTAGTTTGCTCTGGTTTTTTTAACAGTGGTTTTAAAAACCACTCAAGTACGAGTCGGATTTGCGCATTGAAGGTTCCGTGCCGCCGTACTGTTAAGTTTTATAACATTCCGATTTGAATTGGATTTCGAATCTTGATCTCGAAATTTGACGCTTGTATGTTTTACCGTTTTTATGTTACAACTAAAATAAAAATATGTTGAAAAATAACGTTTCATGTAAGTATGGAAACCCCTTTATTATTTCATATTATTAAAAAAATTGTTATGGTTCAAAAGACACAGCTCTTTAAAGGTAGGACAGACGGACTGCGTAGTAATAGGATCTCGTTGGGCTGAAGCCTAAAAGTAAAAAAGAACCTTACCTATTTCGTTAATATTTTGTTCGAAACTAGCTGCTACCCGCGACTCCGTCCGCGCAAAAATAAAATAAAACATAGCCTTTGTCATCAGGGACAATGTACGATTCTAAAGGTGAAAGAATTTTCGGAGCCTATTCAATTCAAACAAACAAACAAATAATTAAATCTTTAATCTTTATAATATACTAGCGACCCGCCCTCGCTTTGCTTCGGTTTATGTGAGTTTTCTGTAATACCCGTACAATAAAACAGAGTTTATTATACACAAAAACCTTCCTCTTGAATTACTCTATCTATTAAAAAAAACCGCATCAAAATCCGTTGCGTAGTTTTAAAGATCTAAGCATACATAGGGACAGACAGCGGGAAGCGACTTTGTTTTATACTATGTAGTGATTTAGGAAAACAGAAGAATAGGAAGAAGAAAAAAAAAGTATAGATGTAGATTATCTGAATCACCTGTGTTTAATTTTCTATGATTAACTCTTATTTTAACAGATGGACCCTTTCGGATATAATTTAGCCTCTTTAGGATCTTTGGTGCAATTACCCTCTTAAACAATAAGCTGTTCCAATGTGCAGGTTTCTTCACGAGATTTCTCTTTCACCGTAAGAGCATCAGGTAATATACTTAAGTTAGAAAAACTCATTGGTACTTGGTGACAGCCGCGGGTTCAAACTCGGTACCTAACGATCACGAGTTGACTCTCTTAGCCACTATGTGATTAAGACTAACGCGTAATTGGTGTCAATGTCTAATTTAAAGCATCCAAGTGTTTGCATTGTTGTGTTCCGGTTTGGGGATAAGACAGCCGGAAAATGACTAGCATAGAGGCATTCCATCTTAGTCCTCAGGGTTGGCAACGCATTTGCAGTCTTAGGATTGCATTGCAGTCTTGTGATTGCGAATATCTATGGGTCACACACAGTTTCCACTTACCATCAGGTGGCCAGTGCGCTCGTTTGTCTCCTCCATGATATAAAAAAAAACCTAGTGTATTGCTTAATATTTTAATTTTATAAGCGTCTAAAACCGTCCTCGTTATAACTTCTGCCAAACCATTCCTTTTCACTATCAAACACAGAAACCCACTAACTTTAGTATATAGGTTATTTCTCAACAAACAGCAAGTTCAAAACTGTTAAAACTATTACAATAAAATTTGCCTAACACTCTCAGTTGATCAGCGTATCCAAATGTTAACTTGGAGTTCAGAAACTTAATTAAGTGGAAGTGCGAGAAGTTTCGGCGACTTAGCTGGTTTGCTTTGAAAAATCATGTTAGAAGTCACGAAGTTTGTTTCACTGATGTTCAACAGCTTTTGGCTTGGTTGAGACTCGTCGGGAGAGGTTTCCGGGGTTTTATGGCTTTTAGTTTATGTTTCTTATTTATATAGCTTACTATCACGTCCTGTTTAACAGATCTTGGATCTGTTTTCTTTTTTCTGTTTTGTTTATGCATAATTTTATTGCCAAAATCCTTCTTGCCTAAGGAGTATTTTTCAAAAATGTTTGGTAAACTTTCCAAGCACGTTTGTATTTTTTTGAGGCAGCTTGCCTAACTGTATCTCTTTGTAAAAATTCTTCTTGCCTAGTAACCTAATTTTTAAAAATGTTTGGTTATCTTTCCAAGCAAGTTTGTATTTTTTGCGGCAGCTTGTGTGTCTATGACTTTAAAGTTAATTTTATTTGCTATGAGTTCATCATTATTAACTCCGTTCTTATTAAGGTACTGCCCTCATAAGCCAAATGGCGGTATCTTAAAGTCAATAGCCAAAGCAGATTCAATCCTTTTCCGTAAGTAATAAGATTCCACTTGCTGCAGACGCTTTGTCTGATATACTGCCATTTGTCTTAGCAGGTCAGGGTAGTGATATATATTCTTTTACATCATTACTATATTTTTTTTAAACTCTCATATTAAGTTAAATAGAGTAGTCAAAAGGATAATTAATACCAACAAATTTTTGTTCCCCACTATACCCGTAACATTGTTTTCCGTTGTTCTTTATTTGGTATGTGATTCTGTTATAACATTATGTTCCTAGTCAAAACAGTTCAATTACCTATGCAACATCACGTCTGTCGTGTCGTTTGTCGTCACCGAACCTGTCGATGAAACGGTGAAGCATCCGCTAGCGACCTCACAAGAAGCGACACGTTACACGATGACGTTATTAGTCATGTCATGTCATTACTTTGTATTTCTATTGTTACACGACTGGCCAAAAAAAAGGAGTAATGTTTTCAGGGTTCATGTATGTATGTATGTATGATTTCTTATTCCAACATTACTTCTAAACGCCTGAGCTGATTTAAATGTGTGTGGTATAGTTTGAATCCTTTTACCATCCCGGGTAACAAAGGATATCTAAACTATTAACGTTAAAATAAAAACTATGGCAAATTGTCTTTTATTCATGGCAATAAAAATATCTTCTAATTATTACAATATACGTATCATTTTAAAGGTCTTAATGTGACCACCTCAAATATATACGAATATAGTAGCATTAATAAACGGGTTTAATAACACTATCAAAAATGCAGTCGGGTTTTGAAAGCTTGCTTTTCATTTAGTTATTTTATATTTACATTACACATATTCATTTTATTTACATTTGGTGCTACTTGCACCAAAAAAATTTTCACTGGAAGACACTAACGGGTGAATTTTTGAGATGGACGTTTTTTCGTAATTTCGGTGGCGCATTTTTTTTCCATCGTTTGGTGATAATTTATATAATGACTAGAAAGAGATTAAATTTATAATCGAAATGCTGTATGAGGCACCATTCTGAAGTTATTATTTTAGTTAGTAACTATTTTTATTTTTTTTGCGCCACCGAAAATTACAACGGTGCCACCGAAATTACATCGTAAATTTACTTTGAAATTAATGATGAATATACGTGCTTCGTACTTTAGAGGATCATTTTTAATTTTAGCTTTTCGTAACCTTTCAGCTAGCTTCTTTTTTTCTAGTCGCTCTTCTTTACTCTGTTTTGTTTTTGTCATTATTTCTCCTAAAAAAATATCAAAAAATGATTGATTAGTCCACTCAAGAATAGGGCAACTGGCAACGAGGCTCTCTGTCCTTAATTCATTCATTAGTAATAGTCTTCGCATTAACTTGGTTTTTATTTTAGTCAATTTAAATAGTTCTGATTATAGACATCATTAAATTTTTAAATATCATGAATAAATAAATATTAGCATCGTTTTATAAAATGTAATTTTAGCTACGCATTTATGCTAAATCTATGACTGTTTTTAACAAAATCCTATACATAATTGACTTGACTTGTAATATCGGTGGGAATTTGTAATTTCAGTGGACAAAAACGCCACCGAAATTACGCCACAGAAATTACGGCATAACAGTTTTTCAAAGATATCGGTTGCACTATATACTTTATTAAAAGATGCATTACGGGTTTAATTTAGTCTATAAAGGTATATTATAAATATCAAAAAAATTACTAAAATATACTTATTTAACGTACAGAAATTACGCGCCATTGAAATTACTTCACAGGGTACCAAAATACATCGCGAAAAAGACTAACCTCGCTAGCTCTAACGGCGCACAGATACATGTCCACTCCATTCGGTCGCGAAAGCACAACTAATGGTCTCTTTAAATAAAAACGTAAACATGGCGGTAAGTCGCTAGACGAACCAGTTATCAGCAGGTATTTGCGAGTCGTTTCGTGAGTGGTCGGCGCGGGACAAAGACAAAGCGGTCTGCCTACTTTTAGGTATTAATATTTTTGCATAATTGGATAATTATTAAGAAGCGTCATCTAATATTCTTTCTAATGATGTATAATACCTAATTAAGATATTGCGTACACACAAAGTTACGCGAGCTTGTTTGGACAAAACTGGAAGTGTGACATGCCTCAGAGTGGTCATATTCGCGCTATTTTTAAAGTTCAAAAATTTTTTTCAGAGATTTGGCTTACATTTGCGTGATGATTATGTATGGCCTCTTAATATGACAGTGTATTATGATGAAAAACATTTTTTTTTATATTATTTTATTAATTATTTTCCGTATTACAGCCGTGTGACACCCAAAAATACCTGTTTGAAAATTCACCCTAACTCGAGTAAAATGATAGTTTTCGTATGAATCTGAGGTTTACTAATTCGAGTTAGTCGGAACCCAGTGTTAAAATGTTTGGTGCGAGTTGGCCCTTACTTAAATGACCAAGAGCGATGTGCATAATATTTTAATAAATATATTTAATAATTGTAAAGCTCTTGCTTACTCTCTACGCTTCTGTCATTGTTGACTTTTTAGTCAGACTCTTGATTTGGTCAAAATTGAATTCAATTTTCTCGATTAAACATAGACATCTATCAAGGTCATTGTCATAACTTGTTCGACTTTTGCCAAGCTTGATATCATCAGTGAAAATGCAAAACCACGTAAGTAATGTTTTAAATAAGGAGCAAAATGCACCTTATTTCTAACAGGTTAAGCTTTATTTTTCTCTACGATAAATTTGTTGGTTACACGGTTTTGCAGTATTTATTTGTTTATATAATTTGGTAAATTACATAATGTTAACACAATACAAATCACAATCCTGATCAATGTATTACCGACGATATGTCCAAAGTTAATGACAAGACCACCGTTAACGATACATTTGGTCCTAACTCAACAACAGTCGATAAAACGGTACATCCGTTTCCGGCCACACAACGCGCGACAAAGATTAGTCGATGACGTAAATTAGACAAAGTAAAAAACAGACGGTATTTATAGAGTAAAACGTCATTTTACACGTCGTATGGAGCTCGTCCAAGTGTTGTGTAGTACTCATGTTACTAATAGTGTGGTTTTACAAGTTTTTTTTTAAATATTGGCCTAAAAAGTTTCACGAGTCACGGTGATTTAAAGAATAGGATACCTAAATATTCGGCCTCTTTTGGGTTTCAAGTTATCTGGATCATTTTATTTTATTTTCATGCTAACAAAACTGCTATCAACTTTGGTTAGGTTAGGTTAGATTGCAAATTACGGCGTCGGGAAATTGCTTTTTGGTAAATAAAAAAATGAAAAAAATACATTCAATCAAAGATATTTTGACATCCCTAAACATTTCGTCGTAATCTTTTGATTAGAAATATATTTTAAAATTATAGTAAGTAAATGGTTCACTAATGTTCTACCAAATCAGCATCTGCCTCATTATTTTTTATTTTTTTGTCATCATAAGTCTAACCTTACCTAACTTATTAAATAAACCCATGTTAAATGATGTATTCGGTACTTACCTATGAAATTAGCGTTTTTTTTTACGTGTTTTATTTCGTACGGAATTTATTCATTTTAATTTTAACTTCCAAATTCTTTTTAAATTTCATAAATACATAATGTTACAAAGGTTTTAGATGCAATTAAAATGGTTCAATTTCTTACTTAATGTTTAAAATTAAAGTGTGAACTCAACTCCTTTCATGAGCTGTGAGTTCAAGTGTTTCAATTACGCAGAGTTTTATGAAGCTTACTAATTTTAAGTAAATAAGATATGAATAGTATATAGCTCAGACGTGTCCCATTTGCATTTGACGTTACTAAATCCACGAAATTAAATAACACACTAACTATTAATAATTTAATGTATGAACACCACCATTATCATAAAATTCTCCATATAAACGCCAATTTCATTGGTAAGGACCTAATATTATGTAATGGTTTGAGCACAAATAAGTTTTTACAAAATTAAAGTTTGTAAAATGATACATTTGTCAAACGTACTTTTCAAAGAAGTGGACCCCATAATGAATACACACACCCACAAACAAAAAAGGCACATTAAAATATAGCCCCACAAACCACTGTCCCCTCTACGCTCCCAAATCATACGCGATCACGTATGTCGCGCGGTGTTCGTTAATATGTCGTACGTGCGTGGCCTGCCTTACTCTTTATAAAACGTGTGCAGCCGACTTTATTCCTCTTTTGATTGTGACGACGTGAGCGCCGTGACGTTAGAGGGAACTTATTTAATTTGCTGGATTGATATTGTTTTGTTGAAATATTTGTTAATGTTTTTAATGACGACTAGTCAAAGGGCATTTCTCAGAAAGATTGTACCTAGTGAAGAACTAGAATTAAAAAACCTTAAATTTTCCGTTGCGTTACGATTGAAGATTGATGAATGATGATTGTTGAGATATACAGATCGAAAGTGAGTGGAAGGGTCGGAAGGGGCCGCCCTAGGCGTACTTTTTCGAATCAAATCGCAGAAATACTAGAAAAGGGCCGAATCTTAACCCGAAACCGACGTGTGTGCATGACTCGATGTATGACTGTGAAAGAAGCGAAAGAAATTTGTCAAGATCGTAGCAAGTGGAAAGAAATGGTTTCTGCTTATCCCTCTGGGAAACAGGCGTGATTTATTTTTTATTTATTTATTTATTTATTTATTATAACATATTAACAAACTTAGTTCTATAACAACGTCCCGCAAAACTGTTTTCACAGTTTGACTGTGGGATCCGCGAGTCTTAGTCTTAGTATACCTACAAGTTACAGTTTACAAGCTACAGTTATTAAACATAAAGTAAACAATTTAAATTTAAATAATATTAAGGTAATGCTTAAATAAAGCTCTCTTAAATCTATTTTTATTAGGCTCTAGTCTCAAAGCGGCAGGTATGCTGTTGAGGATGTAAGGCAAGCGCTTCTCAATAAGCCTGTCTCCATAGTAGTTGCTCACTCTGGGTACAGCATATTTACCAGCGGCTACTGACCTGGTGCCATGTTCTTGGCTCAATTGCGATAAGTTAATCTCTTGATTGCCATGCTGATTAACTGCCAGTAAGTACTTGTGTCTAAGGGTCGCCGGTAGGATTTTACATAGTTTAAATAATTTATAATAGTCGTCTTTAAATTTATTTTTAGTTTTATTGTTCACTAGTAGTTTTAGAAATTTTATTTGCATTTTCTCTACTTTATCCAAATTTGTTTTAAAAGTCAGGCCATAGCAATCAAGAGAGTAACAAATAATTGATTCAACCAATGACGTGTATAAGCATTTTAATGTGCTATTTGGAACTCTATAGCTTAAGTGATAAAACCTTCCCAATAGGACTCTTAATTTACTACAGATATAATCAATGTGAGACGACCAAGAAAAGTTTTCATCTATTTTCATACCAAGGTAAGTCATACATTTGACACGCTCAATTGGCTTACATTGGCATGAAACTAAATTATTATGAAAGCATGCGAAATCGTGGGTTACTATTATGGGTTGTGGGGAATCAGGAGGACATAAATAGGGTGAGTGTATAATTAATAATTTAGTTTTTTCCGCGTTTAACACAATACCATTGTCGTGCGACCACTTGACTACGGCGTCGACGTCCCGCTGCACCGAGCGGCAGGTGCGGGCGAGGTCGGTAGCGGCGCCGGCGCGCAGCAAGCACAGGTCGTCGGCGAACAAGTGCGGGGAGCAGTGCTGCAGCACGCCGCACATGCTATTCACATGCAGCAAGTAGCACGCCGGGCCGCAACCCGAGCCCTGCGGCACCCCGCACCGCACCCTCCGCTCGTCGCTCAGGGTCGATCCCACCTTCACCCGATAGGAGCGCTCAGTGAGGTAGTCACCGAACCACCGGTTCAATGGCTCGCCCACCCCGCACTCTCTCATGGCGTCGATAAGTGTATTCGTGTCCATAGTGTCAAACGCTTTCCTAAAATCGAAAAATACAGCAACAACAGTTTTTTTATCTGCCAAATAACCATTAATCTCATTTGTAAAGTTCGATAATAATGTACTTGTACTTTTGCCTTTTTGGAAACCATGTTGACACCTGTTTAATATACTATTTTTTTGTAGATATGATCCTAATTGGTTAACAATGCACTTTTCTATTACTTTGTCTACGCTTGAAAGTATCGCTATGGGTCTGTAGTTTGAAAATGATTTACGGTCACCTTTCTTATGGACTGGACGGATTATCGCTTGTTTAAGTGCTTTAGGAAAACAAGACTTGCTAACGGATAAATTAACTAGCTTAGCTAAAACAGGACTTACTCTATCAGATACCACTTTTAAATCACTCATGCGTATGCGATCACAGCCGGGAGACTTTTTGGAGCTCATACTATTAATGATTAGCGTCATGCTTTTGCTACTCACCGGTTGCCATCGCATGCACACGTCCGACTCTTTTGCATATTCTTTCCTGTCCAACCATTTATCATTACAGCTATGTTTAATGAGATCAACTTCACTAGAAAAAGTGTCCGCAAACCTATTACATATATCACTAGTACTACCTTGATTCCTCATATTATTAAGTATTACTGTGTCTAACGACTTCTTGTCGTTTCCTAACATAATATTAACTTTGTCCCATATTTTCTTAATATTATTATTACAATCTAATATACTTTTCTTATCATATTCACTCTTTGCTTTAGATATTACTTTAAAACATTTATTTCTATACTTTGTATATGTAAGACGCTTTAACATATTATTTGGTTCATTGCTCCATATTTCAAATAGTCTATCTCTCTCCTTAATCATGAATTTTAGTTTGGAATTGATCCAACCTTTACTATCTCTTTTATTGCTCACAATTACTGTCTTATAACATTCATTATATATATGAATAAATAGCTTACAGAACTCTTTATACAATTCTTCAGGGCAATCAATAGATAATAATTCATCAAAGTTAGTAGCGAGCAACTTTTCTCTCACTAATCGGTTGTCAAGGACGCGGCGCACATTGGCATCGGTGGGCGCGCGCACGGACGCGGTCGGCCCTCCGCCGCCGCAGTGCGACTTTCGCCCTGAAGATGGCGTTGAACACGGCGCCCTCGGCGGAGTACGTTTCCATGCAATTGCTACCGAGATGAAGTAGTGATCAGAAATTTTATGTTTGATTACAGCTGAGTGGACACTATTACTAAGGCCTCTAATATAAATGTGATCCAAACATGATTCTACAACGGTTCCCTTTAATATTTCTCTTCGTGTAACGCCATTAATACAATTTACAAATCCAAATTCAGATAACACACTTTCGTATGCATTTACATGATTATCTTTGTTATCTAAGATATTCAAATTTATGTCACCACACATCACTACCTTTGAACTTTTAGGTAAGCTGTGTAATAGCGAATGTAGCTCATTAATAAATTGTACTATTTTGTCTTGTCTCTCAATTTTTGGCGGCCTATAAATAGATATAATATATCTGTACCTCCAGTGTAAAGGGGTTAAACTCAAAAGTGTTGATTTTTCAGGAGAGCTAAAAAACGTTTGAAATCTGTTTTCTTCATAGTAAAACGTAAAAAAGTACATTTTTAGCTGTCATTTTAGATAGTAAACAGGGTAAACTATAAGTTAATTGTTAGTTTACGCTCTTTTTAGTAGTAAAAACAAAGAAATTTCCTTTTTTAACTTACTTACATCCTTTTACACGAAAAATGAAAATGTGTAAAAGGGTTTAACTAGAGTTTAAATTGTGAAATTAATTGCTTAAGTAAATGTGGTATTGTGTAAAGAGACTTTTTTGAGAACAAACTTTGTACAAGTTTTTAAGAACCGCTTAAACATTGTATATTTAAGTAAGTTTAAGACAAACAAAATAAGATTAAAATAAAATAATCATTTATTCATGGAATAAAATAATGAAATAGAAAACAAAATGGAAAATAAAAACAAAAATATGGTACAAAAAAAACATACAGTGAAACAAAAATGTACGAGGGTTGCTATGAATATTTTTTAGTAAATTAAAAACCATTAATTTTTTTTAACAAATTACTTTAATGTTTTTCAAAATATACTCCTCCAAGTTCAATACATCGCCTCATTCTATAAAACCAATTCTCAAAACATTAAAAAAATGCGTACTGCGGAAGGTCAAAGAAAAGTCGCTCAAATTCTAGTACTGCCCCGTTCGAGTCCATAAAAGTCCGGCCACGCATCATTTTCTTTGTAGTGGGGAACAAGAAATAGTCGCACGGGGCCAGGTCAAGACTGTAGGGTGGATGCGACACCATCCATTGTTATTGCCACCCACGGTGTGTGCAGGTGCATTATCTTGGTGAAAAAGAATTCCATGAATGCCGCTCTTTGGACGATCCTCACCAAGTCTGTCAAATGCCTGGGGTAAACAGACCTCTGTGTACCACTGGCTAGTAACTGTTCTTTGATCTTCGAGTGGAACTACAGCTACTGGCCCCCCTCGGCGAAAGAAAACGGCGATAATTTTTTTGTTCACACTACGGCCACGAACAATTTTTAATGGCGGCGGCCCGTCTTCCTCAAACACCCATTGCATAGATTGTTGCTTTATTAGAGGGTCATAGCAGTATATCCAGGACTCATCAGTAGTAAGGATATTAGAAACCAGTTGGGAATTGCCTCCGTCGAATTTTTTGAGCATAAACTGGCACCAATCTACTCGCCGGGTTTTTTGCTCTTCGGTCAGCAAATGCGGTATCCAACGCGAAGCGACCTTCCTGACGCCAAGATGATCATGTAAAATGCTTAATACTGCGGGTGATCCAATACCAAGTTCATGCTCTATTTCCCGATGGGTATTATTTCTGCGTTCATTAATCAACCACTCGGCTTTGATCACGTTTTCTGGCGTTACAGCAGTCGACGGCCGTCCCGGTCTCGACTCATCTTTGAGGCACTCCCGACCCCGCTTAAACTCGCGGTACCAATATGAGATTGTGGCTAACGATGGAGCAGACTCCCCAAATGCGTCGTTTAAATTTTTATTAGATTCCTTAAAGGTTAAGTTCCTTTTGTAGTCGTAGAATATCATAGCACGAAACGATTCTCGCGACAGCTCCATTGCAAGAAACAAAACTGGACCGACATTTTCAGCAAAAAAAAATAAAAAAAAAGTTGTAAGCGGCCAGTTTTAAATTTCATTTTACAAAGAGGTTAATAGCTAAATTACCCTTAATTTGCCATACACTTTTAAAAGTAAATGTTGTTAGTTTTTATACAGCTAAAAACTTTCGTAGCTGCAGCCTATGTAGCAAACATTCGGAGAACATTATTATTTCGTCACCTGAATCTGAAATTTCAGATGGGCCACTAATTGAGTCAACTACGTTTTCGGGTTGTTTTTGTAAGCAAATTGACGCCACAGCGTCAAGAAGGGCAAGGGGGAAGGGGGAAGGGAAGATAAAATTTCAATGCATATATGTTCTGGTGTCAATGAAACTATATGACGGCCTCGTCGCAGCATTGTGTAGTCGTTTAGTACCCCTGAAACAATCATAAATTTATAATTTAAAACTTAAAAGCGGTGTATTAGATTGGCAGTACTTTTATACACTTCTTTGTTAAATACTTAATATATTTACTAACTTTTGCCTGTAACCTCGTCCGCGCAGAAGTCGTTTATCGCTACTCCTTCGGTAACTGTTTCATGTATTTATGTCCTTTCACGGAACTCAAACGATCTTCATACCAAATTTTCATCAATTGAAATTTGGTAACCGTGAAAGCGTAACAAATAATCAAAGAAACAAATAAATAAACAAACTCACTTCCACTTTTGATATAGGTACTAGTAAAGATTGTTTATAAATTTAATTCAACTACAATGAAACAGTAGGTTTAATTTTTTCAATTCTTAACGAAGGCTCTACCCCGCTACTTACTAAGTTTATGAGAATTTTTATATTATACCTTACCTACCTAATTAAATTAAGCAACTTGCTTGATTCCTTTTTAGATTTAAACTTAGTACAAACTTACATGCATACACATACATACAAACTTACTATACACAAACATACCAACTTATAACTTACATTTTATTTAGAACTAGCGACCCGCCCTCGCTTCACTTCGGGTGAGTTTTTTGTAACACCCGTACATAAACCAGAATCTATTATACACATAAACCTTCCTCTTGAATCACTCTATCTATTAAAAAAACCCGCATCAAAATCCGTTGCGTTGTTTTAAAGATCTAAGCATACATAGGGACAGACAGCGAGAAGCGACTTTGTTTTATACTATGTAGTGATAGAATAAAAATCGTTGACTCGGTGTTAAAATAAAATGGACATTAAAAACAGCAAAAACATTATAAAAAGTAGAGTAATGCAAACTTAGAATAGGTACTCAATCTAAGATCAACACCGAAAAGGTTGCCACTCAGCATGGTGTCAGGCTTACTAGCTTATTTAACTCATTAGTTGAAAATGCACAAAGTTTAAAGCAAAATCATACTGTATTTAGTTTAACACCTTTTCGTCATAATAAAAACAAAATAATAATCAAATGTTTCTTTGTGAAAAATGGTTAAACTCACCGCTCAAGTCAAAATGCGTCGACCAGCTTCGGAACACAAAACAACGTCGCCACTCGTTGTGCTGACCGCGGGCGGGGCGGACTGACTGCTCGCGAGTCGAGCGAGCCGCGTGCACGCCGTCTAATTCCCCTCCCCGCACCGTCCACCGCGCGGTCTAAGGACTTTAACCCTTTTGCACAATGCCGATTCCCAATTTGTTAGTAAGAATTTGTATACAAATATGAAGTTTATCTAATGTATAAGTCAATTTCATAAAACGGTTTTGTGAAAACTGGTCAATATGAACTTTGACAATTACACTAATCATAAATTAGCATGTGAAGAACGATTAATCTTGTTATTAATCATTTTACATGAAATCGTACAGAATAGGTTAGTTGTGTAAAGTGATCAAAGTAAAGTAATATCACTTTACACGAATTGATATTCTTAAAATTGTTTGTGAGTATTGATTAATCATGAGATTTACCGCTTTTCACGAATTAATCCCGGTGGAGTAATATGGTCTATGTTTAGTTTGATTCTTTTACGCAATAATTTATCAAAAAAGTATTTTGTTTATTGAGATCAAACTAAACTTTAACCATTATTCCTTAACACTATTTGAAAAATCATAATGGTTAAAAAGATAAAATAGAAATTGACCGTTTTGTACAAACTAGTTGCGATTTTGTTCATACTTTAACCCTTTTGCACAATTGCTATCTCAAAAACTAATGGTCGTACAGCCACGAGAGTAAGATCGAACGATGCGCCGTGACGAAATACGTACAGTACTAGCAAAATCCACTATTGGGTTAAAGTCGAGTTTAACCCCTTTACACTGGAGGTACAGATATATAATTTCGTGGTTGTAATCAATTGTAATGGAAACGCACTCGGCCGAGGCGAGGCAGCGGGCGGGCGCGGGCGCGGGCGCGGCCGCGAGCCCGGCGCGCGAGTACACCAGCACCCCGCCGCCCCTGCGGCCCTCGCGAGTCACCACATTTACATTAAATCCTTTTATATTATAAAATGGCAATACTGAGTGATTTATATTTGCTTCTGTAATTACTAATACATCTAAATCGTTTAAATGACTGTCTAACGCTACTAAAAGTTCGTTGAAGTGTTTTTTAATTGAACGGATGTTGACATGAAGTAGATTTAAATCTTTAGTACCACTAAAAGAGTTTTTAAAGTCTTTTAGACTATCTACACTAACAAAATTAACTATAGACTGATTTTCAATACAATCAATACTATTTAAGGCTGTGAATTTTATATAAAAGAAATAATCATTATAGTCGTGGCATTATAATGAGACAATCACTTGGCTTTTTTTAATTCGTTTAAATCATTCTCAGACCTCACCCATGTAGAACTGCCGCCATCAGACTTCTTCACCAGGATCTTACCGTTGGCCACCCAGATATACTTATATACACCGTGAAGCTGTTTCTTCACGTTCCACAGCAATACCCTGGTGGACTTGTTCAAGTCCTCGTTGACGTAGATCCTGCTCGTCACCGTCCCGCCCGCGACGTCGGCGCTCGTCAGGTCGGCCAGCCGGCGTCGCTGCGAGAGCCATTGGTCGCGGGCCGCCGTCCCCGAGGTCTTAAACCCGACGATGATAGGCGCCGGCTTTGCGTTAGATCCGGGTCTTAGTGGATATGTGCGCCTTGCCGACTCTATCTCCTCGAAGGTGACGTCGATCTTCCTGCCTATCTTGGCTACAATCTCCATTATATTTTCGCGTGGTAATTGCTCGATGCCCACAATTTCGATGTTATGTTTTCGGGTTACTTGTTCAAATTCCTGTATTTTTTGTTCAAGCGCCATGTTCTGTTTCTCTAGATATACACACTTGTTATTGGTGCTGATGGCCATTTTTTCTAGTTTACATATTTTCTCTTTCGACTGTTCATGTTCCGCCAGCAGTGTGTCGTACTTGTCCGAGAGGACACTTATGCTTTGCTTTATAGCATTTAATTGTTTTTCCAATCCCGGGAGTACGCTAACCTTTTTTAAAATGACCTTTAGCATTTTATCCACGTCCTGGTCCTTCTCGTCTTCTACCTCATCATCAGATTCGTTGTCCTCACAATTATTACAGCAACTCCGGTTCCGGCCCGCCTTCATATCAGCAGCCAGTCCTTTAACACAATTCCTGTGGAAGGTGCCTTGACACGGGCCCTGGCATACAAAATGCGGTCCCCTTTTCGCCAACACTTTCTTGCATTTTTGACACTCCATTGTTTATTGAAGGCTAGACGCAACGGACGCAATGAGTGCTACGTTTTTGCGTAGCAGCCGGAGCGGGTCGTAGCCGATATAGCCGTCTCACCCCGCAAACCCGCTAGGGGAGCACCTAATGGTCCTGTTCTTCAGGTGAGATAAGGAGGAACCGATATGGACATTGACCACTTCTATAAGACACAATTAAAGCACAAGAGTTTAGTATCAAGAGAGGTCTATTGATTTTGGTTATACTTGATCAGCGCGAAAGGACACGTCCGATCACTACGGCTCATCGTAGAAGACTGAATGTATGTTTGTATGTATTAAATCACAATTAAAATGTCTGCCTTCTTTCATACAAATAATACCGCTCCCTAATGCACCTTAACCGTGTGACACCAAACGTCACCCAAAAAAAACAGAAACATTTCATTCAGCGGATGCAAATTGGGATATTAGCTCATCGAATTAAATGGAAAATTTCCCGCGCGACGTCGGGTGATTTATAGCACTGCGATAATGGCGTTATCGGCCATCTTGGATTCCAAACCGTTACATTTGAATATGAGTCCTTCGAACCGGATAGTATTTTTCGGATGACCTGCATTTTGAGATATACTTACCGTCCAAAAAGCGTATTACTGAGTTTGTTGGAAATTATTTAAAACTAGCGACCCGCCCTCGCTTCGCTTCGGTTTATTTGAGTTTTCTATAACACACGTTCATAAATTTATTATACATAGAAACCTTCCTCTTCAATCACTCTATCTACTAAAAAAAACCGCATCAAAATCCGTTGCGTAGTTTTAAAGATCTAAGCATACATAGGGACAGACAGCGGGAAGCGACTTTGTTTTATACTATGTAGTGATTGGATTTTTACCATTTTCCTGTAGCCAACTACCTTATTTTAAAGTGAAACAAGCAATAAGTTATGAATATTACGCCAATTGAATACATTCACGCATTACGTAATGATATTTTTATTTTTAAGTTATGGCTTAGAGAAGGCAAACGAGTGCACAGGCCATTTGATTGTTAGTGGACTCTGATAGCTCATTGACGTTGTAAATATTAAGATTGCAATCTGACGATGATAATCTTCAGATATTTTCTGTTTATGGCTAGGTATTTTCTTGAAAACAATTAAAAAAAAAACCGGATAAAAGTCGTTTATTAGTAGTATAGGTAGTATCAGCGATAAGATCGCCTGTTGTTTACCTGTGTTATTTTTAATTGTACTGTTTCTCTGTAATGTTTTTGTTTGGTGAACTATAAAGTGTTTTGTATTGTATTGTATATTGTTACATTACTCTCCTTTTTGAACCAACAAGAGGGAACAAACCAACAAACACCATTAATTATTTACACTATAAGAAAGAATAAGGTTTTTGTTTTTAAAATTATTATTACAAAAATCCATTGTTTTTCTTTTTTTTTTGTAACGTTCATCTCGCTAGCCTCCCCCACGTCATATTCTATGTAAACGTCCCTTTTCCCATAAATAACCTCTAAAAGATATTGATAACATTGATTGATCGGTTATTGGCAATGTGGACTTACCCGCGATGACACATGCGAATATTAAATCCGAATATGTTTTTTCATCATACATTAGTTTACCATCAGTCATGTCAAAAAGTATTTAATTATAATTACATGTTGCAATATTGTTGCGAATTACTGGTGTTTATTACTGGTATAGATAAAGAAAATACAAAATTCGAAATTCAACATTTCAATACTTTGTTATTATAATGTCATTTTTGAACACCCTTACCATGAGTTACACTTAACGTAAATACTAGCGAGCGAGTGATAGCTCTGTCCCTCGCAGACCTCGCAAGTATTCTTATAGAGTGCAAGGGACAGAGCATTCGACTCGCTGGCGAGTACGGTAATTGGGATTGTTCATATTTTTACAATTACTCCAATTCGAAAAGCGTTTCGAGGAATAGGGTTTAAAAGCCGTTCTGCATTAATAAGTTTTTGATTTTTTTATCTATTTTGGATATTTCGACAAAAGTATGTTTAACCTTTGTTTGACTTTCGTTTTCGACCCCTAGGTGTCTTCTTATGGGTTAGGCAAAATACACTATTACAATTATTATTTTTCATTGTTATCATTTAATTGTTGTAATTTATTAGAAAATGCCATCTCAAATTACAATAATCATGTCATCCATAAAATGTCTGGTTAATAAATAAAGATATTAAAACGTAAGATATTTAAGAAATTCTGAAAAGTGTACGGTTCCATCGATATTTGCGTTATAAGTTCAAATGATTATAAGTTCCTAACAATAGTATTAAAAAATATATGAAGAGTATGAAGAGTGATCATTAGGTTGTAAAATTATATGAGATACATTTTCGGAGTTCCAATAATCTAATTTTATATCAACATTGGCGCGCATTGGGTGGCACGTGTGCTCGTTTGTCTTTTCTAAGCCATTTAAAAACTTATTTTTGGATAATATTTTGTCGATAAATTAAAAGTAAGTGGTCTAAGGCCGGCCTTACACTAGGTAAGTTCACTTACGTAAGTAGGGATGCAGTTATTTGTTAAACTACGATAGAAATATTTTTTTCTCATTCTAACAGATAGCCTTGTCCCTACTTACGTAAGTAAAACTTACGAGTATAAGGCTGGCCTAAGAATAAAATATAAACCGTAAAAATAAATAAAAACCTCATCGTCACGATTGATCGAGATATCGCCAGCCAACTCCCAGCACACGTCTTGACTCAAATATTAAATTCTCGTAAAGCGTCTTTTGAATTAAAAAGTTTCCCGCTGATTTCGCGTCGAGACAAATTTTACTTTCGCTTCATAACTCCGAAATACTTCGGTAAGGGTGAATATTTTATTTTTTCTACATTCGCGGGAAACTTGAATCGGTATTGAATTGCGCGAAATGATTTTATTAGGGTTAAGTGTGTTTTTTTAAATGCAAAAAAGGTCAGCTGTTAGACATAAGTCAAACACGCTTGATTTATTAATAAAAACTTGCTAAAGTATACTTGAAATAGGTTCTGTCTTTCTCTGACCATTATATTTGAATTTTACAGAAGGGGCTAAAGAATACTTTACTTAAAATATGCATTATAGTAGGTTTATAAAACCAAGGGGTTTATCTATTGCCCCGTAAATTAAATTTCTGTATTTTTTGTCAAATTTTTTGATATTTTTTTGTGTTTGTTAATGTTTTTTCTATGACTCACTCATTTTACTTATCATATTAATATATTTTTTAAAACCACCTATTCAAAACTTCAGCTCGAAAGCTAAAGATATCTTATTTATTTATAACCTTTATTGTATAAAAAAAGTACAAATGGCGAACTTAATGCCTAATAGCATTCTCTACCAGTCGACCTAATAATCATACAGAAACGAACAAAAGTGGTTCACAGAAAAAGAAAGACAGAAAACAAAAGAACATAATTTACAAAATAATAATACTTTACGCAGAAGGATTCTTGTTGTCTTTTGACGGAACCCTAAAAAGACAACAAATAAGTAAAAATGTTCAGTTAATCCCAAATTACAATAGGTGTGAACGTATTCGACGAGAAAATGAAGCTCAGTGAGTTTTCAAAAGCAATTCAATATTAAATTATGAATCTGCATTTGAGTGAAAACAATCGGGAACTGAGGCAGCCTCGGTTTGAGCCACTTGGTGCTAAGTACACTAACGAGCCTTAAAAATGGGTTCAAATTCAAATTCAAATTCAAATTCGTTTATTGCAAGTCATATTACAGGTATATAGATGGAATTACATGGAAGGTATACATATGACACCCTGCAAGGGCGCAGCAACTTAGGACAGTAAGGCTAGGACTTAGTCTAGTTAGAATAAAATATTAGCTACGAATATTGCACATATCAATAATTCTTACATAACTTATTATTAATTAGTTATAGTTTTATATTATATATTTTTTCCATTTATTTATAATTATATTACTTGTACATTATAAAGAATTATACTTGAATTCCTTTATCTCTAAATTCGGTATTTAAAAATTCACTTAGACTATAAAAGCAGTTATCACTTAAAAATATTTTTAATTTGCTTATAAATAAAGATAACTTATTTTCACTTTTGATGGAATTTGGTACGTGGTTGTATATTTGGATCATCATATGGTGTGGACTGGACGCAACTAATTTTAATTTGGTAAACGGTAGTTTAAGTTTATTCAGATTTCTATTATTTCTCTTTGTTTCTGTGAGAGTCTGAAATAAGTCTGAATGCTTTCTGATGAATTTACATGATTCTAAAATATACATGGATGGAAGGGTCAGTATTTTTAACATTTTAAAGTGGGGGCGACAGGAGTCCATAGGATCTATATTTGCCAGTATTCTGATACACTTTTTTTGCAGGATAAATACAGCATCTACCTGACTACAATTTCCCCACAATACAAGCCCATACAGCATTCGGGAATAAGCGTATGCATAGTACGCCGAGAGGGCAGTTTGGAAGTCGGTGACGCGTTTAAGGTGCTGGAGGGCGTATATGAAGGAGGATAATTGTTTTGATAGTTTTTGTATATGAATTTTCCACGTTAAATGAGTATCCAGGTGTATTCCTAATAAGGTCGCAGAGCTAGCTGTTTCTATTTTTATTTTATTATGACAATATGAAATGGGTAGTGCCTGCTTTTGGTAAGGTTTAAATTGGATTATTTTTGTTTTATTTAGATTCAGTTTTAAATTATGTGACTCTAACCAGTGAGTAATTGTGTTTAGATTAGTATTTAATTTATTTACAGCTTCGCTAACAGTTTTACAAGAGAAAAGGATGGAAATATCGTCTGCGAAGAGCACACAGTTGTCAGTTACTACATTTGGGAGGTCGTTTATGTATATCAGAAAGAGGATGCAGCCTAATACGCTACCCTGCGGGATGGAGCCAGCGATATCAACTCTATCCGATCGTACATACCGTATTTTGCCAGTCTCGAAGTGCGTATTTTTAACTTCAACATATTGTGCGCGATTTTTTAAATACGATTTGAACCAATCGTGAGTTGGACCTCTAATTCCCGAAGCATACAATTTGTCTAACAGAGTACCGTAGCAAACCCTATCATATGCTTTGCTCATATCGAGTAAGAGCCCTACCGCGAATCTTTTATTGTCAATGTCATTTAATATGTGTTGTATATACTTATAAACTGCTAATGTTGTGGATCGTTGTTTTCTAAAGCCGTTCTGAGCATCGTCAAGAATATTAAATTTTTCAAAGAAAGAGTATAAACGTGTGATCATTGCAGTCTCTAGTATTTTAGCAGAGGTAGGTAGTAATGCTATTGGCCGGTAATTATTTATGTCTGAGGAATCTCCCTTTTTGAAAACCGGTTTTATTATTGCAATTTTAAGGGCATCTGGGAATATGGCTTCAGAGAATGATTGGTTTATTAGCAGAGTATACGGTGTGGTTAGGATTTTAGCACATGTTTTTATTAGAACGGGAGGGATTTCATCTATGCCAAATGATGTCTTATTTTTTAGGTTACTTAATATCTTGTATACTTCATCTGGTTCTATTGGCTTAAGAAAAAAAGTTTTATTGACTTGGTTAGATAAAGGTATATTTACAGGATGTGAGCTTTTATTTCCCACGGATGAGAAGAAAACATTAAATAAATCAGATATTTGTTTTGGATCTTTTATTGTCTGTTTGGCTATGGTTTTAATTGTGATGTTAGTATTATAATATTATAACGACCGTAATCTAAATTGACGTAAGGGACAAAATGGCGAAAATGAGTTATGAATGGAGTTCTGTTCAGTTTTTTTTTCTCTATCGATTGGTATAGGTGACATCTCAATAGCCTTAAAAAACATGCCCCTTACAGCCTTAAAAAAATGTTACTTTGACTCCGTATTTCAAACAAATACGACGTATCGATAGCAATAAAAAAAAGTTCATTTACTTCTTGGTGTAACATTCATCTTCGCAATTTACCTAACGCTGTAAGGAGCCATTAAATAAGTAAAGGTCCGATACATCATTTAACGTTCTCAAAATTATCTACAAAAACAAAATTCATTCTATCACAATTAGATGTAACTATAATTTTCTAAATTTATCTACGTCGTAAAAGACTATTCTGTACTTAAGCAATTGTACGATACGCAGTTTTGCTTTCACAAATGTAAGGCAACAGTGACCCTTACGGTAATTTGTAATTGTTTCAAATGTTTGCTAAGAGTATATACGACATTTTTTCACAAATTAAATGTCAAAACTACCGTCCCTTACATTAAAACATAGCTGCAAAATTTTAACTATTACCAAAAATGTAAGCGTTATCTCTTTCGTTAGATGGCATACGAAGTGTTCGTCAATATAGCTAAATTAGTCTAACGCACTTAAAGTGGCTTGAGGGTGAAAGAGATCTCACTATCACCTCGTGTATCAAAAACATTGCAGAAGGAGCATGTCGCTCCTGGTAGTGGTTGACAATGTTGCCGCTTCATCTGATTTTTAGGAAATCTACTGAATTTTCTTGACAATCTTTTGATTTTTGAGCCTTGGACTTCGATTGAAAATATGGCTATAAATGCATTTAAAATAATATTCCAAGGGTTTGTTTGTTTGTACGACACGTGACAACTATAATTTTTCAATTGAAATAAAATAAAATGGTTTTAATGAGAATACTCTATACATAATTCAATTGTTAGTTTTCCAATAAAGCGTTTACATACATACATACGAACAAGAAAAAAACAGTTTTACAATCGTTTATTCAAAGGTATGTTCGACTGATAAAAAAACTATTCGTTTTTCAAATTACACCTGGCTACACTGAATTGAGTGCTGCCGCTGCTTGCTCAGTTCTGTTTTGCACGAGCACTCGTCTTCACGCACGTTTAAGTACTTAATAATAAGGAAGGCAACCGAGATTTGATAACGATGAATAGGAACAGTATTGAATCACTCTTAGCTCGACGCAATAAATTACTGCGGGATCGAGAAAGTTATTGCAGTAAGTATTTTATTTAATAAAATATCAAGGTTTCGGCTACATGCAATTACCGTGTTTGTGTCTTCTTATGTAGGTATATTATTTTGCAAGTCTTTAGAAATGCTATGCTAACCAAAATACTTTGTTACGTTTGTAAATACATTAAAATATATCTATTCATTCTTGGTATTGCGACATAACTAAGTTACTTGTGTGCTATTTTGTTAAAATAAACTTAATAGAGGACCAAACTATTGTTTAAAGTACTAATCTATACTTTAAACAATAGTTTGGTCCTTTATTAAGTTTATTTTAAGAATTTTTGGTCCGTTTATACAACGCTGGTATCTGAACACCAGTAAGTATTTCGACCCTATAAAGATAGCATTTGGCCTAATTGTACTACTATTATTAAGTTCTAAATTGATCCTGTCGAATTAAAATTGCTTATGTTTTTACATTTCTAATCGTTTTTACACCGAATAGTGTATTTTGTTTTATTTTATTACTTGTTACTAGCTATCGACGTATTAAAGAGAGCTCATAATGGCGTATAATATAATAGTGATGTATCGTTGCAATATATATTATAAAAACACTCGTTTACAATAACACGAGAGCAACGAATAACTTTCATAAGAATTGTCTCATCTCTATTATTTCTTCAGAACACTTCACTTTAATTAAAAACCTTGTATATTGCCGATAGTAAAAGAAAAATGAAGATTTAAATAGTGAAAGTCCTGTAAACACACAAGTACCACTACATAATTGCGATTCCGAGCTCTGGCAAATTATGTCTATACTTACATGATTGATCTCTTAATACTTCTAATAAATAACACATTTACATTTTATGTTTTGGTTTATTATTTCACCTAAGATAATTTCCCATGTACCTTTTACGCTCTGTCATTGATTAGTTTCAATGGAGTTACGACCACTTTAATTTCGTTTCTTTCAATTTATTTGTAGATACATCAAATTCACTCTTAAGTCAACTGTTGAAGAAGGGTGTATTGGACATAATGAATTATTTTTTTTGACGTAAGGGACATGCTATCTCAGTAACTAAGCGTTAAATGATAAATTGAATTATTTGTAGTTAAAGTGTTAAAGAAAATAAGTAATTGGCTATTATCAGTTACATGATACGTAAACAAACAAAAAAAATATGAATTTAAAATGAAAAAAAAAACAGTTTTTTGGCTCTCCTGAAAAGTAGCCATTTGTCCCTTACGTCAATTTAGATTACGGTCGTCGATATTTGGACCTAGGTTTTTTTATCTCTTTATTTATAATTTGCCACATAGATTTAACTTTATTACCACTCTTTTCATATATTTTTTTATTACAGAGTTTTTTTGATTGATTTATTGCTTTTTTTAGCTCTTTACAATACTGTTTATAGTGATTTCTCAGGATTTTATTTTTTGTTTGACACTGAATAGATTTCAAGAGTCTTTTATTTCGGCAAGATATTTTTAGTCCTGGAGTTAAGTGGTTTGTTTTTGGATTTTGGTTAATTTTTATATTTTTCTTAGGAATATTTTTATTTAGGGCTTCTTGCAAAATTTTATTAAATAAATTGTAGTTCTCATTGACAGTGAGGTTTGGAGATAATATATCGTGCCAATTTACTTTACCGAGTTCATTTTTAAACTTATCTAAATTTGTTTTATTAAAGGTTCTTTTGCTAATGGAAAAGTTTTTTAAGAGCTGAGTTGCAGTAGGTAGAGAGACTTTAATGCCTCTGTGATCTGAGAAACCGTACTCACGAACATCTAGCTGTGAACTATCTATTTTAAAGTTTGTAAATATTAGGTCAATACAAGAGGAGGTAGTCTGAGTGACCCGTGTCGGTTTATATATTTTTTGATGGAAGTTATGTGATGAGAGTAAGTTGGATAACCTGGACTTTTCATAACTGTCTATAATAAAATCAACATTAAAGTCACCTCCCAATATGATGTTTTTATTTTTATCTTTAAGGGAAATTAGTTTTAAGATTTCCATTAGGCGCGAATAAAACAGTTCTATTTCTCTCCTACTGTTGGGCCAATAAATATTAATAATTAAAAAGTTCAAATCTGGTAGTTCTACAGCACTAACTTCCAGAACCATTTCTAACGATAAAGATGTTATATCCAAACGCTCCCGGTATTGAATCGTATCCCTTATCAAAATGAGTACTCCTCCCCCATCATGATGATTACGACAATATGCCGAGGCTGCGTTGTACTTAGGTATATTTAATAAATGTAACTTTTCATTATTTAGCCACGACTCAGTAATACAAAATATGTCAAAGTTTGTTTTATCCTCTGTAAAAGCGTGGAGAAGATGCATTTTATTCCAAATGCTTTGCATGTTTTGGAAGAGAATGTTTAGTTTAGGCACGAAAAGTAGGTATTTTTGTAGTGACATCTTTAATCGGTCGATATGTACTCTCATCTAGGACTTTACTATTCGGAATCAGCGGCTGTACTCGTAAAGTCGTAGGACCAGGAGGTCCTTCGGAAAGGGAATGCTCAATGGTTGTTGCATCATTTTTTTCTAGCTTACGCTGTGATGTAGAAGCTTGAGGCTTTTCTTCCTTTAGACTTTGCATAGAGCATATAGTTTCTTTTCCATTTACAAATAGCTTGTCGTTTTTAATAACTGCGTGATGGCCACTACGTCTCGCGTTTTGCAAAGCCTTGCGTAAATTTCTTTTGTATTTTATTTCTTCGGGACTCAAGAATTTTGTCACGCCGAGCCCAGCTTCTTTTAGTATATGCGAATGATCAAGTAAGTACTTTTTAACTCTCTTACTAATCAACTCAATTTTTATTGGCCTCTTTCCGTCTTTCCTACCAATAAAAGTAATTTCTTCTATGTAGCCGGAGATATTAATATTCAATAGATCGTAAAAAATATTCGTTATTTCATTTGTAAGTTCAGCTTCCGTGTCCCAATTGTATTTTCTTAGTCCGTGTAAGACGATGTACTTGTCCTCGGTAGTCGGGGTGCCTGTGGGGTCTTTATTAGTTTTGAATGCTTGTATCTCCGACCTGAGCATTTCATTTTCATGTTGGAGTTCTCGGCAATCTTGGTTAAGTTTCTCTATTTTAGTGTTTAAGCTTCTTATGTCTTCCTTTATTGTGATTTGTTCGGCACTGATGGACTCGTGATTTAAAATCAAATTCTTTGTGATTTCAGATACGGCGTGTTTTATTAGCTCCTGGATCGAAGCCTGCATGACAGCAAGGATAGATTTATTATTTATCTCCAGGATATCTTTAAATTTTTGTAGTGAAATTTGCTCGTTTCCTGCTACAAGAGTATACTGTGATGTATTTATATTTTCAGGGGATTTACACAGTGTATGTCCTTGGAGTGATGTTATGGAGTCATCATCACTTATAACGGTGTTGTCGAGGTACGGTCTAGGCTTCCTTAAAGTGACATTGGCATCGAAAACAGGATCTTCTGAGGGCCTCAGCTTATCCTGGTTGTATGGATCTGAAGGTAGGTTGTGGTGTGCGAGCGATCGGACGGGAGTGTCACTTTTATCAATTTTTGGTTCATTTAACCGGCAATCTGGACATTTCCATGATTGCTTGCTTTCAATGGACATTATATTATAAAATCGTTTTTCTGAGACGTTAGCGCAATCCAAATCATAGTCTTCATGGCAATGGCAGCAGGTTAAATATCTTCTATGAAAGATTTCTTGATGGCAACTAGCGCATAGTCGCGCCATCTTGTGACGAGAAGCGGAAAGTAAATACTTTTTTTTCAATGATACTAGATGGCGCTGTACATAAGTACGCTCAGTCGGTAATGCAGACAGTATTCTACGTAACGTATTCTATATTTTAAGGTTATATTTCATAAAAAAGTTCACGTACCTTCTAAAAAGGCTGAGAATACGTGAGTATTTCGCACAGTGAGTAGACAATTTTCCTCTTTAATTTTAACAGCTTCTTTTTTGAGGTAGGTTCTTCGGCAACGATGAATTACTTGTTTGAGTCACCTTACAAATATCACTGTTTTTGCTGCTAGTTCACTATCAAATGAGTAGATAACATTTGCACAGGTGTAAATCGAGGTTGGGAACATTAATGTACACTTATTTTGATAATCATTTAACTTAATGTTTTTTAATTAATATTTTTTTACGGAACCGTTGTTTACATGGCCACTAGCGCCATCTGTAGCGGTTATAGAGGACCCGTTTAAAAATGCACCTTAGTGTATTGATTAATTTTGAAAGAAAGAAAACATTTTTATTCAGTCAATTTTGATATGGTAAGTAATGTATAGCAAATAGGTTGTCTGAAAATTTTCAGTAAAGTACAAAAAAATAACTTTTAAAAAAATTCCAATTTCTTCAAATTACAAACTAATCGAAAGTATGTAGCCTATAGAATATGCAAACGTTAGGTTTAGTGCAAATTATTAGTACCGACTTACTTGTTTATACCTACCTACCCAATAGTTATGGTGGGGAAAAATAATCAACCTATCGTTTGCATATTCTATAGGCTTCATACTTTAAAACTGATTTATAAATTTTTTAATTGAAAAATCAGCCCCTAGTAAAATTATATATCTTATTTAGGCAAAATTAAAAGTGGTTTATTAATAAAAATGGTCTCTAATAAAGCTAACTTAACTTAAAATAAAGCAATAGCTCGTTTGTAAAATGCGTAATTGCTGATGCATTCTTTAAATACATAATAATGGCCCCGTTAAGTCGCATGCTATCACTTTCCTCTTAAGCAAATTAGAAAGAGATAGTAAAAAATATTAACATTTATTAAAGTATAGGCATAATTATGAAAAACCTACGATCGTCTTTTACTCTATCCATACTCGTATAAGAACTAATTCAAATTAATTAAAGATTAAGTGCAAAGCCGAACAAATCCATAAGGTAAATCATTCCACATACGTAACCATGGCAACCACGACAATCGGGAAAAATACCGAAATTAGAAATAAATTTGATTCGATATGCAGGGGTTGATTCAGACTGAGCGATATTGGCATATTCAAGAATCGTCAGGTGCGTGGAACGGTGTCGGTTTTCGCATGATGAGTTTTTCTTCGGCTGAGTAGGCGAGAACACAGTACCCTGTCGTTTTAACGGAACGTGTTGTAACGTACACATGTACAGGGTCTTGATACATATGCTGGTGCGATAGGGTGGTAAGTGTTGAGGGTCACCTATGTTCAGATGGTGTAATATTTTTATGTGTGCTGTTTATGTAGGTAAGGTTGGGTAAAGGTCTGTTCATACAAGTCCGTCTAAGTATTTGTTCGGAATGTTACTTACAAAGGTTTGCGAGTTTTTTTTTACAAGATTATTATGTCAATCAAAACGGTTCTAGCGAAATAGCAGCATTTCAAATAAAAGTCTTATAGCAATCACAACCTCATAACAGGTATTAAGAGAAAAGATTGAATCTTCTTTGGCAATTGAATCTGAAATACTGTTAAATATCAAAAATATATTGGCTTAGTTATCAAAATAAACTTCTACTATCCATGGAAACTACGGATACTAAATAAATAACTTTCACCCAAAGCATGAGATCATTTAAAGGGATAAGTTCGCCTTTGTACATTCCAATTCTGTAAAGATTGTATTTGATTTTCGGTTATTGTACCATAAAGTGTTTACACACATACAAATAACTTTTTTCTGTGAACACGTATTAAAAACAACAGTGTGTTTTTTTCTAGTTGTTTTAAATTGAATAGAATAGCTCTTTATTAACTATAGCTAAAAGGAATAACAGCAAACGCTCTTTTGTGATTTTATTTTAATCTTGATTATCACAGTCTTGTTAGAAGTAACCAAATTTTATTTATAATTTACTGCCCGTCACGACGTATACCTTACCAAGTATGTCAAATCTTTTTTTTATAACAAAAAATATTCATTACTAAAAAAACGCCACAAGAAACCTACCAGTAGTTTGAAACAATCATAATATAAAATAAAATTGGATTTTGTTAAAGTGACGTTGTCAACCAAAACGTAAGACACTCCCTATGATTTGGTTTACAACGTCACGTTGACAAAGTCAATAGTGGCCTAGGAATCAAATTGGTTGACTGTACATAATTACGATTTATTTATTTATCTGTGTTGCAGGTAATTCTGTAGCTATACCTACCCCACTCTGAGATAACAAGAGTGATGGTATGTTTGTATAACAAACCGAATTGCTATTCACTCATTATTAAAAAAAACAAGCCTAGTCATCACATCATTGGTACAGCTAATTCACACTATACTTGCTGACAACATCGTATCAACAGAAAAAAGCCCTCCTATAAACTGATATTGCGAGCATACTAACAATGGACAAAGGGCAACAAATTCTCGTCGTAAATGTTTGTCATCCCGAAGTGACAATGCAGCCGACTTTGTGCATCGGGTACGAGCTAACGTCATCAAAAGGGGACAGGGTCTATGGTGAGGGGCAGTTGCAACGCAGTTATTTGGGAATGGATAGAAGTGGATTGCAATGCGTGATGTTGGTATCTTGCGCCTACGAAATTGGCAGGTACAAAAAGCAAGCTTTGAAAAATTCGACTGCTGCTATCTATCCAACTTCAGATCATTGTAAATTCTAAATGATCATTAAAAATGAAAAATAATGATAGAAACTTATAGATGATTTGTAAATACCTATTCAATGATATTCCACTTGTCATAGGTGTCTGGTTGCCGCCATATTGAACTTTGATTACTGCCATATCTTTAGTGACAGTCACAAGATTAAGACAAGTCGATTGATATAAGAATCATCAAAATCAGCCCACGCGTTAAGTTTCTAGAGCGTCACAAAAGAACAAACATACATACAAACATAATATATGGTGATAAAAACATTGCCCTTCCCCTTTGGCACATTTTGAAGATAGTAGTTTCATACTTATAAATGGTTGGCTGGGTCACTAAATTTGCTATCGCCAATTGATATAAACCGTACAGTAAAACCTAAAGCGAGCTTTATAATCACAGTAGTATAATACAGTTATGTAAATATAAAGCGATTTTTGTTTAAGTATATATTTGCAAAATATATATTGACGCAGTGACAGGTCGAAGTTAAAACTACACATAATAACTGTTTGGACAATGTGGCCAATTATACTTTAAGAAGCACTTTCACTTCTCCAAACTCTTTTTTTTTTAATTCTTGTATATATTCATAAATTAAAATCAAGTAACATAGTATACTTTTTTGAAATGTAGGTACCTTATAAAATAACATACAAATAAATTCCTGTTTTACCTTTAACATAAGCCAGCCAAAGCCCAGCCAAATAAAGCAGCTGACCCATTCTGGGAACCCATAGTCTCTGTACCACCCCTTGTTGACAATTCCCGATTCCCTGTCAAGGCGAATTTATTTTGTCACCCGCCCTTGTCGCACAAACCCAATAAGGATCAGCGCGAGTCACCATCAAATACCGGTTAATAACAGCATCTCCGTAAATTCTTCCCAGACTTGGGAAAATCTTAATTTAATTTCCCAACAAAATAAAGGGGCCAGTGATGAGAGGAAAATTTAGGGAAATAATCCTTAATGTAACGGCATTCTATCCTTTGACTCATTATACGCGACCTCGGGTTTTTACGCGTTTTAAAATTGCCAAAAAGATTTCTTTTACCTCTCATCAATTGTTACGCTGCTATATTAACTCGAAAAGGTATTTTGGGTTTTTGAAATATATTCACGTTGTTAAATAAAATTATTGTACGATTTTTTGTTACTTGTACAAAGTACAAATTATTTTAGCAGAAACCATTTTATTCCGATCCCCGTGTACAAGTTTTGTTCCTGGAATAGGAGGTTGAAGTGTGTATGGCCAATGACCTTGAATAAAATATTGACTTTAATACAGTACCGGTTAGCTCTGAAAGAAAAGGTTGCCATTATATATATTTAAAATTTAGTTATTAGTAATTTTATGGTGGTTTTATTGCTACAGATAAAGACTAAAGTGAAGTGTTTAGTTGTCATTGAACTTGATGTCTGTGATGGATACATTTAATAGTACATTGTGTATTAAGGGTGGTAAAGAAAGAATTACAAACGAGAGTCTGTTAGAAGCCCGAAGCCGAAGGCTGAGGGCTTTAATGACTCGAGCTTTGTATTTCCTTTACCACCCGTGTAACATACAATGTTTTTCATCACAAATGCGAGGAAATGAAATAAAATCAGACAAAAGATCATATTTTTAACTTATTAGCGGCAGACTAAATCATTGTCTGTGACTTACCACAGATAATGTCAAACGTGTTCGGGGTCCGATTCTAGTGACATATGAGATCAATAGTTTATTATGCGAGATTGTTAGGAAATAGTATTCAACTGACATTTCATCTCGAATGAAACTTCATATCGAATGGCACAAGAATTGGGGTCCTGACGTATTGTGATAGTTTGAGTCCACGTAAAATATTTTAAAAAAAAGCTATTACGCACTTTAGTTACGTAATGGTAAAAAAAGGCCCGCGGGTATTATTTTGGATTTACGGTCGATTTTTCTAGCATGTTAGGACACTATTTACGAGCAAGTGTGATGAAAAACGATATTACACTTTAATGATTCCTATATTACTACATTTAATTTTCGCCTTGTTTTTTAACTTTAAGAGCCTCGGTAGTTTGTGGCTTAGGGGTGGACTCGAGATCGCAAAGGGGTTGAAGTGTATCCGAGATGGCCCATCTGTAAGATAAAATTAGACAAGGATTTTAAAGGAAACAAATAACGTTAAACATATTGACAACGTTAACCATATGTTTGGTTAAAATAAGTCTGCTTGTATCAAACGACCAAAGTCCCCTTTGATAGCCGAACAAAAAACCCTGTTCCACCATGTAACGGTCACTAACGTGTTTCCTTCGAAATCGATGCAACTCCGGCCTAATGAACCGTCCTACCTCAGGAGAATGCAGTCGACAAAAAACTCATTCAAGCGGACAAAACTCGCCGATATTTCTCTATCAACTCATAATAGGGTACGTTTGACAGTTCGACGCATCTTACGAAATACCCTAAAACGCAAAAAGTTGTAACGAAAATAAAACACAATTGTGAAGTAATCAAAGTCGAGTTTTGAATGAGTTGGAAATATCGTGGTTGGTAGATAAGGAAGGAGTAATATTTTGGGAGTTTGTGCATTTTTTCAAAGTGTGAGTGAGTCATAATGATGGATTTGCTGACTTTATCAAGGTTAGGAAAAGTTTTGAGTACTATAAAATTGATTTTATGCGGAGTGAGTGAGTTTTTTATTTTGTTCTAATCAATCGGTCTAGAAACAAGTCATGAACAGTAACATACCCGACAATATTAACTTTTACAATCTCAATTTTAGTAAACTGACTTAGACTTACTTTGACTTTTTTCTTTGAAGGTTATTTCTTTAAAGGTTAGAACGTCTATAAAAAGAACAATTAATCGTTATAAAAGACGATAATTTTAATAAAACGTTGAAAAAGAAACTTTCAACACATTTCCAACAATAATTGCTAGGTAGCTGTTGTTTTGAAATAATTAAAGTTTTACAGACCATTCGTCAAAAAGAACCCGTACTTAGTTACAAACTTAGGCAAACATAAATATATATAAGACATTAAACTGTCTAAAATCTTAAAAACCAATCCACCTCATACAAATAAAACTTTAACGAAAATAATTGATTGATTCGGAAATAATTGATCTAATAGTCTGTACTATTAGATCAATTATTTCCGAAAGGTCTATGCAATAACTTCAAGTAAAACTGGAACTCCTTATACACGTGTTACTCGCCCGCACGGGTACCCGTGTTCTTAACCCCGCTGGTAAGCATTCGAGCTACACGGATCCGTGTTATACCCGCGTTAAAGTCCGTGTTTAAGTCCGGACACGGATACCCGTACAAACTTATTTATTGCGCGTGAACGAATAATACTTAAGTTATATAACCGCATTGTTTGACTGCTGTCAACGCTATCAATATTCAAAATTAAAAAAAGTACGACGGAATCGGTCCATCAGTTTGTGAGTTACGATCCCACAGACGGACTCACAGACAGATACACGCTTAATACGGTGGTTAAAAATAATAATCGCGAAGATTTTTTCGTATTCAGAGTAAAAAAAAATGCTTTCGAATTTAATGAATTTCTATTTATTTAGTTATTTGGCATATTATGGTAAATTCTGCTCATAGAAATAATTAAGTAAAATATTGTAATAATTTCGGAAATTGTTGTTCTCTAGTATTTCCGGCGGATGAACTCCATAAGAACGATTTCACGGGTTAAATAAAATCCATTATATTTGAGACAGTAAGAATTTTATAACTGAAACATGTTCAAATTGAAATTCAAACTGTAGAACATGGAATTTTTCAACAAGACGAAAGATATTTCTCAATATCGTTAAATTCTTAAGCAAAGAGAAGCACAAGATAAACGCTTCCTCAATCATGAAGAGTATTAGCTTTCAATTTCTTGGTTGCAACTGGGATTTTCCATTTTTATACATAATTCAAAATCTGCCCTGTTACGACCTTGCCACGACCACGCGTGGCGACGCTGTTTTCAAATTTCTCGAGAAATCGACGGGTAAGTTATTTAAAATAATTACACCCCTGAATGAGATCAAATTCAAATTTAATGAAGCATTTTCGTTTTAATATAATTTCTACGTTTCTCAAATATATATATATATATTTTTTTATGGCATCGAGTAGACAAACGAGCACACAGGCCACCTGATGGTAAGTGGAAACTGTGACCCATAGACATTCGCAATCACAAGACTGCAATGCAATCCTAAGACTGCAAATGCGTTGCCAACCCTGAGGCTAAGATAGAATGCCTCTATGCTAGTCATTACCAACAAACAGGGAATCAGACAGTTCTTATTCATATTCAAGGTCTTAGCATTATTCTATTAAGCAAACTCTTGCTTGAGAATAAAATTGTGAAACATACATCATACCATCTATTTGTGCTACACATTATAAAGCAAATGACAGTTCAAAGATTTCAACAATTTGATGACCAACGAAAACGAATACTTCTAGACGCAACATGTAATTCATTCCTAAACGGAACACGTCGTTTCCGAACTGTTTTTAGAACCGAAAAAACCTCGGCACTGATGGATTGCTCCTCCCTTATTAGTGAGCGGCATTCGTACCGACCTTGTAACTGCTTTTGGAAATTGATTAGGCATTCCTTCTGTTTTTCGGGGAAATACTTTTAGGTAGGAGTTTAGCAGGATAGTACTCTACGCAGTTATTTGGTCATTTTTAAAGCCTACAATACATAGGTACCTTCACGCCTGTTATCCCAGAGTGGGGTAGGCAGCTACAGAATTACAACTTCATAAAGTTGTAGACACAGACAGACTACAAACAATCTTTATCCAGTTTACCTTGTGTAAAAGTAATCGCAATTACTCTCATGTATATTACTCTTGTATTATGATAATACAATATTTATATATAATTTTGCTCATCTCAATTGAAAATTTGCTCTACTTAAAACCTGGGTTTATTTAAGCGTTGGTATTATGCCAATGCTTGTCATTCTCCTCTTGATAAATGTTAATTTTCATCAATATTACTTAATTTTACAACAGCATTTATAGATATTCACTTGTCTATTTATTTCTTTGCTAAGCGTACTTACGACTTTTTCTACTTTTTTAGTACCCACGGTCAATTACTAACAAAGTTTATTGTTATAGCTTGCGTGAATTGTGCATATCCCTGCTAAGGTTGTCTGGAAGAGATCGCTAACTAGTCATAAAACCGGTTTTTCTGTTATGTTTCTGTTTGGTGTGCAATGAAGTGTTTTGTTTAGTATTGTATTGTATTTAACAGCGTATTCACAGGTAATCATATTCTTTAAAACACAGATGAAGCCTGCGTTACAATATAAGTACATATTTCTGAATGTACTCACCACTTGATACGGTTTCGTTGTACTCACTAATCACTTATAAAATCACCTTCACCTCATCTTTTCATTTACACCAACAATTTCAACTGTCTTAAGACTTAAACTAGACGGCAGTAACTTCAATTCTTAAATCTTCAACCTTTCTCCAATCCCGCTTTCCAAAGTACTCAACACTAAGCAATTTGCCAAGAACATCCACTAATTAGTTCCTTTAAAAACACAGAGCTTGCCAAGTCACTACGAACCTTACTGACCAGCGTTCTGAGCAGCTATTTGGTAGTTAAATATTTTAAAGGCTTGACGGTAAAGCTAGATAGAAAACAAGCCAACGCTCGTCCTGTCATCGGGGTTATAAATGATGGGAACCCTTTCGTGTTTAAGGTTTTTCCCTTTAAACGGGATTTTGGTAAAATACGCCACTGGGATCTCTGAAAGGAAATTTGTGAGTTGGGAAATCTTTTATATGTACGAAGTAACGTGGGAGTATTATATGTAACGCGGTGGCGGGAGAATGTGATGTGATAGCTTCATGGTTCACAGAAGAGCTACAAAATATCCATGTTGTTTGACGACGCGCTGGCCTAGTTGATAGTGACCCTGCTTACGAAGCTAGCGGTCCTGGGTTCAAATCCCGGTAAGGACAGATATTAGTGTGATGAATATTTGAATATTTCTGTGCCTCCTGTGACAAGTGATACAACTTGAGTTGTAGCAGTAAACGTGTTCTTTCATGAAACAACTAAAAAAAAAATAACGCATCGTTTGCTCCAACTCCCGTGTTCCTAGGCCTTCTAGTTTCCAAGATACTTTCGTGTAAAATGATACAATTGACCCTTTTTTTACCCATTTTCCGTGTTTAATGATATTTCTCTAGTTAGAACACTTCACAATTTTTTTTTTTCGTGCCTCATGATATATCTAAAAAAGTATTATTAATCACGGTTTGTATGCCTTTAAAAATGTATGTGTCTTTTGATATAACTCGAGTTATATCATTTATCACCAGAGTTTTGCGTATTTTGAAAGATACAACTTGAGTTAGATCAAAAATTAACCCTATATTTGCTTCAATTGGTATGTGTTAATTGATACAACTCGAGTTATATCAAAAGTCTTCAAATATTTCCTAATCTTTGCAAATGTATAAGTCAGTTGTATCAAAATTGTGAGAATATTACCACCATTTAGAACCTATAAAGTTTGGTGCACAGTGATACAATTACTATAAAATAATAAAATAAGCATAGGGGGACAATCTCACACCAACTGAGCTAGTCCCAAACTAAGCTCTAGGCTTATACTTTGGGTACTAGAAAACGATGTATTAAATACTTAAATAGAGAAATATACCTTAAATATATATCTAAACAAATTTATTGATACTTACCATAGAACCGTGTCATAAAAAAGTGTAATATGTAAATCGTAAGGTCTACTAATATTACTTTGTTGTGACAGAGTGTTGTAAAGGTTATTTGGAATAAATGGCTATATTATTCAAAGTTAAAAACTAAACTTATTTTAATTAAAATAAAACTAAGCTACTGAAAAATTAAAGAAAAGGTTAAGAATAAAATGGTTTATCTTTAATAGTTATGCAAAAAGACACCAATAATAAATATCCGGTTTCGAGATATAGCCGTTGTTAGCTAAAAATAATAATTTATTACTTTCTTGTATGTTTTCTTAAACATAAATATCCCAAATTTATAGAACATAGTATGATGTCCTTTATTAAGCACATGTTACATAAATTAACTGGAGTATTAGTAGGTTTTTAAAAAAACAATGTAGTAGGACGTTTTCTATGCAACTAATAATAATATTTGCTATATTGCTGTCGATCGTAATTCTATGAAAGCGACCATTATTATGCTGATTTATGCTGATCACAATATTGCATTCTTTTAGTTTTTGGAGTACCTATTCGTAGGCTATAGAACTAATATTTGATATCCTGCTTTCGATCGTAATTCAATGAAAGCGACCATTTTTTTAGCTGACTTATGCTGATTACAAAATCGCATTCTTGTTTTTTGGAGTATTCATAGGTTTTAAAAAAAAAACAATGTTGTTGGACGTTTTATATAGAACTAATATTTGCTATCCTGCTTCCGATCGTAATTTTAATTAAAGCGACCATTTCTTTAACCGACTTAACTGATTACAATATTGCATTCTTGTATTTTTATAAAGAGAGCTATATGCTATATTACTCTAGTTGTCTCATGCTCATTATAAATACAAGATTGTAGTATTTATGTATAAAGAGCTAAATGCTGATTGTAATAAGTAAAACACTCATTTAAATTATTTTTATTTTATCAAAGGTTA
Organism: Acleris laterana; assembly: GCA_963966035.1. NCBI lineage: Eukaryota > Metazoa > Arthropoda > Insecta > Lepidoptera > Tortricidae > Acleris > Acleris laterana. The sequence continues at coordinate 18,708,466 of OZ014442.1, forward strand.
TAAAAACATCACTGCGAAAACTACCGAACATGAGGTAGAACGAAAAACAAAAATTGCTCAAAGCGACTATCTGCCTAGTCGTTGTAAGTAGTTTACTTACATTAATGTGCTCACTTGATAAGTACATTTGTTTGTATTCCGACTAATCGACTAATAGAAGATTGGCTGTGTTTTGCAGATTAAAAATATCATCTTTTAACGGACAAAATAGACAAAATCAAGTACTTTGGCGGCTTTCGACATTATAGAGAACCCACATATCGTTATTGGCGGTTTTATACATAATGGTATAATTTAATGAATTGGCGTGGTTAAATAAGTCCCTTTCAACATAACGTAGGTTAAACAATCTAGTTTACGATGGCATAGCTAACTCATTTTCCGAAAAAAATAGTCTGGTGTCTTTCTACATAACTAATGGCCATAGTGTCTCTACGTCATCAAGGGTGGGAGCGCACGCTCGCTGTGTTGCCATGAACCGACGCGTAGGTATGATTTCTATTGTAGGTAATTTAATAAATGTTAATATCCTTTTACGGTTGCGATATATTATGATCTACATGTGTGTCGCTTACTAGTTATTTGTGTAAAATATTATGACAAGATAAAAACGGTAAAAATCTCTCGTTGGAGAGAAACAGGTATTTACCAACCAACGTGTTTTATTTTGTGAAGTGGCAGGTTAGTAAATGCTACTGTTCTGTGGTGACTTAAATTATTGTATCAAATTCAGCATGTAATTCAGGTGGACCATGCGCTATGTCACTTAACTACCTACTCGTACTTCCTACTTCGACTGACGGCGAGCTTAATTTAAATTACTTTATTTCTTACCTAGTTGAGGTTTAGTTATCATTATTTTCATGTTTTGTGGGTGATTATTGAGAATTATTATTTGCTTTATTGTGTAGGTGTTTATATGGTTTTTGTTTTGAATGACAATATGCACAGTTTAATTTACCTACTGTTTGGTTGCAACATCGTAATATTTCTTTGAAATTAAAGAGTGTAAGTTAATTTGTTTACCCAGTGATTTAATGTCATCATGTTTAGTACAAAGATATCATGATTGCTATTATTTGTTTTAATCAATTACTTACTTGTATTATTTGACACAAGTTTATTCGTAATCAGACCCAAGAATAACTCGATATGTAACATTAGTCACGGTTTAAATTACGTTTTTATTTTGTGATAAATGATGCAACTCACTAAAAATCCTTATATTTTGTCCGTTTGTTTTAAGAAATATTACTAATTCAATTCCTTACAACTTGTGTATACAGGTTAGGCCTCTAACTCAAGAAATAAGAGAAAAATTAAGGTTGAAAAAAAAAGTTGTATCAGTCATCACCAGAGCTAATTGATTACACTTTTTTGTGTTCAATAATACAATTCGAGTTGTATCATCTTACACGGGTTAAATGAATCAATCTGAAATGTAAAATGATACATTATGGACGTTTCTTTGAATATCTCAAAATCTATAACTAGTATCATTATTTTTGTCAAACCATTTAATAAAGTGATATTATATGTTATAAACATCGGTAGCAATTTTCAAAAAAATCTATTCGTTTAGAAGCAGTATTTTTTTTAAACTTGTTTTTGCTCTCCTGAAAAATCGTGTTTTTCGAGTTGTATCACTTGTCACAGGAGGCACAGATTTGTTCCTGAGTCATGGATGTTTTTTATACATTTAAGTGTATATTTCTCTACATAAGTATTTATATCGTTGTCTAGTACCCATAATACAAGCCTTGAGCTTAGTTTGGGACTAGGTCAATTGGTGTGACATTGTCCCCTGATTTTTTTTTATGTATGTGTCCGACCTTGATGCTAATCTTCATAATATTACATACATACATACCTCTATCTACACATATTATCATATCCTCTATATTATACGTTCAAACCCCATAGGCAATGACCAGCATTATCTGTGGTAGTAGGTGGAAAATGTTCCAAATTTGGATCTCATAACCTAACAATATTCGATAACATAATGAAATTACGTTACAGCAGTCATCGCTATCACCTACTACCACAGGTAATGCTGGCCCGTTGCCTTTCGGCTTCTGAACCCATCTCAGAGTACTTAAAATATGTCCGCAGATAATAGTATCTACATTGTGTATTAAGGGTGGTAAAGAAAGAATTACAAACGAGAGTCAAGGCTGAGGGCTTTAATGACTCGAGCTTTGTATTTCCTTTACCACCCGTGTAACATACAATATTTTTCATCACAATTGCGAGGAAATGAAATAAAATCAGACAAAAGATCATATTTTTAACTTATTAGCGGCAGACTACATCATTGTCTGTGACTTACCACAGATAATGTCAAACGTATTTGGAGTCCGATTCTAGTGACAGTCGAGATCAATAGTTAATATTATGCGAGAATTTTAGGAAATTGTATGCAACTGACATTTCATCTCGAATGAAATTTCATATCCAATGGCACAAGAATTGGGGTCCTGTACGTATTGTGATAGTTTGAGTCCACGTAAAATATTTAAAAAAAAAGCTGTTACACACGATAGGGCGTAATGGTAAAAAAAGGCCCACGGGTATTTTTTTGGATTTACGGTCTATATTTGTAGCATGTTAGGACACTATTTACGAGCAAGTGTGATGAAAAGCATTTTACGCGACTCTGCGTAATTGGCATTACGCAACCGTCACGTAAACTGCTATAACGCTTTCATTCCCAGAATGGGGCAGGCAGAGCTACAGAATTACCGAGAACTCTAAAAACTTGTTGTTAATTCAGTAAACACATTTTGCACAAACATGCTAAGTTTACTATTAGTGACAAGTTGCAAGCCCATTGCCTAACAATACTACAAGCCTTTATTCCTTTTATCTTCAAAATATTGTACGATATAAATAAGACGAACGAGCAAACATCCGCATAGTTGTAATTTTACAGTTTTCTTAAAATTGTAAATTCGTGATCAACCCCTTGGACTAAAAAGGGGAAGACGCTGTGTGTCTTATCTGGTAGCATACCAGCGGTAAAGGGTAGGATGGTGGCAGCAATCTGGCCGGACTCTGTACAAGGACTTAAATCTGTTAGACGTGGTGGGTGGTATACTAGTACTACAAAATTGTGTATGTATTCAAAATTTAAAGGTCAATTGATTACTTTTGAATCTAGTTAATTTATCGTCATACCATAATTTTGTAGTACATTATTGAATATGCATCAAAAAATACTGATAATGCAATGCATTTTTTTACGCTTTAAAACAACAGAGGGGTTATTATGACATAACTATGCAGTTCATTTTACGGTGAGTGTAAGGGACAGAACTATGGCAGTTATATAGCTCCGTCCTTTTCTCTCAGCGTAAACAGAATTGCATAACTATGTCATAATAACCCCCCAGTTCGGTAAAAAGGAAAGGACTAATAGGAGTTGTATCAACTGTCAATTCACCGCATAGAACTTGACAGTTTTAGCGGCTCATGATACTGCCTCAGAGGGCTTATTATGATATAGCTATTCAGGTTCATTTTACGTTGAGCGTAAAGGAAAGAGCTATAGCAGTTATATAACTCTGTCCTTTTCTCTCAGCGTAAACAGACAGCGTAGAGAGTACATAAAAACCTGACATTAAAACAAACGTTGTTCTCGTAAATTTTGTATTTGGATGTTATCAGTGACAGTCGGCACAGTTTCTTTTCGAAAAATTTGGAGAATTACTTCAGCCTAATAAGACTGTACCGACAACAGCCTAGCTGTAAAGAAAAATTATGATAATAATCCGTACAGTTTTCCTTACACAATATTAATTAATCTCATATATCTAACGATGCCTTAACTTTATTGCGTTAGCACAAACACAATCAAACAGCTCGAACACGTCGCGCCATGTCCAACCGTGTTGCGACATGTCCGGCCTGTGACGTCACAATGACGTGTGTGACGTCACGCGTCACGTCATTTTGATTCACGGCTAACTGGGCTGAATATTGGAAACACGATTTATGTTCGAAAAGATAGCGTTTTTATAGACCTTATAGTGTTAGAATTTGGATAAACTAGATTTTTACAATGTAAATTTATTCAAAAAGTATATCGAGGAATTAGCCCTACTTCTTTTGTGTCATTAAATTTCGTAATACTCCAACCTTTAATCATAGGTGTGAAAGTAACATTGTCTATCTATTTCGTAACTAGGGAATGCAAATAACCGGTTATAACCGGTTTTAACTAGTTATTTTCAAATTAAAACTGTTATTAACCGGTTAAGTTGCATCCCTTATTCCTAAAATTTTCACGGCTTAACTACTAAACAGATTTTGATAAAATTTGATATTAAGACAGCTTGAATCATGGGAAAGGACATAATAATGTATTGTATTGGTATTATTAAATTAATAAAAATGTCAGTTAAAGGAAAGATTATGTTCATTATTATTAGATATGAATTGGATTGCAGTTGAACAGTTTAAAATGTCTTTATTGCAAGGATAAATATTAAAGCCGCATTATATACGCTATGTTATTAAAATTATTTTTTGTGTTATAAACAAGAAAAATAAATAAATAAACCTTAGCACTTGAACAGTTTTTGAAAACGGGATGTCAAATTTTAAGAACGCGTGACTAGCGCAAGACTCGATTTAGTATTCAACTTTTTATTTCTTCAAACTTTTTCTTATGGCAAGCATAAATGGAATCTGAGACCTATAGACAAATTAAGTCCCAAAACTCCAATCCTAAGACTTTGAAAGCATTAAAAATCTTTAGAAGAACCCTAAGATAGAATTAGTAATTTTACTGGCCGTCTTAACCCCACACCAGAACACAACAACACTTACACTTAAGACAAATGTAGTAGGGTAAAGTCACCAGTGGTCAGGCTAAAGACCAGTAGTCGACCTTATAATGAGAGCCAAGAGTGGGAAATATTTCATACTCTTTCCAATCGTACAACGTAAAGGCAGAGGCCGACTACACTGACTGACCACTACACTGGTGCCTTTACCCTATGATACTATCATAAATATCCAGATTTAAAACATAACTATTCTTCCGTACCGCTGAACGATCCTAGATCTCATCCATCAAATTTACTAAAACTCCAATACAAGCATTATTCATAATTTGTCCCGCTTGCAAACTATAAATTATAGCAAATGCTTCGATCAATCAACGGGAGACATGGTTTAAAAGTAAGCTAGGGTGCCATTTTGTTTGGGGTATGAAAATGTAAACGTTGCAATAGGCGACTCGACTTGGGTAGGCAATTTTCACCCAGATGCACAGCCAAGATGCATTACGCTATAGTCTATACTTTTAGGTATTAAAAAAAATGTAAACAAAACTACCACGTGATTTCTGCTTCTATTGGCTGACGATAGTTCGTCAGTCAATAGAAGCAGAACACTGATACGTCAAAGTGCAATAAAACAGTTTTGATTGGCTGTTTAATAATGTCACGTGGTTTGGATTGTTTACAATTTTTTAAATACCTAAAAGTATAGACTATAGCTAGCGTTTCTATTTTCATTTCGTTTTTAAACTAATCGCTTAGAGTGGTAGATAACGTGATACAAGAGACACGTGATCTACCAGTGGCGCGATCCCTTTCAAATGCAACTTACCAATAACAGTATTAAAACAAAGCGTTATCCCCGAACAGTCACATACCTGGAACAAAAAGAGGAACGTTAGTCGAACATAACAGACCTGCGGGAAGGAAGGAAAACGGAATCCGTGGCAAAAAGAAAAACAATAAATTTCGTTAAAACGCTAACAAAAACCGTTTGACTTATTCGTAAGGCGGGCTGTGCGTGGGTCGACTTTAGTGTTTATGTATTAATATATAATATTTTTTTAAATAAATGATAGAATCATTAATATTTTTTTTGGATTGCAAAGCATAATGGCTTGGGCCTCTTGTTCCAAGACATTTATTTTTGGTAACAAAAAGGAAAACGAGCACACACGTCACGGGGACCCTAAATAGTAAAGATACATTATACTATTAACGTTTTTCTTTTCTATCGCTCAAAATGCATGGTGCGTTACGGTAAACCACATGGTCAACTGTCATCCTTTAAATTTTAGCGATTGAAAAGAGAACCGTTAAGCGTTTGCATTTTGGCTAGGACCCTGATGGTACTTATTCAAGAGTAATCTGAAACCTATAGACATTTGCATTCTTAACGACAAATAAACTTAACACAATAAAGTACAAATTACATTCTTTACCAGATATTTTATTCTCCTTTGGCTTAGACTCTCTTGCTTCGATATCACAATCACACTGCTCACGTCATGATAGCATTTTTTTTTTAATTCATGGCTTTCACTCCTGTTAAGGTGTATTTCGCCAATGTCAAGTTATTTATAGACTCCCATGGACTTATTAGAACAATAAGTCTGTGGATATCACACGCGAAGACAATAAAATTGTTCGGTAAAAGAGATTTTTCTCCAATGGACTAAACAGAAGCACATGGGGTTAGCTCCACGTGCTTCTGTCAAGTACATGATAACTCTTATTCACTTGACAGTTACGACTGTCATAACGTCAACAGTATGATTGTTATACCAAGGTAAGATGGGCAAATACAAAGGCCGAATTAACTAGTAAGGTATACCAAACAGAAAATAACTGAGGTCGAAATCAAACTGTGCAAGATTTTTCCAGATTTTTCCAACCTTGCTTAGATTTTTTTACTTTTTTATTTACCCGTAAAAAAACGCAAATCCGTGTCGCCCATGAATGGCACCGGCGCGTAGTAATTAACAAGCGTCCCGGAACGCATAAATCGAGCGCCACTCTACATTCTTCTTCGTTCCTGTCCTTTTCTTTTTAATACCGCTACGTGTGGCCCAACATACGTTAAAACAAAGAGTACAGTTGAACCAGTTTTGAATGCAGTTAATTTCGTATTTGTTTGAAATATGGTTGTGTTAAATCAGATGTTCTCGAACTTTTTAAGCGGCGGAACCCTTTTTTCACAACTTTAATTTTATCCCTAAATTAGACGGAAACCTGTTTTAATAGCAAAATAAAGAAAATTATTCTTTGCAGAGGCTCCATGGAGACACTTTGAGAATAGCTGTGTTAAATAATGAGATCAAGGTCAAAGCCACTGCAAAGATAGTTAATGTAATGTTGACTACAAATAAAAAGTCTTTTAATTTTGTTACAACTTCCTAAGACATGAAAATGTCTCTTTAAGTCGACGCTTTGAATTAGCTGACGCATCTTATCGACATTATTGTTTTAAAAGAATTGCATAATTTGACTAATTGTACTTTTTTTTCTAGTAAGGTAAATTTTCTAATTTTTAAATTTTCTACAATTTTCTAATTTTTTTTGTAACATAAAATTATTGTTTTTTAACTCGGTTTTGGTAGGAAATAAAAAAAGTATACCACATGATATTGTACAATATGAATATAGATACCTACCTACCTACCGTTTACGATCAAAAACTTGATAGGAGATTACGCAAATCAAAAAAAACTAATTAATATGGATCTTGCAACACTTTCAATACATTATTTTCAAATTGTTTTATCCTAAACATACAAACTTTTCAAATCCACAAACCCCTATTAACTACATTATGTTGAATAGTTTGCTATAATTCTATTTGTATCCCAGACCTTTCAAAACTGCGATGTTATGCCACAAAATCAAGTGGGCGAGGGACATCCACTGACGTTCACAAAGCGAGCACTTTTGACATAGTTTCGACATCCTCGCCACTTTTAACCCTTGCCCATATCCTCTCATTAAAATAGAAACAGCAGTTTTGAACTACACTATTTTTAGCCCTGGACATTCTGTTAAGTCTAAACTGACACCGGAATTATCGCTTATTAAGTTATAGGTACTTTACTTAATCTTAAAAAAATAACATGAGTACAATAATTAGCTTGAAATAATACTTTTTTTTTTCTAAAAGATCATCAAGCTGTAACTAAAAAAATACACTATGAAGTGGTGAATTTTTCAGAAATTACATATGATCACGCTTGTTTCCCAAAGTAGTAGGCAGAGACCACTTCTTTCCACTTGTTACGATATTGACAAATCGTTATTAAATTGCCAGTTATTAAATAACAAAAAAAATATATACTTTATCATATTCTTGGTATTATTGACATTGCGTTTTGCTTTGACCTCTACTTCCACCATAAAACTTGGCCACCTTTACCATCAAGTTAAAAAGTAATGCCAAACCTATTTTCTGCAATGTCTGAACCCTAATTGTTATTATATTGCTATGCCATAACAATACAGATAACAATAATGGTAAACATAATGCAGAAAAAAGGTGCAGAATTATCATTAACACGGTCAAACACCTACACGAGGCTACTGTCGAACAATCAAATCATCAACATACAGATAAAGATAAAAATAAAACTGCTCCGGCCCACAGTTGGGCATCAAAAGGCAGTGTTAGTGCATCAGACGTCCTCACGACCAATTAGCCCCGACATCGCGCCACATAAATTGTATCAAACTGCTTTGCGCCGCACTGTACCGATTTCTATAGGGACGCTGGAAGGGGTTAGGATTTTGAAGAGGATAGTAAGTAGTAAAAGAAGAATTAGAATAGAATAAACTTTATTTGAGGCTACACGGCTTATATTTAATATAAAAAAAAAAAAAAAAATTGACTATGGCTAACCAGCGGCCACGAAATCGTCGAAACATGACACCCCTCGGCCAGAATTCCTCCTTTAAAAAGGTCCACAGACAGATCTTTGGTCGGTATCTTTGTGGCGGGGCTCCAACAACTCGACCCTAAGTATTACTTGTATAGATAAAATTAGAATTAGAGCCTATTTGCTCCATCACGTGAAGCTAGGTGATAATTGTATTATATCAAACGATCACAAAAGGTAGCATCGGTCCCAACGGAAGACCAGTGTTGGCTTCACAGCAAGCACATGCTGAGTTGGAACCTCTCTCTCCGTCTCTTTTGCTTATTTTTATGTAATTTTTATGCGTGTGATTTTTGTGACAATGTTTTACTTCTTCTTCTTCAAATAACATCATACTTGTTTTTTTTTTCAAATGAAATATCATTGCTCTTTTTAATTAACAACGACTTCAAAGTGAAACTGCTAATAGCTATTCATTTGAAACCATACTGTTAATATTTTACATAATTAAGTCTATTTCATTTTCTACAAGTCACATAATGTGAATGTAATACACAAGTTTAAAAGGATTGTGAATTTTAGTTTGCCAGTTATTATTCTTGTTTTACTTTCGCGTATTTCAAAAAACCATCTACCTTTAAACCAATTTCCATTCTTCAAATTCGAACTAAAGCATGCATTAAGGAAACGTCATCCCTTCCCGCAACCTTATCTCTTTGTACCACTCCCGTCCCTCGCAAGAGTTCATTATCACAAATAAACCGAAGAGCCTTTCTGTTTTTATTGTCGGTGCTTCGACTACAACAATATGGCGAACTGTGTCAAGAGTCTTGGAACGTTCCGTTGAATAGTTTCTCGAGCCTGCTTTGGCTAACTTAATTTTTTGCGTTTTAATGCTCTCTATTTTAAGCAGCTTCCCTATTTTTACTTGCCAATTGTTGTGTCCTTCTGCTGGGTAACGATTTTGTTTTTGTTCTGGATTGGCACTTTTTTTTCATGTACGCTTGCATTAACGCAAACAAAAACACGTTAAAACTTTTTTACTATCTCCTTTTTGTAAAGCATTATTATAATATTTATTAAGAAGAGGCCCCCGTGTGATTTTCCGGGTTCAATTAGTGCCACTCCATGTCTTCCCGTGGATTTCGTAAGAGGCGACTACGGGAATATAGGCTGTTAGGCGATGGGCTTGCAACCTGTCACTAATATGCTGGTAAACATCTTAGTCTATTTATGCAAAATGTGGTTACTGAATTATCAACAAGTTTTTAAAGTTGAAGGTAATTTTGTAGCTACCTACCGTAGTTCTCTACCTAAGAAAAAGTCTCTGAGTGCAGTTTTGCAAATCAAGCTTCTAGTTACTTCCTGTTTATCTCTTCATTTTCAACAGCAAAATAATTTTCGTACATCAATTAGACAAGAACGACACGTTACAATGGTCCCACATCTGAAGTCCCAACAGCATAAACCCCACAAATTTCCAAACACGAACTACAATTTAACGTGCCATCGCTTTTCCTTAATTCTATCATTCCCCCAACTTCACTGGCACAGTTAAGAAAGCAAAATTAACATTAGAGTCAACTGCTTAATCCGCAAACGTCTCACGTATGAACGTGGTTACAACTATATAACATTCAGATTGTATTAAAACCGCAGCTACTTTGAAGATTTCATCTGTTTCTGCTTCTGCTCAACCGTTTTCCACTTTATCATTAAACAGTTTAAGTTTAGCTTTGGTTGTTTCTGGGAAAAGTTCGTGTCAAAATTTGTGGAATTCTGCGCATATCTTAATGCAAATGTGACTGTTTGTTTCGTTTCTTGGTGGTTAACGTGCCTAACCTTTTTGAATTTGGAATTTTGTTTCTATATTTTAAAGTTATTAACTTGCTAATTTTATTTTATGTCAAAATGTAGTCGAATTTATAATTTCATTTTTTTTATTTTATGATATTTGATAAAAATTTGGTAACGTAAAACAGCGTTTACCAGTTTAGTTGTGTGAAACTTTAAGAAAAATTTGTTATAATTTCGGCGTCATTAATAATGTAGTTGCCTTCTCAAATTAAATCAAAAAAAAATCAAGGAACCTAGGGTTTTCCGTGTGTACTGCATAATAACATAAAAAAATATTATAATTATGAAGAGTGTACCGACTTTTTCATTAATCTAGTTACTGGATATCAACATTATAATGTTTTTTAGATCGTAAAATAATCGTAATTCCTAATCAGGTGAAAATATCTTCTGAATTGAACATAATTTGTGTCACTTAACTGGAATCCTGATGAACTAATTATCAAATGACTAATTGTCTTAGTAATTTATTAGTTAGTTAGTCCAATTACATGGTTATTGACTGATAGGTCTGTTAATTATTTTTATATATATGTAGGTATATAAAGTGCAATTCAGTATCAAATTTAAGCAAGTCCTGATTAATCTTTCATATTATTTTACTCGTCCCTGTGTTAGGCAAAGAACCAACCACCATCTTGTCGTGATCTAAGGTGTCAAGTTTTTTTAACCTGTTTTTTTTTTTATTGCGACTTGGGACTCCACTATGCAGGACCCATTTTGCCATGAAGAAGGCAACCTACATACATTAAATTATTAATCTTAAGACCACAATTCTAAAGTTCAAAATGCGTTCTCAACCCACAAGAAAAATATAGAACCCCTTTTACGCCAGACATTTCCCTGTTTCTCTCCTTACCTATATACTGAATCATACTGGAACACGGCAGCTTGGCAGAAGATTGAAGACTAAATGTTTTTTTTTATGTCATAGAGAAGACAAACGAGCACACAGGCCACCTGATGGTAAGTGGAAACTGTGACCCATAGACATTCGCATTCACAGGACTGCGATGCAATCCTAAGACTGCAAATGCGTTGCCAACCCAGAGGACTAAAGATGGAATGGTCTATGCTAGTCACAACACACTTTATTGTACAAACAAGAGATAACAACTATAAAATTGTCAAAAATATAACAGGGATGTACAAAGGTCAACTTACCCTTTTAAGGGATCTCTTCCTTTGAGCTATTGAGAAATAATTAGTTTACAACGAATAGCCAAATAAGTACAACACTAAAATAAACTTTTATTAATAAAAAATAAGCAGGAAAAAAAGGTGGAACAAAAAGTTTAAGAAGAAAAATTATGGGTGTGATACAAACAAACCCAGAACATGATCCTACCACCGCTTTTTAATTAAAAACTACTAAATAAAATGCATTGAAACACACTAAGACTAAGCTTACCCTCGTCTCCTTAGCTTTTTGGACTCCTGACAACCAAAAGCTCTATACGATTAGAAATGTTAATTTCATCAATCGATTCCGACTATTCAAATAAACGGTGTCCATAAATTGGAGATCTAATTAAACATATGGAGGATTAATGGGGTGACAATAATCTTATAGCATCACGTACTATGGGGCACGGGATAATCCTGAATTTAATCAGTGGAAGCCACCGCAACCCTTATAAACTCTGGATAGACCTTTTCGCACTGAGGGAGCTAGAGGAACGTGGAGATGAAATATTTTTTAAGTCTTCATTCCTTTCCGAATTTTAGTACATTGTGTGTTAAGGGTGGTAAATAAATAATTACAAACGAGAGTCTGTTAGAAGCCCGAAGCCGAAGGCTGAGGGCTTTAATGACTCGAGCTTTGTATTTCCTTTACCACCCGTGTAACATACAATGTTTTTCATCACAATTGCGAGGAAATGAAAATAAAATCAGACAATGAATCATATTTTTAACTTATTAGCGGCAGACCACATCATTGTCTGTGACTTATTACGGATAATGTCAAACGTGTTCGGAGTCCGATTCTAGTGACAGTCGAGATTAATAGTTTATATATGCGAGATTTTTAGGAAATTGTATGCAACTGACATTTCATCTCAAATGAAACTTCATATCGAATGGCACAAAAATTGGGGTCCTGACGTATTGCGATAGTTTGAGTCCACGTATAATATTTAAAAAAAAACTACTACGCACGTTAGGGCGTAATGGTAAAAAAAGGCCCGCGGGTATTATTTTGGATTTACGGTCGATTTTTCTAACATGTTAGGACACTATTTACGAGCAAGTGTGATGAAAAGTAATTTACACACTTATTTTTTACACATATTTAGGTAAGTCTTTATTTTATCTTTATTGCACAAAAATAAGTACAAATGGCGGACCTAATGCCTACTGGCATTCGCTATCAGTCGACCAAGTATATTTTACTATGCATTATATTTCTCTTCGTTGAAATTCAATATATTCAATAGACACAATGAGATAATGGTAGTGGTGGAAGGACCTTGAGTTCCGCCGGGTTGCTTCACCGTCTTAACATGCCGCCAAACAGCAGTGCTAGCATTGTTGTGTTCAAACAACTACAACTACGTAAATATCATGACAGTATGCGATTGATACCCGCAAAATAGAATTATGGCTAATATGAAACCGTTGTCTTCTATTAATGCATTAAAAAAAATACTTTTAGAAATATTATTTTGATTGAACAAGAATAGTCATTTTGATTTTTTTTTTTAGAAATCCCTCGAAGTCCCTAACGTTTAGCTTTTCGCATTGTTTTTCCTAATGATTGTTTGTCATAAACTGCGTTTCAGCTGAGTCAGATAACTTTATACGTTTTTCTACTCCTGTACTTTTATTAGTCTTTTACATAGTCACGAACACTATTATAAGAACATAGATAATATGACTTCAGAAAAGTCTATAACTCTATTCCCCATAACAGCTCTCGGTGTCGTAAAGTCGCCCTAACGATACGCCACAGATTACTAAGTGTAGCCTGTTAGTCATATTTCCATTCCGTCAATTTAAAAACAAAGTAAACCATAGACACATATTTTGTCATTTTCTTGTTTCCCGCTCGTTTGTTGTTCTTTACTTCGTTCGTTCGTTTGTAAGTTTTTTCGCTTAATTTTGCATTTCATTTGAAACCTAGTCGTAGAAAAAGTATTGTATGCAACGGTGTATAACTAAGTCAAAAAACACTCGTGGCGCTTTCCTTTACGATGTTCGCCTTCGGCTCACATCGTAACTCACGCCACTCATATATTTTGACCTCTCTTATACAACTATTGCATAAACTACTATTTCCAAATATTCCTGCGGCTAGGTTAGGTTAAGGTTGTATTATAACAACACTATAAATAAATCAAACAAAATTCAAGCGAAAATCGCTTGAGGATGAACGAAAATTTGGACAAACGATGCGATTATATAATAATATTCAGGTTATGTATCTAGATGCAGTTCTATTGCAACGCGCTTTCAACAACTATTCCAGCTCAATGATTAATTGATAACAATCGACACACGATCCGATATAACAAACAATGATTACATACAAAGCTCTGAGAAATCATTAAAATTGTAACATTATAAATAAGGGGTGCTTGCATAATAGGCCTCGAATGAAGGGGGTCCCTTTGTTACAACCTTGGACGAAGCTAGGGTCGGTACATAAATAGTTACATTTCATTGTGAGCGCAAAATTATTGTAATTTAGCAGACATGGTACAAAAGAGCGACATAAAAGTAATGTTAGTTTAAAATTGAAATTTGACGGTAACAGGAGTGGAACATTTGAATTAAGATGTGAGAGAATATGACATATTTTTTACTTGTAGCGCAATAAATAACTTCACCTTAACCAAAGTGAGTAAAAAAAAAGATAAAAAGATAAAATATATTTATTCAGTAAGTAGGCCGCAAGGGCACTTTTACACGTCATGAATCTACCAGAGCTTCTCAAGAGGAGACCACTGTCGAGAAGAAACGCCGCAAGAAACTCAGCAGTCAGTCATTTTTTAAACATGTTACAATGGTACTACTTAATCTAGCACAAAAGTTAGTGCATATTAAAAGAAACATCAATTCACGTACTGTAATTTAAGACTAACTCATGACGAAATGTTTTAAGTGAGAGGACTAAAAAGTTGGACCACAGTTAAACGCAGTTAACCATACATAAGACGAAGATAAATAACATTCCGTTGTGCGACGAAAAGGTATCCCTACAATTGTTAGCTAATTTTCGTGTCACAACGGAAAATAATCATAGAAAAATTAATTGATTGAGTTAGCTTAGACAACTTTTTGGTCTTTACCCTTAAACTATTGACAAAGCATGTTGCGGACAAGTTCTTCTCAGTCTTTGAATGTTTGACGAAAAAAACCCGGTTCCTAAAACAGAGACCTTGCAAATGCAATGCGCTAACTAGCGTTTCTATTGCTATAGTTTTTAAACCAATCGTGTCACTGGTAGATGTTGTCATACGAAAAGTCACGTGATCTACCAATGACGCGATTGGTTTAAAAACAAATAGAAACGCTATATAGCGTAGTGCATCTTGGCAAGGCTGATCCCTAGTGCCTAGGTATTTGTACATTTAGTACAGCTCTGAGCACTGCAAAGTTGACTTGGAGCACCTTAACCAAGCAAAGATAGAATTAGTCAAGTATAAGCTGACACAGATAACACTAGTCACACTAGTTTTATTAAGTGTTCATCAGCGACATCAAATTTTGCATTACATTTAACCGCAAGCGCTCAATAATAAAACATACATAAACTCACGCTTTCGTTCCCAGAGTGGGGTAGGCAGAGCTACAGAACTATCGACAACTCTAAAAACTTATTGTTAATTATGTAACCACACTTTGCACAAATAGGCTAAGATGTTTACCAGTGTATTAGTGACAGGTTGCAAGCCCATCGCCTAACAGTACTACGAGCTTATAGTCCCTTAGACGCCTCTTACGACATCCACGGGCAGACATGTAGTGGCACTATTCTAACCCGGCAACCACACAGCAAATAATACAACTATTGCGCTCTATAATACACCTATTTTCTAAATATCTAAAGGCTTGATATTTGACCAAAATGATATCCCAAAAGCATCGCGAACTTGATTACTCGCAAAATACACCTAACTAACACGTCACAGACCGAATTATTAGCCGACTTAAGGCTGGAAAGCGGCGGCATAAAGGCGAGGATGATGGATCGGCTGGCGTGTCATCGCAGCTACAAATAGGGGTCGCTATTCAGCGTCGTTCGTTATTGTGTTAAAATCAATTTGGCTCATCCCTAGCGTGTGGTTGTGGTGCAGATGGGATTATCGATATTTTGATGTCGATATATCGGTATGGATATCGATTTTGTTAAGGAAGGCGTGGCGAGCACGTTCAAAGATATTTTTTACTTATTGAAAAATTAAGTAACTACTCGCATAAAATTAAATTTATTTCAAATAGGTAAAATAAGAATGTTTTTTACAGTGATTCTTTTGGTGCCAAGCAATTTCAAAACAATAAAAAACATACGAAATATAAAAAATATAGAAACATTAGCTAAGTAAGCCTTTGTGTTCATATACTCGTATCAAACGTTACGATATAACCATTAGACCCAAGTTTAAAAGTTCCCTCTGAAAAAAAATACAACAAAATTGCATCGAAAAAATTATCGATGCTTTCGATAAACATAAACATCACTAAAATTAAAAACGCCCATGTCCAGTTCGCGAAATAATAGTTTTTGGGGACGCCACCCCACAAGCCAAAGCGATACGTCTAACAAAAGTCACATATCCCCAAAAATTACAAAATGGAGCTACTTTTTTTTTTAAATGAGTATTCGGTTGCAGTTTAATAGGGGTTTTTAACGGACGGGTGTTTTTAAAGGGGTAATTTTGTATGTTAATTTGACGCTGGGTTTTTGCTCGTGCCGATGATTAGCTTCTATTTCAACAAAAAAACGGCTCAAGTTCGTTTCTTATGTAAATTGAAGCAAAAATGTTAAGTCGTAGAAAATCTTTTGGGAAATTTTCGGGACTATGTTTATTCAATGAATTAGACGTAAAAAACTGCATTTTAATATTAACATTTTGCATGGGTTGGCCTAAGTCAAAGTTGACAAATTAAATTGCAAAATTTTAAACGATAAAAAACAAAAACCTTGTTACTCTAACAACCTCTTTTTTTATTCTAAAATCTCATTGCTAGATAAAATAATCAACTCAAAACCATTACTGCACTTTTCTAATTCGGCTTATTCCCCAAATGGATTTTTGTTTATTCAGGACGTTCCCAAGTGTTCTGGGCTTAAATAAATAAGAGACCGAAGACTTTTAAGTGCCCAAATTAAGTGCAAAGTGCGTTAAAAGCACCCTTGACCTTAAATATTCAGCCTATTTTTACAAAATTTACTTTAAAGCAAGTTATTACACTTAGATAAAAATCGAATCTAAGTTTTTCTAATCTTCTTTCAAGTAAAAATACCTAGTAATAACTTTTAATTCAATTAAAAATACTAATTATTATAGTAATAGCCATATCACTATAAAAATAACTAATATTTAAAACATAAAGATTCGTTGTGCGTACTAATGGACGATACTAGTAACGCCATCTATCCTAAGTCCTATGAACTAATTGAACTAAAGCTTGGGAACTCAACGTATGGAAGCGCATGGATTAATTGTTTTTATTATTAGTTCCTTTTTATATCAAATAAAAAAGATTCACAAATTAATCAATTTGGCCATGTCATTATGAATAATAATTATTAAATGTTACAATTTAAATGTTAAACCGAGATTGTTTCAAAACAACCTAGAATAAACCTATTAATATTTTGTAAGACGATGCGTTAAAAAGCATGATGGGAGACTATACATGAAAGTAATAAAACATTATTTAAGAAAGGGGATCCCGAAATTTGTACGTAAGCGGAGGTAAGGTGCGCGTTTCCACTGAACACGGTACAAGTTCTACTTGCCAAGTAATATGTATAAAATATTATGTGTATAGAAATTAAAATGTACTAGCGACCCACGCTCGTTTTGCTTCGATTTATATGAGTTTTCTGTAGCACATGTACATAAAACAGAGTTTATTATAAATAAAAACCTTCTTCTTGAATCACTCTGTCTATTAAAACATTTAGATCTTTAAAACTACGCAACGGATTTTGATGCAGTTTCCGCTGTCGTCGGTCTGTCTGTCTGTCTGCCAGACAGACAGCGGAAAGCGATACTACGTAGTGATGTAATAAACGTAAATGCAATAATAATAGTACAGTAACACAGTTGTAATGAACTTGGAAGTGATGAAAGGGGGGAACATTCTACTCCTGACTATTCTTGATTAGAAAAGTTTTGTTTAGGTTCCGCTTAGCATTGACTACCAAATAATTCAATGTAATGCTATCTATTCTTGGGCCTTTTTGGTTGCACAGGTGTTCGAATGTGGAGGTGTCATTTGTACATATTATCACGTCCTCAAGTCGACTCTAAGCATAGCAATTGGGAGGAAATTAGATTGTATTAAGTAATTAATTTTCATGTCTATTACGCGAACTTAGCATGCGCACGGCACAAGTTAAGCTAGAATGATCTAGAAGAAATAGCTATCTAGAGAATACTACAACTAAGTAGTCATACCGAGCCCTAGGTGCTTGGCACTGTCAAACGAATGAGCGAACGTAAAAGGCTGCCAAATAGTCGTCACAGAAAAAATAAGACATAATTATCTTATGTTACTCAGGGACAAAGTAGCATTCTAGTGGTAAAAGAACTTCGTAATAGAGCGTGTCTCGGCTCTGGTAATGTGACGCTATCTCGCTCTATCTTTAAAATGGCCGGCAATGCTTTAACACCGATATTTTTTATGCCTACAGTGGGCCTAGTATGGCTGCGTCTATATCGCGTGTCAACTGTGGATAAAGCATCCGTCACATTTTGACACGTGTACCTATTTACCTGTCAGAAGGTGACGAATGTCTTATCCAAAATTTATCACGCGATAAACGCAGCCATATAAGGCCCGTAGGCATCATTAAACGGGCTAAATAGTACTGACGCGGCGATGTCGTGTCGTGTGACAATGCGACCGGAGCCCAAGCAACGAGCCGTCGACAAATATTTGCTCGCAGACTCGCCCGGGAGCCATCGTAATATCGTGATGGATGGCGCAACATATCGCGGCCTATTAATCGCGGTGCAGCCGGGTTACTATTCAATAATGTATGCAATATTGCATGAATATAGTCTTGAGGAGGTTGTATTGTATTGTATTGTATTATTTATTGGTAAAAATCAATATTTTACATGTCATGGTTGTATAATACTTAAAATAGTCAATTTATAGTCATATGACACCTCGTATATGCAAACTGACAAACTTTTCAGGAGAGACAAAAAACTGCGTTAAAAACTAAGCCAATGCTTGTTACGAGATGTCACTCTAAGTCGTTTTTAGCCGTCAAAATGAATTGTAATGCAGAAGACATTTACGAGTTATCACCGGAAATACTATTTGAAACTTTCTGCATCAAAATGTCATTTTACTAAAAAATGTTAGTTACGAGGTGTCACATCTAGACCGACGATATACAATTTTAAATACATTTGGTACATTTTAGATTCAATAAGCATTTTATTACATTTTTTATTAATAATTATTTAATTATTATTCAATAAGAAACAATTTATGTAGCTATTTCACACAGAGTTAATATCTTTTAACATCTTGTTACGAATTCGTCTATTGTGTAGCACGCTAGATCTAGGAGCAGATTTTTCAGTTTGCGTGCAAATATTGCGTCACTGGGCGAGTTCACCAGCTCGGCCGGGAGATAGTTGTACAACTAATAAGGTAGTGTTTCTTGTAGTTTAGTTTGAGTTCTGAGGACCCAGACAAGAAGCACTAATGCTATAGTCTGTGATCGAATTCGAGATCAAAAATGTAAACATACAATTGTCAATGTCAAAGTGACATTTCAGGGGTATGCAACTTTATTTTACAAAATGTATTTTTTTAAATGTATGAATTTTAGCCAGCAAATATAAATACCGATACCTGAGGGTTGGCAACGCATTTGCAGTCTTAGGATTGCATTGCAGTCTTGTGATTGCGAATGTCTATGGGTCACAGTTTCCACTTACCATCAGGCGGCCTGTATGCTCGTTTGTCTTCTCTATGCCATAAAAAAAAACCCTACAACAGTAACAGATAAAAATGCTTGGCCTAAACCCGAAACTTAGTCATTCATAATTTGTAAAATTGCAAAGTTGTTTGTCTAGGGGACACCGTTGATGTGGGAAATATATCAAACTTTTATTTGGTTGTCCTGTGTTTATTTTTTCTCCTCTCTTTCCTAAATTATCAACAAGTTATTAGAGCTGTAGCTAAGCCTACTTCACTCTGGGAGTATTAGAAAACTTTCAAAACTCAGGGACAAATACTCGCTCCAATCACATAAATATTTTGTTTGTCACGATACTGATTTCCACCGCGTGACATAGCTCTTTGGGTCTCAATCAACGCGACAAACTATGTCTACATGATCGAGTAAACAGCGATAAACTAATAGACCTACTAACGCCAGTAGCACAAAATCCAGTACATAAACACTGGCAAGCAACACAATGGCAAGGCAAGGCAGGTAATCCTAAACAAGGCAGCGACGCGTGAACACTGCTAGTGAAGCCCCAAAAGACTGTCTGGCTGGATACCTACGTACCTAGCTGCATACGGTGCACTGCGCTAAAACATGCATTAGGTGAATTAAATGTGTAAAGGATTGGATTCAATGATAGTCTCACGTTCAAGCTCAAAAAAGGAGGTTCTTTAAATTATGTTTTACGAAATCATCGTTTGACAAACTATATCATTTTGCAAGCTTTGAATTTGCAAAGAGATAGGTACTTCCCGCCGCATTATACTCGTATTAAAATTTCAAATGGTCAAAAGTCTAACCTAACCTAACTTATAGGTATTTAATGAGCCCATGTACCTTTGTAATATAAAAAGTTAATCTTGTGATGAATTGATAATGAAAAAAGGAACTCATGCAAAAGTATCAGTTTTATCGTAATTAATTAGATAAAAGATGGAAATAAAACAAGTGTCTATGCAAGGATCCTTTTCTGTGACTGCTTTTTTCCAAGAACTAGTTAAGCGTGTATGGAGAGTCAGCGTTCTATATAAGGTAACATTCAAAGTGCTCAAATTATATCGATACACCATACAATTAATAATGGTGTTCCGAACTACACTGGCCCATAAAACTAAGTATCACACGTTTAATGAAAATGCGGGCCAGTATATTTGAGCACTTTGAATTTTACCTTACATATGACGCTGACTGTATGTACCTATCTATATGTCTAAAAAAGAAAGACACATAGCCCAAACCGCTGGAGCTAGGAACTTGAAATGTGGAAGAAGTATTCCTTGGGTATCTTAGAGGTGCACTAAGAAAGGATTTCCCGAAAATCGACTCCCAACGGGAAGAAAAAGGGGGAGTAGCGGTTACAGCCACCCAATAAAAATATTTAACATACTTAGAACCTTGTCATTGTGACTGCCATTGTTATTGTCATACTTTGTCATTTCATGTTCAGTTTGAAGTGTATTATGACAGTGCATTTAAGTGCGTAACATTTTCGTTAATATTTAGTAGATAAAGGCAAATTATAATGATCTGGCGTAACATAATAAAACTTCCTCATTTATGAACAATCGGTTAAAAGGACTTTTGGTCATTGATGGCAAATTTTGCCGAGTAAATTCTTAACCACTTTTGATGAAAACTTTAGCAGAAAATCCCTTTACATAAAAAAATCTGCCAACAAAAGCTTGAAACACTGGTGTGTTAACATTTTAAATGCATTTCAACGCGCAATCAACGTACAATGCCCATCGAGCGCTGATATTAATCGCTCACAACACAAAGCTGCAACTCCAGTTTTAGAACAACCAATATCCAACCATACACGCCTAAAATAAAGTTCTATTTTGAATGTGTTGCTATTAATAATAGGGCTTTGTGATACAGAGTACTATGTCGACCGATATATCGTATCGGCGACATAGTGACCTATATATCGTTTTGTGTTCGTTGATTGTGCATTGGTTCATTCAGAATGGTAATGTGGATGCAATGAAACCGTATGCAGTTTTCAAAGAACTATAATACTGACCATAGTAGTTTTTTAATTATGTGAACCAGTTTGACAACTGAAATGAAAGTAGGGCTTGATATTTTATCAAGGTTAAGTATCTATTTAACACTTTTCGAGAATTCCGAGCAGTTTTTTTGCCCACAGTATTTTGTTTTTGTACAGTAATCAGTGGGCCCAGTATGGCTGCGTCTATATCGCGTGTCAAATGTGGATAAAGCATCCGTCACTCTCGTACTTATTTACATATCAGAAGGTGACGGATGCCTTATCCAAACTTTGTCACGCGAGAAACGCAGCCATATTAGGGCCCCAGCTATCTACGCTTGTACTTTGGGTACAAGACATTGATACCACACTTATACAGTACTAGCGACCCGCCCTCGCTTCGCTTCGGTTTATATGAGTTTTCTGTAACACCCGTACATGAAACAGGATTTGTTATACATATAAACCTTCCTCTTGAAACACTCTATAGCTATTAATAAAAACCGCATCAAAATCCGTTGCGTAGCTTTAAAGATCTAAGCATACATAGGGACAGACAGCGGAAAGCGACTTTGTTTTATACTATGTAGTGATAATGTGTCTTCCATTCGAACACACATTTTAAGGGCTACAGTACATTTAACTAATAGGTATACAACAAGTTGTCTTATTGCCAAATAGCAATCTCTTCCAGACAACCTTGGACAGAGAAATAGCTATGGACACATATATATGGCAGGCGGTGTAAACATATTTCTTTAGACCTTTAACTAAACAAACTAAACTACCACAAATAGGTACTTAAATGAAGTAGATTTTGAATCAAAAACTGATTGATAAAAAAGTGCGTTCTATGAGTAATAAAACATTCGTGAACTTTGCTCTATCAATAAACCCCAACATGGCCGGGTACAAGTTTACGATATTTAATTCGAATAACCAGCTGCTAATGGAGGATGATTGGAAGAGACGAGCTCAATTGATCTGTGACAGACCGACGCGCGGTCCCACGATAGATCATATTGTGCGACAAAATTATAATATCGGTTCACCATCGTTCTTTCCGCCGCCGTCGCTAGATGGCGCTACTACAAGATTGTATCACGCTATAATTGTAACAATTATTGCCAATGTAAGTTTAAAAAACATAGGCGACGAATGTCAGTCAAATTAACCTAGTCCCTAAGCAATATACTGATAATTACGTATTTAAAAATGTAAAACATCCAATAATCAGGAAAAATACTCGCGCTCATCATACAAATATCTGCCTTTCTCTAACTCCTTTACTTCCTGACCAATCCAGCAGCTCATGTTTACATTAAAAAAATACAAATTTAATTTCATGTTATGGTCGACCAAACGTACAAAGATACAAACCCCCTCTGGTTTGACTCTAAAACCTGATTTCCTTCGGTCGATTTCAGAACAGCTTCTTTAACGTGTAAGTAGCCTTTACTCATGACGTTGATGTTGATTCACAATTAAATTACAACACCATTTTTAAGCACGAAACACGGAAAACCATTCCTTAATTCTTAAACCACAAAAACTAAAACAAACCTTCAAGCTTCAAAATTGCATGGCAACCTAAAGCCCACGTTCCACTGCGAGCGCGATGTCTCGCTAGCGGGACCATGAACTCTTAAATAAATAAAGCTTGCGACCCAGCACATCGGATTGATACCCGTCAAATATTTATAAGTAATGAAAAGCATGGGCGGGCGGACGTATTCTGGTGGAGAAGGTTGAATAGGTTTTTCTCAAACATGCAATGAACTGTTGGCGTTATGTTAGTTATTTTTGGCTTCAAACTGTCACGTTGTGGGCGGAAAAACTCGAGATATTTGTACAGGAATTTCATACAAAATTATAGGCCTAGGCCGGGAAGTATTTTTTTTTTAATATTAATGTAAACATGGCGGCTGTGTTTATAAACAGGCTGAATAGCTAAATAACATTTTTAACATATTTGAGAAAAAGTTGTAACGTCAAATACTAGGAGTGCATAAACGTTTGGGAGACATCCGCGCTGTGTCGTGTGCGCCCGCCGGTGTTCCGCACCGCCTGCGATGTAATTGTAAGTTGCGCTATGACTGATATGCCTCCTAATTGCCGCTGCGCTCCTGGTACTTTATTTTAATATGCAATTACTTTTCTTCCCTAGGGTGGATAATAATCAATTTACTTTTTTGAGTGATGTATTTTATATTTCATTGCATATGTTTGAGAAAAGCCGTGCAAAGGGGTTGCCAGCCTCGTAACTATCCAGCCTCACTTCACTCGGCCGGCAACCCCTTATTTCCCGGCCTCTGAAGTAATATTCTATTATTCATGCGATGTTAAAATCGTAAAGAGATGTGGTAAAGTTGAGGTAAGCTATTTTAATAATCTTTCCACTGAGGCGGAAACAAGCGGAGCGGTGCCAATATTAACCAATAGAACTAAAGTACGCAAGGCGCGCTCGACGTGACCGCATGGCATGCGCCTTCTATTGGTTAAAATTTGTGCAGCTCCGCTCATCTCCACCTCAGTTGAAAGGCACCCTTAGAGAGCTAGTTGTGTGTTGAATTTTGAGTTTTGCTTTTCATCATAACAAAACAAAAATTCCAATTCGCGTGTCGAATAATAAAATCAAAAATAGCAATCAGTTTAAAAAAGTATAAAAACGCTATTCGAGAAGTAAAATAGATATAACATTATTAAAAAATAGCACGTGCTGCGGATTTATTAACAATTATTGCGGATTTATTAGCTTCAAAAACCCACTAAACAGCAATAATGACTCATTGAAATCAATTTGCAACCAACTTCAATCTATATTTTTATAACATTATGTATTTTCCGGCCTATGTCCAGCAGTGGACTGCAACAGGCTGATATGATGATGATGATGATGTATTTTCCAATCACGGGACTATTGGGAGTGCCGGACCTTTGGAAGGCGTCCATGCCGAAGCCTACACGCCGAGGCCCTTTACACAAGTTTTAATTAATACTAAATAATTATATTTCATGAATTTCGGAAAATCTTCTTTTTTTTACCTAAAGCTACGTTTACGAATTAAGGATTATTTATTGTTTTTTTTTTTAATAATAATTAGCTCATAACTTTTACTCTACCATCATCCTAAACAGCCAACAGAACTGCATCGCTTCGAGTCCCCAGAATACGTCCACGGCCGCAGTTCAATCATGTAATGGAGCCGCTGGGATCTATCGGGATGCATTCACTGTGCGCTAAAACCGACTATTCGCGACTTTACGAGCATTATCCGATGGAAGTGCGTGGATATTTAGGACGATCGTGATATGATTTTATTTTTTGCTTTTATATAAATTGTATTTTTTTTAAGGTTTTCACAGGATTTCAATTTGAAAAAAAAAACCGTAAAAGCTTCAGTGAAATGTAAATGATTCACGTTGGAATTCTACGTAGATTGTAATCATTTTCACGCTGGTTTATTTATCCGCAATCGCAAATAAAAGTCATCCAAAGGTTTATTCATCCAAAGGTTTTTTCTCATTTTTCTCATTTATATTTAGAACTCTCTGCCCGCGACTTTGTCTGCATAAAATTAGTTGCTCGGTCATCCAATGTTGCAAGGGTTTCTCGGATAAACAGCCCATGAGTTATTGCTTTGTAAAGGCTATTTCGATTCTAAATTTCATCCACATCCATACAGCCCTACTCATAACCCTAAAAAAAAACTACATTACGTGGGTAGTTTTTAAATTTTAGCATCTATCTTATTTCATTCTTGGCGTTTGGCACTTACCTTCCTTTTCTTTTAAAGTCTATTGCGATCGTTAAACCCGTTTCATCATGTCCGAACAAAATTCCCTTGAAATTTTCTTCAATACATCTTCATTTATTTATTTAGATAAAAATTTACGCTCACCGAAGGCCGTTAGCGGCCTTAATTCTAAGACAAATGACCTAGCTTGCGACCTAAGAGAACGTTTACCGACATAATGTGCAACATAAATAGAACTCTATGTTATAAGTAGATACGTTTTATGATGCTGTAAAGAAAGTTCACAAGTTTTTTGTGGGTTTAGATGCAAGCGGTTAAGTTTGAATGTTTCAAAAAAAAACCGGGCAAGAGCATGTCGGACCATGCTCAGTGTAGGGTTCCGAAGCCGTAACGACAAACACAAAAAACTATCTCAAAAATCAACATGTAGGTATGAAACAATTTTCTATTTAAAGTTATTTGGCGTTGTCTTAGATGATTTTTAGTAGGTATAAACCCGTTAATCGCCTGTATCTCAGGAACTAATCATGTCTACTTAGCCGTGATAGTTTTCCTTTAAAATTCGTTATATGCGCTTTCGTTGAAGATTTTTTTTCAGATTTTTAGTACTTGTAGTTTTGGCTGTAGGGGGGGGGGGACACTTGACTCTAACAAAAAATAGCGCTTTAAAGCTTAATATTTCATAAACGGATCCCTTAATCGAAAAATTGTTTTATAAACCCGCAATATTTTTGAAAGACCTATCCAACGACACCCCACACTATGGGGTAGGCAAGAAAACAAAAAGACATCCCCACGTTACGTGTAGGGGAGGTGCATTAAAAAAATATATTTTTCAACATTTTATTTTACCACTTTGTTGGCGTGACTAATATGTACATTCATGCCAAATTACAGCTTTCTAGTACTATGAGTCTCTGAGCTAGACTGGGGACGGATGGACGGACGGACATGGCGAAACTATAAGGGTTCCTAGTTTGACTACGGAACCCTAAAAAGCCCTCGTTGATGAGGACTAAAGTTAATAAACCGTTACTTTTCCATTACGTCACGACAGTTAACTATACTCTTATGAGACAAATAGTGGCCTCTCAGACAAATATCCTACAACAGCTAAAGTAAAGATTGAAGTTGCGCATCAGGGAAGTATATAAATATATGACCAATTATCGTGACGTAATGGATAAGTTCCGTTATTAATTTTAGTCCTGTACTACGTCCACTTTTTTTTTAAATCCCTGTTAGTGACGCTTCCTACGAATATAGCGGTCCTGGGTTTGATTCCCATTTAAGGCAAACATTTGTAAAATGATCACGAGTATAGGATGTTTTCTATAAAATTGTAAGTATGTATTTATTTATTTGTTTATCGATGTCTCGTATCTATATGTATATCAAGCCAGGAGCCTAACTTAGAACAAAGTCGGTTAGAATTTGTTTAAGGCTGTCTACTGATAAGCCTCGATATAAAAAACAAGAATACCTTTTACAAAACATCGGATATCTTTAACGTATTGCGCAAATATATCATTCGATAGCAATTTCAATCGATCCGTCACAATCGCGGGCACATGCCGAGTGACAAATGCCTCCTTAATCGACCGTTCGGCATCGCATTAGGAGAGGCCGTATGTTCGCTTTTTGCTAATAGCACCTATTGTAAGAAAATACGCGACTTTTTCTATTGCATGAAGCCTGGGTAGGACATTACCGGCTGTTAAATAAATAATTATATAAATAATGGAGAAGGCAAACGAGCACAGAGGGATCTGAGACTCATATACATTTGCAGGTTCCCTGTTAGCATATTTTTTTGTTTGCCGCATACGTATTTTACAATAAAAACGATTTTATTTCAATTGTAATAAAAAACTAACTTTTGCAATATCAAGGTTACAATTTTAAAATTACTACTACTGCTGTTTTAACCCATTTGCCTCCTGTCCTAAACATGCAGTCATGTCAGGCAGTTGAGAACACAGCCATCAGAATCGGCTCTACTGGGCATAAGGCTTTTGGCAGGTTATCTTTGGTTTTTGAATTTGAGATTGTTGCCTATTGGCTTATGAGGGTATAATATAAAATGACTTATTTTCGTGACGTAACGGAAAAGTTACCATTGTAAATAGTCCTTAGCTCTATGTGCAGAGTTCGTGATGCCAACAAAAAGAGGTAAATGTAATAAAACCGGCCAAGTGCGAGTTGAACTCGCTTGGAGAGGGTTCCGTACATACGTAATCTTTAAAAAAGATATATAATTATTACAGGTTTTCCTGTGATGTACAAGCAAAGAATTATATTTGGTGTATATTTTTTTTGGGTCAGCAGGTTTTCGAGATCAGTGGGGCGGGGGGGATTGGTAAATTTTCGTCTTTTTTCATGAATAAAATCATTCTTTTTTATTTAACAATAATAACAATATTATTTTAAATCCTCATAACGAGCCATTTCATTTGATATATGACAAAGTAAGGTTTGTAGAGAATTACACTTATTAAAAAAAAATACTTTGCATATCTGTATTTGTATCATAGGATTACACCATCCTACCAAATTTCACATGATTTGCCTCATTCAATTCGGAGCAAATTGGCGGTGACACACGCACGAACAGACAGACAGCTGCACGAGTGATCCTTTAAGGGTTCGGTTTTTAATTTTTTGGACAGAACCCTAAAAACAGTGCTGTGGTCCGACAAAAATAATATGTGTTATCCCTCCATAGTTATTTTCTTTTCTGTTTTTAGTACAAGAAGTTTCCGATGTTCAGAGATAACCAAATAAAGTCTGTGACCCGACTACTCTCTGATCAGTCTCGCCGTTGCGCAAACACGCTGTATTTGCACACCATTTGGACACAAACAGACAAGTGGACAAACACCCTGTATGTATAAGTCTCGGTTACTCAGCTTAGTTATAAATGTATTTGTTAGAGTTGGATCTATACAAACATGCTTAATATATTAATTTTAGTAGTGTTTAAGGAAAATAAAGAATTTACGTGAAAGTGGTGAACAGTTAGTCCTTTATGAATACAGGTAAAGCTCTGTTATAAACTAGGTAATGTAGGTGTTAAACTTTTTGAACTGAGCTCTTCCACATACCTACCTGTAAACACAATGGTCCTTGTACCTATACAATCTTAGTCGGCGGCTGTAAAATGCAAAAAAAATACTTGCCATTATTCCATTACTGTATTTTGTAGTCTATTGTATAAAGAAATAGAGTCGATAATCTATGTTAACCTTCGAAGGCGGTTATTATCTGCTTTTACTGCGATTTGCGTTGTACTGATTTGTGGTTAACTACACAATGCTTTTGTAATCTTAAGTGGATAAGCTCAGTTGAAAAAGTTTAAACTATAACTTCGATTGTAACTTATTTATTGGTTTTCCATGGAGAACTATTTACCATACGTCATCTTATTCATAAACGAACAATAACTAAAGTATGCTTCAAATATGATGTGTCCTCGTCTTAAATATTGTGCAGTACCCTTACCATGAGTTATAATTACTGTACTCGATGTACTCTGTCTCTCTTACTCTATAAGAATACTTGCGGGGTCTGCGAGGGATAGAACTTCCACTCGCTAGCAAGTACGTCAATTGTAACTCATGGTAAGGATGCAGTTGACAATTTCCATACAAAATTCGATATCGTTTATCTCTCCTAAACTTAGTCTAACCTAAAACTATAATATACCGTCGGTGATAATGCAAAACCGCGTAACTAACACATTTATGATAGAGCAAAATAAACCTTACCCTCTTATTCAAAAAGTGCAATTTGCTTCGAATTAAAAATTTTACTTACGCGGTTTTGCAGTTTTACCGACAATATCTTAAAATCATTGATTTGATTAAATGCGGATTCGACCAAACGACAATAAGGTCTAATACCAAGACAAAAGTACGGCCACGATTTCGTACGCGTTAAATTAGTTCCCCGCTACTCCCCCTATTTATTCCCGTTGGGGGTCGATTTTCGGAAAATCCTCTCTTAGTGCACCTCTAGACCTCATATTATGGAAGTTACGTGCTAAATTTGGAATCTCTAGGCCCAGCGGTGTGGGCAGTGAGTCACGGAGTAAGTCTTTTTCCAGTTTGGTAAAATCGATGGTTAGAGGGTGAGAAAAGTTGTGGCCCGGAACTATAAATAAAATTAACAGCTAGGTACGCAATTTAAGTATTGGTTTACAATTCTATAATTGTGACATTTGAGTGTAATAGAATCTGTAGCATACTTCAACTATTATAAATTGTGTTGTACGTTTATTAAAGTGTAAATGTATGTACAGGGGTTACAGTGTAGAAAGATGGTAAAAAGTAACTATGGCAAAACATTTTAATGGAACACTATAATTTAATTTTAGCAAATGGGCGAAAACTCAAATTTACCAACCAGTAGTTTTTTTATATTACAAATATCATATTATTATTATACTGGTACCTATGTCATAAATCATGAGTAGACTAAAAAAAAAGGCGCAGATAAAAAACAATAGTAAAAGTAATAAACAAAACAAAATTAAAT
Organism: Acleris laterana; assembly: GCA_963966035.1. Taxonomy (NCBI): domain Eukaryota; kingdom Metazoa; phylum Arthropoda; class Insecta; order Lepidoptera; family Tortricidae; genus Acleris; species Acleris laterana. Next base: position 18,738,411 of record OZ014442.1, read on the forward strand.
GTAATTATTTAATTAACATCATTATTGACAATGTTCTCACTGTAATTGAGTCCATTCACTTCAAACGTACACTCGGCTAAATAAATCCACTCCGCGCTTTGACATCGCATCTCATTCAGCGAGGTGGATTGGCACTGGTTCAAATTATGTACAGTCAGGCTAGGAATAGATTAGTTTCTATTTAGATATTATTTTATTCAATAAATGTCAAAATAGGTAGGTAATAAAAAAGGTATACCTAGTATGTTTCGAAAGCTACGCAAAGTTGAATTTAATCTAAATACTTACGCTATAAATTCGTTTTTAAACTGTACCTCTGACTACTATTCCGAAGCGTTTCAGCAATGACGATAAGGCGCTTGTTGGCGTCCAAAAGGTAAAACGCTTACTGAACTACAATGTGATGTCAAACGGTTAATACTTGAATTACCGACAAACTTTTCACCAAATTTCACTTCATAGAAACCTTTTTTATGGCATGGGAAACGCAAACCAGCATGCAGGCCACCTGATGGTAAGCGGGATCTGCCCCATAGACATTGCATTCTCAAAGGTACCATAAATACTATTTATATATTTTCATTTCACCCACCATTCAATATGGTGTTTTTTTTTACATGTACAGTCAAGGTTAAACATAAATATCCGCATAAAGTTACAAAAATATGTACACATAGACCTTGTCACCACAGTAATAAGGACTGTGTACATATTTTTGAGACTGTTGTAGGTATACATATCGGCGACCTTGACTGTACCTACTCTTATATTATTATTCTATTTTTATAAATTTCGTATAAACCCTCTTTTGATACCTGACATACTATTATAAAGTATGATACCTACTTAATAATTATTCATAAGTTATACAATTTATTCCACACGGACTGTACTGCCAGTATAAAAAGCACAGCGTGTCGGACAGTTTGACATTTTGTCTCGCTCTGTCAACGCGCGAGCGACAGGGACAGCTGCTACGTGACCAGGATTACAAGACCGGATGCCGCAACCGAGTTATTTCTGGATTTTATTTTAAAATCTAGTGCAAAATCATATTTTGCGTTGGCAGATACTACGTTTTTATGTGTGATAACCGAAAATGATTCTGTTATGAAACTGATTTCTATTTTTATTTAAACATGAAAATGTACGGAAATGTTGGTAAAGTTGTAATGATTCAACTTTACCAACAAGGTAACAGTGCTATGATATAAAAGTTAAGGTTTTTTTTAGCTGTCAGAAAAAAAACATAGTTTTATATCCCTCTAAGAATTTTTACATGTTTTTCAAAATTATAAAAAAAATCTGTATTTAACAAATTAATATGGCTAGCGGATGATGGATGGTTAAAAAAAAATAAAATCGTAAAGGACGCCGATCGCCATGTATAAAAATCATAATCGTATCGTAAGGAATTTGTTTGAAAATAAACACATTCTTGCCTTGCTTGGTTCTTGAAAGGCTTTTTCTTCATTAAAAAGTTTCCATCGATGTTGCTAATAAAATAGGTAATTCGTGTGGTTTTGGATCCTAATGAACATATAGACAGGCATCCCGTGATTGTTGGAGGGACGGGGCCCATACAGAATTGCCCATCACCCTTTGATATCAAAAAAACATTTACTAACTGGCACGCAAACCCTAATCCTACTAATAAATGACAACCACGCAAAAACCGCTAAACGAATTTGAATAAAATTCGGCTTACAGACTGAAGTCCATCCACAATAGATAATACTTTTGCACCAAAAATTTGATTAGCTCTCTTGAGACAAATAATAATACTGTTGACATTGTAACGAATTCTACGGTTGTGTGTTCCTTTGTCCTTGCCAAAAAAACTCCACTCTCAAGTAAACAAAACTTCTTGATCTTCCCATAGCCTCCAAACGTCATAATCGCCATTTAATAAAGCAAACGCGATCTTAATAAACAATAATCCCGAACTCAACTTATAAGGTTTAATTAATCCCGAGAACGGGAATGTGTCCCGGGCAATTTATTGCCATAATTTACGAGAGTCCCGGAAAAAACGGGAATACAGATACGGCATAATGCTGGGAATTAACTGGAATAGGTTATGCGTGGCGAAGTGGGAAAGAAACAATTACAAGGGTCATATCGCGGCTTTACTTGCATTAAAAAGGTTTTTTTAAAGAGACGTAAAGCATAATTTATGGAGTATGGTTAGTCAGTTTTTTATTGCGTTGCAGGTTCTTTAGGACACGATGTTGGAAAATTTTTGGTCAACGTTTTCAAAATGAATTAAAAACTTTTCATTATTTATGAAAAAAATAAGGATGTCTTACTCTGTGAAAAGACCGATCGAGCGAGCGAAGTCATACGAACGGGCTCACTCGACGAGTAAAGCGGGTAAGCTAAGAATGCCTTTTGATAGTACAACTTCAACTCGCCGCATCGGTTAATAGAATAGAATAAACTTTATTTCAGGCTACAAAACCCATACTTACCGCGACCCAGCGGCCATGAAATCGCGGAAATGTGACCCTCAGTCAGAATTTCTCCTTTAAAAAAGGCCGACATAATCTTTGTCGGTACTCTCACCACGAATGATTTAAAATTAAATGTGTGGCGAGGCTCCAACTACTCGACCCTAGGAGTAACTCCGGTTCTAACTCGTACATCTACGAGATCCTTCGCCTCCGTAGTGTAATGTAATCAGGACACGCACAACTGCGTGCATCCGTTAATATTCGGTGCATCGAGTGCAATGGCGATTCATCATCATCATTTCAACAGAAAGACGTCCACTGCTGGACAAAAGTCTCCTGCGTCACTAGAATCCGTCGGTTTCGGTTTTGGTTTTGCGGGTGGTAGGACCTTGTGCAGGGTCCGTCCGGATCGCTACCACCGTCATATCCATTAACCTAACGCCAAACAGCAGTGTTCGCATTGTTGTGTTCCGGTTTGGGGATAAGACAGCCGGTGAAATGACTAGCATAGAGGCATTCCATCTTAGTCCTCAGGGTTGGCAACGCATTTGCAGTCTTAGGATTGCATTGCAGTCTTGTGAATGCGAATGTCTATGGGTCACAGTTTCCACTTACCATCAGGCGGCCTGTGTGCTCGTTTGTCATCTCTATGCCATAATAATAATAAAAAAAAGAACTTGGTTCAATCTGACACCAAAATTATAATGTATGTCCTTAAAATTAAATGTTCTTTACACGGTGTGACGGGACATCTTCAACTCTCCGGTTAATAATTCGACCGTCGAGTTCAGTAGCGAGTTGTTTAAGAAAATCACATGGACATAGACTTTTACCTAGAACATTCACGATGATAATCTAAAATTAGGGTTTAATGATACGCTCGCCTAGTTGGTAGTGACTCTGCCTACAAAGCTATAGCGGATTTAAATTCTAGTAAGGGTTATTTGATGAGTGCGATGGTAGAACTGCGTCGTCTACGAAACTAGCGGTCCTGGGGTTCGATTCCCGGTTTGTGTGATGAGCGCATTTGTTTCTGTATCTTGGGTATATTCTATGTATATATTTATTTCTTTATGGACGTCGTGAATTTGATTTTTTATTGTTTATTTATTTTAATCAGCGTACTCACTTTAAACTCAACACGTTATAAAAGTGTAGCAGGGGTGTCTGTACGACACTGTAAATTGAAGATAATATACAAAAAAGGTTACGATATGGTGATTACGGGTCCCTGGCTCCAACGAATTTGTGTATGTTTTACCTGTCCAAACAAACAGTTTGATTGTTCGAGTATCAAGTACAATCTACTGAACCTTTTAATTAAAATTTTCTTGCTTATGATTACAGTTAAAAGTAGATATTTTATCTTGCTATAATGACGAGAACCGGAAACATCAAAAAAACCTAAAAGTTAAGTAGGAAAAAAACTTTCTATTCGTTGCGATTAAAGTGACATAATTTCTAATTGTATTCACACTTGCAACGTTTTGACCACAAAGTATCTGAAAGCGGAAAGAGGTATATTTAAAATTAGTTTGTAATTACAGTTGACCTAAAACTATTAACAACCTAACGGTACAACTTTGTAAATTCAATGGTCACCTAGTCAATGGACTAACCTGCCTATTGCTATAACGTGGGTGTTGATTATTTAATATAATCCTGTGACCAAAATGGCCAATAGATGAGTTTAAACTGATTTGAGAAATTAATATTTAATGTTTAAAAGCCCCTCTGGTGGTAAGTGAACAAGATTGCAATCTTACGATGGCATTCTTAAGACTGCATTGCCAACCCTGAGGACTTGGACGGAATATCTCTATGCTACTTATTAGAACTTGATTTTTACCCGTATTTAAAACTCTTAAGCCTAAGACATCAAATACAAGACGTGTCCTCATGAACGCGTTAACAAAATCACTACGGGATTTTTTTTTTACATAAAAGATATGTATAAAAAGATACAAGATATTTATTCAATAAATAGGCCGCATGGGCACTTTTACACGTCAAGAATCTACCAGCGCTTCCCAAGAGGAGACCACCGCCGAGAAGAAACGCCGTAAGAAACTCAGCAGTCAGTCGTTTTTTAACCATATTTAATACTACAATCATACTACTTAGTCTTGCACTATATAAAGCTATAAATATTAAATTAAATATATCTAATATCAAATAACATGCGTAGTTCAGCAGAAAAACATGTCAAAAATATTACGAGAGAGACAAAGGGAGAAAATAACATACATAAACTCATACCTTCGTTCCCAGAGAGGGGTAGGCAGAGCTACAAGAATTACTTACAACTCTAAAAACTTGTTGCTAATTATTTTTCTACATTAGCATAAATGAGGCTAAGATGTTTACCAGCGTATTAATGGTTAACCATGTGTATATTAGTGACAGGTTGCAAGCCCATCGCCTAACAATACTACAAGCCTTTATTCCCTTAGTCGCCTCTTACGACATCCACGGGAAGACACGTAGTGGCACTTGTCTGAGCCGGCAATCACACGGAACTTTCATTATTACTAATAATCAGTGAGAATCGAAGAAAAAAATCGACCCCATGTTATTTTTTTTATTTTTTTATTAGCCTATTTGGATGTTCCACTGCTGGGCAAAGGCCTCCCCTCTTTCCGCCATTCATCCCGATCGAGTGCATGCTCCGCCATGTTATAACCATAAAAAAATCCAGTTAAAAGAACAGTCTGAAACTTGACAGATTTTAACAACTCATCATGACTGTGTTCTGAAATTAATTAACTAAATAAAAAAGCAAAAAGCACTACGTCATTTGGACAGTAATATTTCTGGTCATGCTTTAATGCAAACTACAGGCTTTTTGCTCGTCTAATTAAAAAGAGACGAGCATATGTGCGCAAATGAGCGCGTAAGTTAAAATCGTACGGGGGATAAATCAAACCGGCGCGCGCGCTGACTCACCGGAACCGACTAAATGTGCGGTAGGTTAGTGTGGATACTGATCAAAGTGAAATTGATCTAGAGATCGATTTAGATCGAATCAATGAATCTTACCTTTTAATCTTCCGTTAATCAGTGTTTCATTGTTGTGTTCTAAAGTAAATTATTTATAAGGCAACCGGTAAAATTAATAACCAGTGTTCGGAATTTTCACGGCAAAACAAAAGACTGTCGCAAAACTAGGGTAAGAAATAATTTTTCATCGATATCGAGAATTACTATGGAATATTTTATAATTTAAAATAATATGCAAAAAAAAAACAGTAATTCACAGATTATTCAGTGTAAAAGTTATTATTTAAGCCTTAACGACATCTTGTTTTTAATGAAAATATTGAAAATATAACGTCGAGTGAAGTGGAACGATCATTCAGTGTTCATAAATGGCTTTATAGTGATAAACGGAACCGTTTACTCTCAGAGAACATCGAAAAATTAATGACTATCTACTCTTATCACTATCAGAAACCAAATAAAATGGCATGTGATACTGTGTGTACTGATGTGGATTTTGAAGAAGAAATTGATTCTGTTTCGATATAAATTTACACAAACCTAATGTATTTTATAATATACTTATATTTATTTGGTGGACCATTATTTATTTTACTATCGATATCGATGAAAAATTATTTCTTACCCTAGTAAATTTGCGACAGTCTTTTGTTTTGCCGTGAAAATTCCGAACACTGTTAATAACATAAAGACATCGCGACACAGTAGTATGAGTGTGCAATTGAGCAGTAGTGCTGATGTCAAGTTCGGAAAACAAAAAATGCTTTACGCAAAGGCTGTGTATAAGTACACAAATTATAGGTATTGTGGAAGTAACTCTAACCCCCATAGTGACTTTAAATGTTCCAAACCAAATTTTCAGTGTATACTCACATAGATAGACTGCTAACATCATAACCATTCCTTTTGGGTTTGCGTAGCCGCGTAAAAGCAATCTTCAAAAACCTGACTGCATTATTTTTAATTTTCTCTTTATATTACAGTTTTTTTAATTCCATTTACTACATTGCTTTAATTGAAATATTATAAACCTACTGCAGTCCCATGTCAAAAATTAATCTAATGACACCTTTAGTTAAAATTCAACCAGCAGTTAAGGCTGCAGAGCGTGCCAAGAACACACATACATACAAACACTCAAAAAACATAGACCTCCTTCTTACTGAGTTTGGGTAACAAGCAAAAATGTAATGTTGCCAGCTATGTGTTTGAACAATCTTCAGACTTTAGTAATCAAGTACATATTAAATACTTTTGAGACCTTGACCGTCCTAACCTTGAATGTACAGCCAGCAATAATATATCCAATGTCACGCTCAAAAACATCTGACGCGCTCTTTCGCCTCTAGTAATAGAGATAATGCTTGTGACTGTACATTAACTTGCCAAGATTATTCTAACTAAAGGGACGTCGGCTTGATAAATTGTCTTTTACTTTTGATACAGCCTCTTGTGAAATGAAAATGTCGCTCTACCTACATTTAAAAGATGCTTTTGTTTTATGACTTGCAAACGGAATTAGGCCTTAGATTGGCCGACTGTAGCGTCCTTGCTTAATTAGTGCTCCTTCTATTATTTTTCAAGAGATATCAAAGATTTTAGATTTTTTGAGTGGAAAAAAAAATACGAGTTTAAGACAGTAATTAAATAGTTCTATCTAATATACAAAATGTTCGTGTTGTAATAAAACTCCTCCGAAACGGCTCGACCAATTCTGATGAAATTTTGTGTTTATTTATTTATTTATTTATATTCAGCAGGTCTGAGAATAGGTTGTAAAGCATATTCCATAAGCTTTGTATGAAAAAAAAATCACACCCGGGCGACGCCGGCTAGTATTTATATAGCTATTTAGACAGCTAGTGTAATCAAATAAACAAAATGCAAAATTTAAAATAATTATTTGTGCACCATGTTCCGAAATTTAAAAAAATCCTAAACGAAAATATTTTTATAGAAAAACAAACAAACATATTATAGATAATTATATCCCTACATACGGATCAACACACAGATTTATCACTTTTACGGTACTGAACATTTTTTTTGTAACTTGGTCTTGAAAGTGCCTGTATCATTTAATTTAAATAGAATCCTAAATTCACGGTTTCAACACACGTCTTAAAGTGAATATTCTTTTTATTATATTATTTATACAAGTTTAATTGTCACCTTTAATCGCAACTAATCGAATACTAAGAAAGTCTAAAATCCTTCACACTTTAAAATGTTTAAGTAAACTACCGACTCTAGGATCGAGATAAACTAGTATATCTCTCTAGATGGTCTTTCTTCATACAGGATTAATTTTGGAATACCAAAAACATCGTCATACCTAAAAAAGTAAAAAGCGTCTACGTAAAAAATTTAACTGACAACTATAAAGAACCAACCATGGTTACAAATAAGAGTAACCGAATTAAAGTTATCCTACATTAAAAATTTAGTCCCAATAAACTTAGAAATAAAAGTATCAAAAACTAAACCTATTCTTACTAAATCAAGCACTCACCTAGCACTCACGCAAATCCAAAACACAATATCACAATATCACTAAACGTCAGAGTCAGCTGTTCTAAACAAAATGGGTTCGCGAATCACGCCCGCCCTTCGTCGGCACCGGCCGTGTACTGCCGCCCGCCTTAGTTGCGGTCTCGCCACGGACTGAAGCCTGAAATTCAGCGCTGAAAATTCCCGTTATCTGAAGTTGTAATTTTGTATTATCTATGGAATGTTTTGTCGTGTAATGTGGCGTTATTGTTTTGTTTTTCGAGTTCGTTTCTTTCAGGAAATTCAAGAATTACTTTGTATTTATTAGTGACTAGCGACCCGCCCTCGCTTCGCTTCGGTGTATGTGAGTTTTCTGTAACACCCGTACATAAAACAAAGTTTATTATATATAAAAACCTTCTTCTTGAATCACTCTATCTATTAAAAAAAACCGCATCAAAATCCGTTGCGTAGTTTTAAAGATCTAAGCATACATAGGGACAGACAGCGGGAAGCGACTTTGTTTTATAATATGTAGTAATGAGAACGCTAGAAACGTGGAATAAATTTGACAGTTTACTGAGTCTCGAGGTTTATTCTACTTATATTATAAATGCGAAAGTTTGTGTGTGTGTGTTAGTTTGTTACTCTTTCACGATGCAACGGCTAAATAGATTTGGATGAAATTGGGAATGGACATAGTTTATACACTGGATTAACACAGATTACTTTTTATCGCGGTTAATTTAAAAGTTCCCGAAGGAAAAACAATAATCGAAATCTACGCAGACGTTATCATTCACGGGTCATTTTACGTATCTTCACAAAATGCGTTTATATGCATATTCAATGTTTTTGTGCCTAGATACTTTTGCCCATCATTGGGACGAAAACAGATACATTATTTCAGAAGTAAGATTAGGCTATTTTAAATAACTTATAAACTAATTTAGTCTAAAGCTTGACCCTGCCTACGAACGTAGCGGTTACGGGTTCAATTCTCGGTATGGAAAAAGTGTGATAAGCAGGAATATTTTTTCCGTCTTGGATGTTTTCTATCTATTTAATTATGTGTTTCTATGTATAAGTATTTTTATCATTGTCCATAACCCAAGTACAAGGCTAGAGCTTATTTTGGGACCAAGCCAATTTATTGAAGAGCGTCGATGGCCTAGTTGGCTTTGGGATCGACTCGTGATCGTAAGGTACCGAGTTCGAACCCCTGCGGTCACCATGTACTTGTGAGTTTTTCTAACTTAAGTGTATTATCCGATGCCTACGTTGAAGGAAAAACATCATGAGGAAACCTGCATATTCGAACAGCTGAATGTGTAAGAGGGTAATTGGCACAAAAGATCCTAAGTGGTCGAAGTGGTTATAGAATTAACAACTAGTTGTCAGAGTTGTCGGTAAGTAATTCTGTAGATCTGCCTTTTTTTTATGGCATAGAGAAGACAAACGAGCACACAGGCCACCTGATGGTAAGTGGAAACTGTGACCCATAGACATTCGCATTCACAAGACTGCGATGCAATCCTAAGACTGCAAATGCGTTGCCAACCCTGAGGCTAAGATGGAATGCCTCTATGCTAGTCATTTCACCGGCTGTCTTATCCCCAAACCGGAACACAACAATGCGAACACTGCTGTTTGGCGGTAGGTTAATGGATAAGATGGTGGTAGCGATCCGGACGGACCCTGCACAAGGTCCTACCACCCGCAACCCCACTCTGGGATGAAGGCGTGAGGGTATGTTTATATTTATGTATGTATGTATCCTAAGGGGTCGAAGTGTATCCGAAAGGGCCCATCTGTAAGATAAGCCAATTTATTGTTAGATTGTTCTTGACATGTGCTTAAAAACAGCTGCACCAAAGCAATTGGTGTGAGATTGTCCCCTTATATTTATTTATTTATTTATTATTTTTTTGTACCTTGTATCATTTAAACTAACTTGCAGCTTAATGCTATTTTAACCCTACATGTAAACCACAAACGCAAACAGGCCGCGATAGGATCGGAATACCATTAAACTTTGAAAACTTTATATTCATGTTTCAAGTTTTTGCTGATTGTTATCTCTTGCAAGACAGGGAGGGCAATAAATCTTGCCATTCTTGCTATAACTTGTTACGGAATACGTAGCCATTTTTGTTCTATAAAAGTTTCGTTGCTTACATCAGGTTTAAACAAATTGGTGATTCATGTACTTTAAGAAATAAGTACGAATTTTGACAGATATTATAGGAATGCTTGTCCTTCAAAAGAATACAAACTATTAACTTCTGTATAATAACACGTTTGATGGTATTTTTCTAAGATAAAATCAGCCAGTATGGGTCTACATTGAATTGCTTCGCAGATGCATGAGTAAATGTTTCTTGAAATAATATTCACTTAAAAGCTTGTGGTAAATTAAAAATTAATTGCTCAACATTCTAAAAAAGCTTACGTGCAAGCCAGGTTTGAAGTGGTTGAACCCATTACTGACTTTTGTTTGGTAGTCGCGCACCTCATCCATGTCGTGTTTTAAAACACACCTCATTATTAAAGTAAAAAAAAATGAATTACTGAAAATTAAATTATACTATATAGATTTAAATAAATTTACAGAACTCAATGCGAGAACTGGCCTAAATCCTACAGGGATTTAGGCCAGTTCTCGCTCTTTTTCAGATTGGGTCATATTAAGAAATGAATGCTGAAGAATTGAATACCTAAAACACTTATTTCTTACATACTATTGGTCCATAACCCAAGGTTTTGCTACTAATTAGCGCTAAGCTAAAGGCATGCAAAAGCCTAATAAAATTGTAAATCATGAATGTTAAACAAATTACCGGGAATATTTTAAATTTGGAATAAAAAACACTTATCTAAAAAACTTCCTACCGCCTACGCTAGCGTGCGACAGCGCCATCTATCCATCACGGAGATAAAGCGAACGAATACTTTCCTACCCTCATTTACATAAACCCTAGAAATTGTTTCCAACTCCAGCTAGAATAACAATTAGACGACTAATTCCGTAACCCAGAAGCATAATAATACAAATCCAAGATTACTCCAAGCTAATCACACCTTTATTCCTAATCCATAATGCTCTAATTAGGTAGTAAAAAAATCGGATTTACGTTGAATACGCTTTTGAATTTATTTACACTGAGATAGATTGGACTCACAATGATTTTGAGCGGCCATTTTGAAAACAGAGGTCAATTATTCTGATTGGCTGACATAAATCGAGTCACGAGTTGCTAAGTAGTTTTTTTAGAAGTTGGGAAAGTCGATTTTGGAGATTTAGGTCAGGCCTATTAAGATGTGCGGATTGGGAAAAGATCGCCTTCGGAAAAATATATGTCACTGTGTGATGAGTAAGTACCTAGTAAAAGTGGTTACGTAAGCTTAACAAATTATTGTATAATATTACGGTCGATTGTTGAGAATAATGTTTTTGGTTTCACCCGTATTCGAGAAAACAGAGTTTAAAAGTTTTATACGCAACCACTTGCACAGATTATTGCATTATTACCATCACAGGCAGTTCAAATTAAACCAATACACAATAAGTGTCCCAGATTTTACTATATAAGTTTTTTATTCCAGTGCGTCACTTCCATATAAATAAAAAAAGAAGTGACTGCATACAAAAATGTGATGATCTGGAAAGGAATATTTGGGACGCTTTATTTCTTGTATGAGGATCGATAGTATCAACGATTCTGAGTAAGAAAAACCAAAAAAAACGAATTCTGAAAAAGTAAGTTAATGTATACTTTTCTTTAAAACGCCCAAGTAATAATTTCTGTGACGTAGATCAATGACATAAAAGGCGTATTAAACCCTTCCTTGTCATCTTATATGGCTAACTGCCGCACTCAGAGACGTTAATTAAATTTAATGCTTGACTAAAGATGCTGCTGTCACTTTCTTTGCTATAGCAAAAGAATAAGACAACAACACTAAACAAGCATTTAATTTAACTGACGTCTGTGAGTATGGCAATTAGTCATTTAATTCAAATTCAAATTCAAATTGTGTAATTCGGAAATACTTTCCATATTGCACATAGTAAGACACAAAATTACATACGACACAAAATAATAATAGTACACAATAAATTTTGGCAAATGACCTGTGGAGTTTGTTCCAATGGTTCTGGAAAGAGCCATGAAACCTCTCTGCAATAGAACATAGCATGTTTGGGCTGCCCCGCAATCTGTGCAGCAGGGATGCGACTCTTTTGCGCAATATAGCAGTAAAGCCGCAAACATCCCCAACGCGCTGCAGAATCGAGGCAGCCCCAGCAGCATCCTTACACCGTTGTTGTACTGATCTCTGAGGGCGTTGATAGCCTTCTGCGTGAAGTCGCCCCACAAGCTGCAGGTGTAGAACGACTGACAATAAGTACAGCGTCACTTTTACGTTATTTGTACACCTTGCGAACGTGCGGGCCAACATGTTGCAACGGACTGCCAGAGCTCTCCGCTCCCGTTCTACGAGTATAATGTCCGCCATTCGTTTATTTAGGTAGTCCGAGCCATGGTCAAAGTAGAAGAAGAAACTCAGATAAAATTATAATCGAGCTGTATTACAGTTCTATTATGTACTTAGAAGGGCATGCTTTGTTTATGGAATAAGAATAATAAAATATACTATGTAAAAAAAACATATACTTAGTTTTAATCCATATTAATGATTATTGTCGCAACGGCCGAACCTACGCCACGGCCAATGGTGAATGGACAAGTAAAGGGGCTATCACAAATTTGATACGTCCAACGTCGGGCTTTAAAAGGATTTCGAAGCTAAAAAAAACATCCGAAATGCGATAGCGTTTCTCTCCCTTAAAACCTAGTTCGATTTTTAGGGTTTTGAAATAATTATGTTGGAGGTATTATGGGCTTGCAACCTGCCACTAATACACTGGTAAAGATCTGAGCCTAATAATGCGAAATGTGGTTCCAGAATTATTAAAAAGGTTTTTTTTATGGATGTTAGTAATTCTGTAGCTCTGCCTACCCATTCTGGGATAGGGCGTGAGTTTATACATACATACATTAAATTACGCCTGTGTCCCAGAGGGGTAGGCAGAGACCAGTTCCTTCCAACTTCTTACTTGGAGAGGCGAGAAAAAACAAGAACGTACAAATCTAGTTTTCCATCACAGCGTCGTGTGTCTGTCTGTTACCTCTTCACGCTTAAACCACTGAACCGATTAAGGTGAAATTTGGTGTAAAGATAGTTTAAATCTTGGAACAGGACATAGAATCGTTTTTTTTCCCGAAATTCAAGGAAGTGAAGTAGAGGGTGGAAATTTGTATGGATTTGTATGGATATAAAAGAGTTCCATGGTTGTTTTCTTCTTTTTGTGGAATATGCACTGTGTCAAATTTTGACAATAAATCTATACCTATCTATTATATTCTATTCATAACAACTAGAACAAAATTAAAGAATTGAGGAAATCAGACTTGATTTAACGAGTGAGAAACGTTATCACCTGGAGCTAAAATTGTATGAAAAAAAATGTCACCTACGCGACTAAAGCGTTGGTTCGTAATCCTTTTAACTGCAGACTAATTCTGTAACTCAGTTATTAAATTCAGCGTATCAGAAGCTTCCTTACTATCCCCTCTCTCACACGTAATCACTCTAACTAAGATTACTAAATGTAGGAAGCTGTAATAAGCGCTTAAGGTAAAAAACCATCCCACGAATTGAGAACCTACTACTTTTTTGAAGTCGGTTAAAAATATGAATTCTTGGCACCATTTTCAAATGTAGAACAATTTTTTTTCATGCTAGAATTAAGTTCCGTTCAGTTAATATATAAATTCTAAAGCCGCTTATATTAAGACTGCATCGAGCAAACGCCGAGCGTCCAGTGGCGCCCTCATTACTATTATTGTGTTTTCTAATTAACTAAAGAATTGCCTTGCAATCAGACGATATTTTTTTGTAGCGCAAGTAAAAACACAATTTATGGGATACGTAATAAACTTTAATAACAATTACCCTTTGAGTAGTCAGCTTAACGGGAAAAGGTGACCACTTTTTTCCGTTAAGTTGATATCTCGAAGGTGAATTGTTATTAAACTATGTGGTATATACCCTATAAGTTGTGTTTTCATTTGTAGTACAAAAAACTACAGACCGATTTCAAGAAAATATTTTAGTTTATTAGAAAACACAATGAAAGTAATGAGGACGCCACTGTACATCCGGCGTACGCTCGGCGCAGTCTTAAATTTCATTCAAACAATACATTAGTTTAGTAAAGTAAGTAGGTATTCATCTTTATTTAGGAACGTGGCTAAAAAAAGCTCGTAAATATTTAGACCATGTAGGTAGTTTAGACGTCGCATATTTTAACATATTTGCCATAAAATTATTTTCAAACATTTTTCTTTCATGGCTCTTATCGAAAATGAAATTCTGTAATAAATTTAAGACACATACAAACGGGTCACTACACGAGCATATTTGTACTAACAGTGACTCGAATTGATTGACATGGAGTGTAGTAGCGAGGTTAACACGTTAGAAACCAGGCTGTGAAGTTTCCATATGGAATTGGCTCCAAATGGAGTTCCTGGCAATTATCATGTTGTACGTTCGATGCCAGTGACACACCTATAGTAACAAAAACATATCGATACTACTTTAGAAAAACTCGTATCTGATATTTCGAGATGTACGAGTTTGAACTTAATTATTTTCATGTTTAAGTTTAAAATCGTACGTCACAAATTATGAGATAGGAGGTTTTTCAAAGCAATGACGATGTACAATCGCTAGTCGGTACCGAGTGTTTAAGTTATTCCGGCGTTCCATTAGGCAGAACCAATAAAGTGGCCTGTTCACGCGAACATAGTTTTAATTTATGTGTGCTTTTACGAACTTTATAGGGCATGTTCATGTGTAGCTGCCTTTACTTGTATAAACTAAAAGGTTGGAAGCACTGCGCAAATTGGATTTTTGATTTAAATTCATAAGTTTTAGTGGATTATGTTTTGTTAAATTATTATTTGGGTACCGGGTTTTGTATGCTTCGTTCGTTCGTTATTGGCTTATCTTAGTGTAATTCTGTGTAACAACTTGGGTTTCAATTCGTCGACGAGGTATTAACTGGCAAACTATAGTTGTCTCACGCGCTAGTATCCATTTAAGGCAGAATAAGGTACCTAGTACTTTAGCCGAGCTGCTTCTTCGATAAAACCTGCGACTAAATAAAAATGAAACACGTACAGTCAAAGTTAAAAACAAATATCCGCACAAAGTTTACATATTTATTTTTGATACTTTGTGGTGTATACATATTGGTGACCTTGACCTATAAGGGACAAGTTTTTTTCAATGGAAAGGAGAAGGCAATCGTGAACCGGGCCACGTGATGGTAAGAGGGATCTACCCATAGACAATTTACTTAATCCTCAAGATCAAGAACTCAAGACTAAGGAGACTGCATTTTTTTTGCAAAATCCAACCTCGAGCACTCAGATGGAATACCCATAAGCTAATAACTGCACCGGTCGTTTATCCCTAAACCGGAACACAACAGTGCGAACACTGCTTGCTTGGCGGTAGAAAAAAATATCGAATGGAGGTAGGGATCTGAACAGACCCTGCACAAACTTCTACCACTATAATGACACTTGCTGGTTTATCATTATTTAGCGAATTAAAGTTCTGTTATTAATTATGTTATTATTATATAAATACACTGAACCGAAACTAATTAAGCTCCTTGTTCAAAAGTAAATATATTTAGAAGCACTAATTAGCCTCGCCGCCATTTTGATTTCTGTATGACGTCACGATTTCGTTTCGCGTAATTTCACACTAATTTCGCGTGAAGTTGAAAGTAGTGAAATTAACCGCCCATTTTATTTATTTAATTGGATTGGAAAGGGACTTCGTTTATAAAGCAGCGTGGTGGTTTTATATTTATGTTCTTGACATTTTCCAATGAGATGATAATAACTAGGAAATCTATAGAAATATTCAGAGCCCGGATTTTTCGCGGCAAAACAAAAAACTGTAGTGTTAGAATTTTTTTATTTTTTTTTATAGTTGTGTAATAGAAGGTCCACAAAATAAAAAAATATGAAATAAAACATTTTACGGGAGTTTTGTATAAAATGATATAGAAACAGATGCAATTCCTTCTTCGAAATCCGTCAGCACACACAGCAGCACGTGACATTTTATTTGGTTTGTAATAGTGATAGGAGTAGATAATCATTAATTCCTCAAAATTCTCTGGGAGTAGACAGTTTCTGACGTGTCTATTATTTTCCATGAGGTAGTA
Source organism: Acleris laterana (assembly GCA_963966035.1). Classification (NCBI taxonomy): domain Eukaryota; kingdom Metazoa; phylum Arthropoda; class Insecta; order Lepidoptera; family Tortricidae; genus Acleris; species Acleris laterana. Next base: position 18,754,668 of record OZ014442.1, read on the forward strand.
GAGTCACTTCCTTCAAAGTTTTACCTCTTAGTTACCCGACGGATTATTTTATTACTTGATATTGAAAAAGTAGGAGTTAAAATTTTGATGGAATAATACATATAAAACAACTGTCGCGAATGATTGTAAAGTAATGTAAATAATAATAATACTCGATATCGAAAAAAAAATATTTCTAACACTAGCAAGATTGCGACAGTCTTTAGTTTTGCCGTGAAAAATCCGGGCTCTGCTTATATTATAAAGCTGGGTAGTGATTCTGTAAACAATGCCGGTCGTGCGGACTGTCGAGTGATATCCAAGCGGCGAGATTAAGTAGTCCCGTGAGTGCGAACAAAACACATTAAAGCGCGTGCATTTTTAATTAAGCAGCCTTATACGTTCGACCCATCGTGCTGCTAAATTGAAAATGCACGCGCTACAATGTGTTTTGTTCGCACTGACGGGACTACTTAATCTCGCCGCTTGGATATCACTCGACAGTCCGCACGACCGGCGTTGTTTACAGAATCACTACCCTGAAGAGTTTGTTTGTTTGTTGGTTGGCTTGAACGCGCTTATCTTAGGGTTTACTATGTATTTAAGTATATATTTATCTATATAAGTATTTATATCGTTGTCTACTACCCATAGTACAAGCCTAGAGCTGGGACTAGGTCAATGGGTGCGACATAGTCGCCTGATATTTATTTATTTTTATTTATTCAAGTTCTGCGTTTTGAAGTCACGGAGTAAATAATAACATTTATTTAGAGAAGCAACTCAACACGCATTACATCATAGCGCTTTTTACAAGAAGCCACTATGCGTACGTCATTTGCTTTATGGGCAATTAAAACAGTTGTTAACGGTCGTTTGTCTTGATAAAGTATGTAAAACGATACGGTAGCGATGACCTAGGGCTTAGTATAGCATGTTGTAAACAGGAGCTCATTGCGAAAAACCCGTATTAAAAATTACTTCGAAATCCTCCTCGACTCGGCTTAAATCTTGATTGGATCGACATGTTTAGTCGACGTCAAAGATATGTTGAAATTTTAACGCCTGATTTCAATAGAATTAGGAAAAAAAATGTAAACATATCTTATCATTCTAATTTTAATGAGTGGCTTTCACTTCTGTTAAGGTGTATTTCGTGAATGTCTGGTTATTTAAAAACACTCCCGGATTTATTAAATTCCATGGATATCACACGCGAGGACAATTGTTCGGTGAAAGGAAAAGTTTTATCTTGTGGACTAAACAGAAGCATGGGGCAAGCAAGTTTCGTAATTATATCTTAAAAGTCAGTGAAAAATATAGCAGGTGTCACCGTTTTCGCTTTTGAAATGTTATCGTACGCCATTACTGTCAAGTAAATAAGAGTTACTGTAACGTTGATAATACTGTAACATATTAAAAGCAATATGATTTTACGGATGGAAATAGAACCCTGGGTACAAGTTTTTTCTAGAAGAGTAAGTATTTTATTAAAATCTTTGAAAAACGTATAACGGTCATTCTCCAGAATTATGTTCTCAGTCTAATTAACACGGCACTTTTTTCCCACTTGCTTTTTGATAAATTTTATACTAAATGTAGTAACATATCGACCATTCAAACTTTAATATTTATTGGGCACTTAATTATTATTAGCGGGTAATTAACTAGAAGGGTTTTAGTATTTGCGTGACGCGCGAATTAGAAAAGCTACGCGTTAATTAGAATTACTTGCTTGCGAATTAGAAAAACTACGCGTTTATTAGATAAATGTGGTTGCCAAATATATATATTTTTTGGGAAATAAGACAAAAACGTTATTAAACTGTCTTTATTACTAATTTGACAAATATCAATTATATAAAAACACGATACCTATTCATAAGAAATCACCACAAAAATCTCTTTCAAAAATAAGTCACCATCCTCAACACGTGACCAACTTATCAAAATTATAAAAATATAAATATCAACTCCTTATAAAATTTGCTCTTAATTAGTAACTATCACATGTCACATTATTAGTCTTCTTGACGATTAAAGATACTAGTTTAATTAACGCTAAAAGAAATTAAAAAAAAATATTAAGTAAGTAGTAAGTACCTAACGAGTAATGAAAAAAAATCATTTAAGTAGGTAATTTTGTTTTAAAGATAAATTATATCTTTGAAACGGTTAACAAAAAAACTTTCATTAAACATAACTTAAATGAATTTAAAAATACGAGTATTAGCAAAACAAAATAACATAGCTTTTCTGCCTTAATATAATAATTAACATACAAAACTATTCTTTAGAAAAAAAAGCTTGTATCTCGTAGGTTCCTTGTGAAAGTCGCAGAAAACAGCTAGGTATGTAACGTGGTACAGCTGCTGTGGTTTTCCTTTTAAAAGTATGAGACACAAGCTTTATATCAAAATTGTGACTATCATAATATCATAGCACATAAGTCACAATCGGCGCAGATAATATTAGTTGCTAGGTACATATCGTTAATTGAATACAAAACGGACACAATCCAAAATGAGTCAGTGTTGCATTTTAAAATTAGAAGCGGTTGCAATACGATTTTTAATGGAAGAGCAAATTATTTTGGAATGTGTCCGTTTTGTATTCAATGAGCAATATTATCTTACAATATTTCCCTATGAAGACTTACATACTATAAGTTATACATACATACATACATATATTTATAACATACAGATATTCAACATTAGTAAATAGCTTAATTGTTGCGGGTGGGTTTAATACATAACTTATACCAATAAGAAGAATGATGATGGCGGGTCCATAGGATTTTCCTTACATGATTAGAATTGTAGGTGTCACTTTTTGAAGAAATGCAACATTTTAATGCGGTCAGTTAAATTTTAATGTTTTCCAAAAGAGAAATATGCTAAAAAAAAAAATAACCTCTAAAAGCATATTGTTCAAACACTTAAGTACATAGATACGATTATAAGGTTAAGAATTTATGGTTACGGACCTGTTAATAATGTCAGTTTGACATAATAATATGTAGACATATTATTATGTCAAACTGACATTATTAACTGAATTTATGGTTACGGACCCTTTAATAATGTCAGTTTGACATGATAATTATGTCTAATCATCTAAGGAAAATCCTAGTAAGATCGAACCCATCATCATTTTTCCGGGAATTACCATTTTGTTAAAAGATTATTCCTGTGTATTCATTTAAACTGGTTTAGCTTAAGCAAGAATTTAGAAATAAAAACCTTTTATGTACCAAAAACCTTTTTTACTACTCTTAAACTAATTAACGCGTTCATTTTTAACCCGTGAATTAGACGTGTGTATTAGGGATTCTTGATAAAAAAAATATAACTCCTTGTAGGTACATGTGATAAACTACAAAATCCAGTAACTGGTAAATACTGAGGTCCTTAATGTATAAAATAATTTACAGAGCTAAAGAGTTATTGGCTGATTTTAAAAACGTTAATGTGTTAATTAGAATTTACGAGAACCAAAACGCGCGAATTAGATACTTACATTTGTAGTGTGCGATCCACACAACACTAAAACGTCTTTCCCTCAAGAGGGTCTCGACACGATTGGCGGCTCACGCAAAATGCGTTAGCGATGTCTGACTCTTTCTTCAATGGCCTTGCACGGACAATAATGAAAGCGGCGCGTGAATTAGTACACATCTTGGGACAAAGTTACTTTATTGTATATCTTAGTGATATATTACTTAATACATTTGGTTATTTTTTTGTAATGTGGACATCTTATCTTTAATTAAATAAAAATACTTTCATTTATCTTTCTTCTTGTATATGATCAGGGGAAGTAGGTATATTAGTGATTTCGGAAGTGGGACGCGAGGTGTTAATTAGGAGAATGGGGTATTGATTTTTTTTTTCTCCTAGAAGGTTATTGAATATTTACTTGAAAATTCATGTACACCTCAATACAAGAACCTCCTACGTTTAAAAAATATAAATTATACCAAATTCAATAGTTTTATATTTTATAAGCCCGAGGACATACAGAAATGGCTGTCTGGAGAATGACCGATAAGGTGTTAACTAAGATGTTTTTTTCTAAAATTACTACATTGCAGGCGTTACAGGCTCCCGGACTATAAACAGTAAAATAGTTCAAAGTATAAAATTATAAAGCTATTGCTGTAAAATAGATTTTGATTAAAATGGGAGTAGTAAAGTTGGCCCTACCTATTAATATAAAAAATCTGGACACGAAAACAAAAACTCACGCTCATCATACAAATTATCTATACCGGGGCTCGAACCCCGTACAGTCAACCAATTTGATTCCTAGGCCACTATGAACCTTGTCAACGTGACGTTATAAACCAAATCATAGGGAGTCTCTTACGTTTTGGTTGACAACGTCACTTTAACATAGTCCAAAGTGACCTAGAAATCAAATTGGTTGACTGTACCTCTAGCATCGTAAACAGGGTCACTACACTACCAACTAGTCTACTTTTTTTTTTTTTTTTTTTTTTTTATGTCATAGAGAAAACAAACGAGCACACAGGCCACCTGATGGTAAGTGGAAACTGTGACCCATAGACATTCGCATTCACAGGACTGCGATGCAATCCTAAGACTGCAAATGCGTTGCCAACCCTGAGGACTAAGATGGAATGCCTCTATGCTAGTCATTACTTGCTACTATGTTAGCCTTGACCATATCTATATATTTCAACTGTTGCATGCCGCATCCACGGCTCGCTGTGCGCCATTGCAATGTATTTGCCACATCCAGCCCAGCTGTTGCTTTGTTTATGACCTACGCACTGCAGGTTTTATGCTTTTTGCACTGCCATCACGCGGTACACGAATTTAGGATGCATTTAGGTACTTGTACAGTCACTATCGATGTGACGCACTCGCCGGAGTAAAAATGAAAATCCTCGGTTGTGGCTACCCAGAACCGAACGATTTCAAGGCACTGCCATTGCACTCCACTATCCGCTATTTGGAAGGTGTGGAGGCTGCATTGGATTAAGAGCTAAAAGAGGGGTAATTACACAAAAGATCCCATAGGGTCGAAGTGTATCCGTAAGGACCCCATCAAGAAGATAAGATAAGATAAGATCGATGACCTAGTATTAAACTTAGCAGGTTAATCTGAGACGCTGCAGCGCCTGTAGAACTTACATAACCTAAATCAATCTACCTTTTAGTGGTGGCAGGACATTAAGAAAGGTTTGTGCGGATCGCTACCACCATCTTGTCTTTTCAACCGCCAAGCAGCAGTATTCGCATTGTTGTGTTCCAGTACAGGGTCAAGACAACCGGTGAAACTAGGGTTGAGGTATTTCATCTTATTCTCAGGGTTAACAACGCATGTGGGATCTTAGGATTGTAATATTAAGATTAGTCTTGAGAAGGCAAATATTTATGTCATTGATCACACTTACTATCCTATCAGGTAGCCTATCGTGAGTTCGCTCAACCACGTGAGTACGTCGTAAAAAAACCTATTTTGACTTAATTATACGGAGAATAAATTCAACTGGGAAATAACCAGCTAGGAAAATAAATGCAAATGGAAAAAAATAAGATTAGGAAAATAATGCGAATAGATAATCTGCTGAAGAAGTTTTTTTTTAACTGCGTCCATATTTTCCAACCGTTTGGGAGGTAGAATGCCACAGACGGATACCCATACACACGTCAAACTTGTAACATTATATTTGCGTGAAAAGGTAAAAACGAAAGATTATAAAATTAAATAATCCACGCGTGAGCCCCATCGCAATCATAAGCGACACTTTTTTAACCGCTCTCGAATTCGCTTTTAACGATCGTCTTTTTCGTAATTGAATTTTCGCTTCTCGTTTTCGGTTAGCCCCCGTTTAGTCAGCGTTTTAAAGTAATTACGTTTATCGACAAATGTTCGTTAGTCGTTTAGTCGACTGCAGTTTCTATTGAATTTCGACAAAAAAAAATCTTGTTTTCGCTTTCGATGAGCGTTTCTTCATTACACGGCATAGTATTTGGGTAAGGACCAAAAAGTTGTCCACGCTAACTCAATCAATTAAATTTTCTATGAAACTTTTCCGTTGTGACACGATAATTAACCAACAATTGTAGGGATACTTTCCGTCGCACAAAGGAACTTTTTTCGTCTTTGTTGCTTGTTTGGTTAACTGCGCGCTTAACTGTGGTCCAACTTTTTGGTCCTCAACCATTTATACAGGTCAAAAAAACTGTGACATCAACTTTTAATGTCATCATATTTTTTGATTGATACAGACTAGATACTAAAAAACCCCAGCAAGTACAGTCAGCATCAAAGTAGCTAAGCAGAATTAACATGCTCAAAATGATCTAGACACGCTGTGTTCTCTCGACAAATTTTGACCTCTTCGGTTGCGTAACTATCTGCTGCTGACTGTACGAGTCGGGCTCTCACACAAAAGGTTCCGTACCATTTTTGTATAAAGGTCATTTTTAATTTAATTTTACATTTATTGTTTTCTATTATACTGGTAGTCATACAAACTCTGTGAAAATTTCAAGTGTCTAAATATAGTGGTTCATCAATACAACCCGCTGACAGACAGACAGACAAACATCCATAGGGATCATTTCCATATCCCCTCTAACTCTCCTTTTATATATCAACTTGTGAAGGTAAAAACTTTACTTTCCTCGTTCAACTTAAGTTCTTTTACCAGAAACGTTAAAAACATAGCAAATACATGATACAAATTGTCGTTAGTCGGCCAAAACTTATTGTAAGTTTTTCAAAAGGTTTTTACTTTTCTTATTAGAATTACATAATAGCTCTCCAAATAAAAACATTGGCAAGGCATTTTTAACAAAACCAAATGTATAATGCTTATGTTCTTATTTTAAAATCTGCATTGAACTCTCCAAAAACACAGATAGCTGTATAAGTGCCCAGTAAGCGACACGAATCGTAAAGGTGCGGGGCGTAACGTTACGGCTTGTCATATAACTGTTATATAACCTTTATATAACCGCTGGTTTACTGTAATCGCTATACAGTAGTTAAGGGTCGCGCGAATGTCGTCTCGGATATACAGGATGTTCTGTCGAATAGAAGTTAATCAGTAATCGGTTCAGTTCAGTTCAGTTTAGTGTTCTTGATTCCTAAACTTACATTAAACGTATTTAGTTCTTACATTTAAAATAAAACAAACGGTATAATAGAAAAAAATGAATTATCTAGTATCATGGATAAAAATAAGAAGTAAATCTTACGATTTTTGGGACACAAAAAATAAAAAGTTTGCTAATTGAGAAAGAATACTAATATTATAAATGTGAACGTTAATTGGAATGTTTAGATACCTATTTACATTTTTGGTTTTAAATTTGGAACTTACGTCGTCCTAAAATAATTTACAGCGTTTTGACTTCGAAAAAAGTGTTATGTCCCTAAGGAATAACGGTATACAGTATATAATAGTACCCATTACTCTGTGTACAAAATCTCAGCCAAACTTTATACAAAGTTAAAGTAACTTGATAATCCTTGTATCAAATGCAAATAATTCTGTACACAACTTCAAAGCATTCCAAAATATAGAGTAACAAGTAAGGTGTTGTTACGCGTCACCCTGTAGATAATAAGCCAGTCTACGGCCATAAAGGGCCGCCGGGCGACTAGCGTTACTGTAACACTCTGTAGAGGCATTGTAATGAGGAAGGCCGCGTGATTCAGGGATATTGTCTGTTAGCTTCTGTTTAAATACCGCCTGTAGACAAATTTGTATGGTTTCTGCGATATATTTTAAGCTTTGTTTTTATATTTTGGTTATTTATTTAGACGTGTATTTTTAGAACACCCTTTCTACTGGACGGTCTTTTAGGGTGGAGCTACATCTATCAGCATCGATTTGCATTTTGTCTATTTAAAATAGTGACTTTGTATCAAGATGCATAAGTATCAATGTGTGATTCTCTCAAAAACGGCGGTCGGTCGGACGAACGAGTGAATGTCGCAGCGGCGAGTTTAAGTATTCCCGTCAGAGCGAACAAAACACTTTTAGTTTGGGAATATCCCATGAAAACTAGTTTTCTTAAACTCAATTATTCTGCTAATTTTAAATCAGAAGTTTTCACCAATCATAAAAATTTCATCGTCATCGGGTCACAAACAAATAAACGAGAGGATTAAAATCATAATTATAAATGTAACAAGACTAGATGATGCGCGAGATTTTTTTACTAATATAATTAGAATTCGATCCTTTGATTTCTTCCCGCAGGGGGTCGATTTTCAAAAAATCCCCTGCCTTCATACACCCCTGAGGAAAAGCTGTTAAAATTTTCAAATCACTTAGTTAAATACTTTAGACTGTATGTACATTTTCTCTCAGTCACGGAAAAAACATATAATAGGATTAAATAGTAAAAAAAAAACAATTTCAATTAATCAGCTCAAGCACTATGATTACGGCATTGTTCCTGCATCACGAAGTCACGCGTCAGTTCAGACTGGCTTTGTCCCGCCCGCCATTGTGTAGGTGTCTGAGGACTAGGGGTGGGAACAGTTCCGGAACTACATCCAGTTCGAACAGGCTGGCATTTATAAGGATTCCGATTAATAAACTTACTAATATTTTAAACTATCTTATCTTACCTCGGGGAAAGATTTTTTTTGCACTGAATAGGCTCCGAAAGTACCGGACTGAAAAATTGTATCATCATTAGAATCCTACATTATCCGTGATGGACATGGGCTATATTTAATTTTTCTGCGCGGACAGAGTCACAAGTAACAGCTAGTTTTCGATATTCACATTTAAAGTTAATTAAAAATAGAAGTTTTACAGAATTTGTTGTACTAAATAAAATTATTCTATCAAGATTCAAGGCATGCGTTACAGTTCAGACTGATTTTGTCTCGCTCGCCGTTGTGTTGGTTAGGACTAGGGATGGGAACAGTTCTGGAACAAAATCTTGTGGATCAAGCTGTCAATTATAGGGATATTATTTTATGGATAAACTCTTTTTTACCTGCATCTTCGTCCGCGTAGATTTCGATTATCGTTATTCCCTCGGGAACTTAATTTTTCCGGGATAATAGGAGCACGAAATTGTGCTTATCTAGGGTATATGCCATATTCATTTCAAATTTCATCCAACTCCGTCCAGCCGTTGCAGCGTGAACAAACAAACGAACAAACTTTTGCGTTGATAACATAAGTAGGATAATATGTATTTTACGAAATGTGGGTTGTCTAATAATGATAATTAAATATTTACTTAGGCGATTTAACTAGATCAGCAATTTTTTGATGAAGTAAGTCGTGTTTCACACTGGCTTTGTCCCACCCACGGTTTAGTACCTAAGTATGTGGAGATAAGGCATAGAAAATGTTTCACAATTTTTGTTTTGGAATTACATCCTATCCATATACGCATTACGTATATGGATATTTCCAAGCCATTTATTTTTCGGTCGTATTTTTATACAACGCTATGTTGTGTCTTTTGATGGTTTTTCCAAGATTTGAAAATAGTTAGGGACAGAAATAACAAATACGAGTGGAAAAACAATTGTAAAATCAATATCCAAAATAAAGGTGTTTGTGTTCCAAAAATATATCCACTGGAGATATTTTCTTCGATAAGCAGAACTAGCAAACTTGTCACAACACTAACCTTGTACAGTTTTTCAAAACCCTCGCAGTAAAAAGCTGATTCCAGAAAAAGTTATTTAACAGGGCGTTGTTTCGACACATTTCGTTTTTAAAACTAAAATTGCTATTTTCCAATGTATGGTATGTAAACGTAATGTTTTGTGCTTAAACTATTACATAGTACAAAGGTCACACTGGAGTTTATGAAATAAGTTAGGTTACGTTTTTACCACAATTTGGTAAAATATAAATTGACCCCTAAATGTATGCATTTCATTATTTGTGCTACAGGAACTGATTAAAGCACGATTGAAAAAAATAATGGCAAATATAATATTTTACAAGGCCATTTGAGTTTTTAACTTGCTAATTTGTTTCACATTGCATCAGATGGTCTCAGGGGTGTGATTCTCTCAAAAACTGCATCATGGCTTCTGTCGATACGATCGAACGTAAAGGCTAACTCATTGAGAATGCACGCGCTAAAATATGTTTTGTTCTCTTGCCGCTGCCACATTCACCCGTTCGTCCGACCGACTGCCGTTTTTAAGAGTATGTCTCACCATGGTATAAAAAAACGTATCACTTCAATAACGAATTAAAAAATATCACAGTTCATCAAAATACTCAAGTACTTGTTTTAAGTACTATTTTAGAACGGAAATATTTCACCAAAACGTAGCAAAATAATAACGTTATTTGAATTTGCTAACCCAATTAAGGTGTTTTAAAGGGATTAGGAATCAGCGCCCTCTTTGAAATAATTTGACGAAACATTTAATTAACGTTATAAAGCAACTTGCACTGTTTATAGACTTTGTTGTTCTTACAATTAATATTGTCTTTAAATATTCGTTAATTAGATATTCCGAAGTTTCCTTAACATTAACGTTCAAAAGGCCGAGTCATATTTTAAGGGGGATGCTATTTGCATTTTATAGGTTATAAATGTATATAATATTTTAATTTGATCTTGTTTTGGTTGAGCACTCTATGGTCATAAATATAATCTTTTTTTTTATGGCAACAAAAAGACATACGAGCACACAGGCCACCAGATGGTAAGTAGAATCTGAGACCCATAGACATTTGCATTCTCAAGACTACCATCTCAAGACTGCAATCTTAGGACTTCGAATGCATTGCCAACCCTGAGGTTTTTTTTTATGGCATAGAGAAGACAAACGAGCACACAGGTCACCTGATGGTAAGTGGAAACTGTGACCCATAGACATTCGCATTCACAAGACTGCGATGCAATCCTAAGACTGCAAATGCGTTGCCAACCCTGAGGCTAAGATGGAATGCCTCTATGCTAGTCATTTCACCGGCTGTCTTATCCCCAAACCGGAACACAACAACGCGAACACTGCTGTTTGGCGGTAGGTTAATGGATAAGATGGTGTAGCGATCCGGACGGACCCTGCACAAGGTCCTACCACCCGCAAGGTTAGGTCTAAGATGGAATGTCTTTATGTTAGTAATTACACCGGCTGTCATATCCCCACACCGGAACACAACAATGTGAACACTGCTGCCCGGCGATCAGATGGTGTCAGTCACGATCCGGATGAACGCTGCCCAAGGTCCTTCCACCACTAGACGATAAAAGCGACCATATCGTAAAAAAACAATTATGGGTTCGATAGTAGGTAATTAGTTCGAATCAAAGCGGTAAGTATAAAAACCATTTGTGTAATTCTTTACTAACTACACTCACGACGTTAGTCATCGATTGCTTGATAGATCGCAGCTGGCAGTCTAATTGGCTGGGCGTGCGACTGACCTGCGCTTGCGCATGGTGATCGATGTATGGGTATCATCGTGATAGCTGTTATAACAGGCTGAAGTAAACGTTATATAATAATGACGAAGCCTCAGCAGTACTTTAAGACTGCACCGAGCAAACGTCGAGCGTCCAGTGGTGCCCTCATTACCTATTATTGTGTTTTCTAATTAACTAACGAATTCCCTTGCAATCAGACGATACGTTTTTGTAGCGCAAGTAAAAACACAATTTATGGGATACGTAACAAACTTTAATAACAATTACCCTTTGAGTAGTCAGCTTAACGGGAAAAGGTGGCCACTTTTTTCCGTTAACTTGATAACTCAAAGGTGAATGGTTATTAAACTATGTGATATACCCTATAAGTTGTGTTTTTATTTGTAGTACAAATACCTACCAACTAATTTCAAGAAAATGCTTTAGTTTAGCCACTGTACATCCGGCGTAAGCTCGGCGCAGTCTTAACTTAGATCACGAGGTGACCGCCATGTGTCAGCGATCATGTCAGCAAAATGTCTTGACTAATGCCTCAAGAGACTCTAGCGAAATGACTGGATCCAGGGCCAGATACACAAGCAGTACTCTTCGACATGGTACGTATAGTAAGGAGGTTTCTCTCTCCAGCCCAAACCAAGGGAGGCTTGAGTCCTGCCCCGCTAATAGCGGCACCCGTATACCCGTAACCTAACCTAATCTTTTTTTTTTTTGCCCCGCCGCGACTTCAACAGCTACTACCGCCGGGCTATGGCGTTTCCACGAATTAGTGATTTCGCCAGTGTCAAGTGTATATAAGTATAAATCAATATAGCAATAAAATACAATCCAATCTTCTCTGGGAAAATTGGGGGCAACGTTGTTCGGTAGTTTGTAGGACAGAGGTCAAGATAGTTTTAACCTATGTACCACTTCGAGTCCACTTGTAACGAGAAGAAAGATGCCAGATACGCGAAATAAGTCCAAGTTTTCAATCACTGTGCAACACAATGGCATAAAAAGTACAAATCACTATCAGAAAAGAACTTTGAACACCCAAATACACAAAAAAATAAAACTAAAACAAATTACACATCCGCCATCTTTTAACGTTGCAAATGGCCTTTCTAACCTAACCTTTATTATTCTGCCCGATTTGACAGCTGTCAGTGCAACAAAATATAAGGATGAGGACCAAAAAGTTGGACCACAGTTAAGCGCAATACATACATACACATACATACATAAGCTCACGCCTTTATTCCCAGAGTGAGGTAGGCAGAGCTACAGAATTACTAACAACTCTAAAAATTTGTTAATAATTCTGTAACCACATTTTGCACAATTAGGCTAAGATGTTTACTAGTGTATTAGTGACAGGTGGTAAGCCCATCGCCTAACAGTACTACACAGCCTTTATTCCCTTAATCTTAATCGTTTAAGCGTTTTAAGCGCAGTTAACCATACAAACGACGAAGACAAAAAAGTTCCGTTGTGCGACGAAAAGTATCCCTACGATTAATTGTGTGGCTAATTTTCGTGTCACAACGGAAAAGTTTCATAGAAAATTTAATTGATTCAGTTAGCGTGGACAACTTTTTGGTCCTTACCCATAACCTCAAAGACTCAAACACATATTGTAATAAGATGACAGCTGTGAAATCGGGCATCTTAAAACGTCAGATCGGTTAGGTTTAATATGAATTGTAATTTTACCTTATATACATATCGACGGTGGAAAGGAGAAACCCCTTAAGCGACATTTTGCTTACTTTACAGGAGAGCGTCCAAAAGTATAATTTTCTGGAAAAAAATCGTAACTTTTTTTCTAGTAGTTTTAGAGACTTAAGTTCTATGCACGTATTTTATAAAATTTTGATACCTATCTATTTATAGTAACGTTGTTTAAAAAAACTTAGAATCTTCTGATTTAAATGTCGTTTAATTTAAATTGACCTGAAAAAAAAACAGAAAATTCCTTTAAGCGACACTGCCATTTTTAGAAAATACTAGCATAAAACAATTGAACGTCCTTGTATATCATACTTATTACTGGAATATTCATTTAAGTAACTATAGCGAGAAAAACGTTTTCTCATATTGTGGTCTGGAAATGTGAACAAGAACTAGGTATAATAATTAAAATTATTTAAATACAACAGAAACTCAATTATTCTTTAGTTATGTTAAATGGGTAGTTGACCAAAACCGGAAAAGAAAATAGGAATGTACAGGTTAAACATGAACCAGTAAATAAAAACAGAATTTAAAAAAAAACCCACCCTTTATTAAAATTATAAGTAGAAAATTAACACAAACATAGATCTACACACACACACACATATAAATATAAAATTAACAAAAACATAAACCTTATCCTCTAAACATAGCAAATGTCTTATTAGTTATCAGACTTAAAGAGATCAATTAATCACATTAAAATCAGTCTTGAATTAGACAATTTCGTATTTTGTCTAATTCAATATACTAACCTAATATTACAATTATAAAAGTTGTCTTTACATTAGTAATAGAAAATTAACACAAACATAGATCTTATTCTCTAAACATAGCAAATGTCTTATCACCAGTGATGGGAATTAGGTGAGCCAAAATACCTATTCTTCGCAAGAGGACATAATATAGAGTGGTTACAACCGGGTAGAATAATATATTTTTTCTTGAATACCGGGTATTCGATATTTATCCGGGTATTAATCGTAATGTTAAACATACATGTTTTTACTTACAGTACGGGACGTTTTTTGTTAGTTTGTAGTAAAAAGAGCTAGACAAGGTTTATAAGGAAGGAAAAAGTGTGAGGTATAAATTATTGTCTTTATTATTTTCACAGGGCACAGTGGTAGGGTAGGTAGGACGAATTATATCGAAAGACGTAATATTTACACTGAACTGACCACTTTGAAGTTTAAAAAACTGCTAGAAATAGTTACAACTTTTAGATTAACATAAAACACCCCGTACTGTATGTAAAAACATGTATGTTTAACATTACGACTAATACCCGGATAAATATCGAATACCCGGTATTCAACAAAAAATATATTATTCTACCCGGTTGTAACCACTCTATATTATGTCCTCTTGCGAAGAATAGGTATTTTGGCTCACCTAATTCCCATCACTGCTTATCACTTTATATAAACCGAAGCGAAGCGAGGGCGGGTCGCTAGTTAGAAATATAAAATTAACAAAAACATAAACCTTATCCTCTAAACATAGCAAATGTCTTATTAGTTATCAGACTTAAAGAGATCAATTAATCACATCAAAATCAGTCTTGAATTAGACAATTTCGTATTTTGTCTAACCTAATATTACAATTCTATTCTATTTCATACTTAATAATAAAACAAATTCCTACCTACCATACAAATATAAACAATAAATTTATTTACGTAACACCTGGCCATAATGTGAGTTTTATCGCACGCTGCGCGCACGGTAAAACTCGCATTGTGGCCAGGTGAAGACGTAAAATTGTGTACTCATCACGGGCAGTAAAAAAGAAAGCCCTCTATCGCATATTTACAACCCTCGCCTACGGCTCGGGTCTCAAATACCTGCGATTTCGGGCTTTCTTTCTTTTACAGCCCTTGTTAAGTAATGTACTATTATTTATCAATTGACAACTCGACCGTAGCTTTAGGTTTTTGTATTAATTATTATTTAATTGGTCATTCTTCACACAAAAATAAAAAACAATAAATCAGACTAGTTGTGTGAGACTAAACTGATGAGGCTAAAGCCCTACCTAATTTACCTACTAGTTATTCAATGTTTACGTACGAGTGCGACAATTAGTTATAATGTGTGATTATTTTATTGAGTACATACCTACTAGTTACCTATTCAAAAGGCGTGTTAGCTACTCACGCATATTTACATTAATTATAATTTACTCTAAACATTTATGACTTAACAATAAACTCACAAAATATCGTACATACCTAGCTGTCTGCGACGGCAAATTGCGAGACAACCGCCTCCCTACGACGTTCGCTGCCGACTGAAGCGACCGACTGGTTGCGTTGTGTTTATTAAAACGCCATTCACAGGAATGATACACTAAAAATGGTGCACTGAAGCGACGATCCTCAGGTAAAGATGATCGTTCAAGCCCCAGGACAACTTTTAGATCTTTCACTTAACCGACTAAGGCAAGTTTTAACAAATACTTTAAGCGACATAAAAGTTAAAATTCAACGTGTCGCTTAAAGGAGCGAATATTGTCGTAAATTTTGTGACAATCAATTAACCGACAGCATTTGTTGTTCGTAATCCCAGAAGACACAATTAAGCACCTAACCTTATATAATTTGTACTTGTAATAAAAACTTCAACGCCATTACTACAAATTTGAGCAATTTTTAAAAACACTTTAAGCGAGCACGTATTTAAATGTGTGTATGTTCAAGTGACAGAGTTCAAATTTAATTCAAATTTTGTGTCGCATAAAGGGGTGTTTTTTAAATTTGTCCACTATTTGTAGGCTACCTTAACCGACATCAAAGTCATCAGATCGCTACGTAACCAGGCTCAAAAGACGTAGAAAAAAAAGGCGATTCCAACGATATATATAACTCAATTTCGCCCATCATGTCGCTTAAAGGGTTTCTCCTTTCCACCGTCGATATTTTAAAAATCGAACCTGCTAGACATACAATTAATAGCTAATTGAATATGATGAAAATAATACCAAGTCCAAACTTGTCTAGTTAAATATTTTTAAACCATTAACGCCATTGGCTGAGGTACTGTCGACTACAAAGAGATGTTACGTTTGCACCTTATGACAATACAATAAGGTAAGAAAGTGTTTACATTTTGTGGTCGACTGTACGAGTAAACCGAAAATAATATTACCACGATATCAAAACAACATCGGCAATCACATTGACGGACGGCGTCAGATACCGACGATCAGATCGGCGGCGATATCGTGTCGTATCAGATCGTAACGTATCAGTGCTGTTGGTGATTTCGACGGATCATTTGTTCACGTCATGTTTTTTTACATGTTGCGACACGATGACGATAACGTAACGATTGTTGGTGAAAAGCTGGTGGTCTGTTTAATTATTATTAGATTATATCGTTTACTTTAAGTCTCACAATGAGAATAAAGTAATTAAGCGAGTGTTAATAAACTGACTTGAAATGAGACACGATGACAGTTTTTTACTAGTACTTTTTTACCTGGACGTTTCTTGAAACGGGTGTCACGCTCAAGAACAGAATAATTAAATAGCCATAATTTGAGTAACTATTAAAGCTATTATAAATCATAGGTTGAAATAGCTAACTGTGATATATATTTTGATATAATTATAAAATTTAAAATCCTTTTAATTTATTCATTTAGGATTGGTTTATTGCTATTCATAGGACTAAACTATTACATGTATGTATGTAAGTAAACTCTATATTGCACAATAAAAAAAACAATTACAAGTAAATTCGTACATAAACTTAAGATTAACATGTACAAAGGCGAACTTATCCCTTTAAGGCATCTCTTCCAGTTAACCTGACTATGATTGAGGAAACTGTACGAGGATTATATTTTGTAATGATTTCATTACAACTACCTAAATGAATAATAAATTGAAGATAATGGTCAAGATTAATTAGTAAACACGCATGTTTTGTTTTATAAGAAGTAAGATAATAAATGGTTTTCATTATTAAAAGCACAATGCCTACACCACAGAAAGTACTCATTTACTCTTCTTCTAGGCTAAATAAGTATATTTTTAAACAATAAAACATAATAATCTGTGGAAGTCTGTGCCCTCGTCCAAGTTCAGTCGTGTCGTGTAAACATCCCTAACGGTTATTCTGTAATCGAGCGATATTTTAGTGACCAACGAATAAGACGTAAAGTCTTGTTCGTGATAAGACCCCGACGAGTTGTAGATAAGCTAATATGAGCCAAGCCGTGTCGAACGATAAGGGTTATAGTCGTCTTAATCAATGTTCCGGCGATATCGACGCGAACGTAATTGCCCCCTGGAGACTTTGAGGTTATAAGAATTATTTTTCTTTTTTTCGTTCACACGATTGGATATTGGATGATTTTTTGCTGGCAAGATTGGTTTTTTGACCTTCTGTAAGCAGTAATACAAAGAAACATTTTTCTATTCGTCAACTTAAATTAACAGTTTCTTTCACGAATTGGCTTACCTATTCGCAAACTAAGCTTTAGGCATGTGGATGTTTTGTATTGAGACCTAAGACATGATAACGCTATCGTAAACAATTTTCGAAAACTGTCAAAATGTATACGAAATTGACATAAGCGATTGACGTAACCGTTCAGCCGCTTACGTCAATCCTATTTTCGATGACGATAAGTGTAAGTGTAGATATTAAATAACGTTTTATCGACTTACCTATTAGTAAGATTTAAAAAAAACACCTGATAACATTCAAGTGGTGGTGTAATAATGGAGGACCTTGTTCAGGATCCATCTTGATCACTACCACCATCTTTATTATTGGGGGGTTTGGATGGGCCTTGTGTGTCACTTCGACCATTGCTGATCTTTTGTAACAGCCCTTTGTTTAAAGTTCACCGCAAAGGCCCGTTGCGTCTAAGAATTTCCAGATGCTTTGGGCCGTGAGAAGTTGTATCTCCTGTGGGTCCACAATATGTCGCCCTAGGTAGATACTTCTGTTACGCATTAGTGGTCCGCAAGAACAGAGGATGTGCATTGCTGTCTCCTCTGTTTCCTGACAGAACCTGCATGTCGGTTCTTGTTTCATACCCATTAGAAACAGATGTTTGTTCAATTTGCAGTGGCCAGTTAGAATTCTAGTCACTGCGCAAGTCTTTTCTCTTTTGAGTTGTAGAATCTCTTTGGAGAAGTTGCTTTTGAACCCTGTAATTAATGATTTCGAGTGCTTTTGTCCTTTCGTGGACTTCCACAGCTCGATCGCCCTAGATTTATATAGGTCGTTTAGCAGTGAATAGGATTTCCTTTTTGTGATACCACAAAAAGGCTCCGGGCCAACCAGGGGGTTGTCATACCATTAGTCGGTAGAGCATGAGACTCTTACCACCATCTTACCGTTTGGTAGGTTAAACGGTAAGGGGTCTGTAGTGTATGTTAAATTACCACTTCAACTTTAGTCGTCATGATTTGCTTTTCTGGTTTTGACATGCATTTTTTTTTGCACCAAAGCGCCTCACTAATCATCCGTGCAATAGTAAAGTGACGTTATTAAAAAAATTAGCTTCTTGTTTTACGAGTGATAGACTATTGTAACGAAATTGTATGGTGGTAAAGTGACGCTTTGCAGTTTTTACCTATCACAACACTGTACCTACTCACTGTACTCATGTTACTTCTATCACACGGTTTTCCACATTTTTTTTCATAGAATAATGTAACACAAGATTTGTCTAAGTATTAGGGGACCTGCTTGTTAAAGAAACTCTTGTTTTTTAATCCTTCTGCGTTACATAGTAACATGTATACATAATTACCAACTAACATTTTTCCAACTAACTCATTACCGTATTATTTAACTGTTCATGCAAAAAGCTTTCCCATGGATAATAAAATATGGTGATACCGTTCATAGAGGTACTGCATAGTAATCCTAACTAAGTCTCATCAATGCAGGATGCATCACAGTTATTGCATCTGACTTAATTAATACGCATTGAAATATCGTAAAAACATTATACAAATTGCAAAAAGTTGCAGCAAAGTTATTGATGCAGTTGGTAAATAGCGCTGGCTGTGGTTATTTGATTTAAATGTATGACGGAGGCGATGGTCATGATGGCATGTATAAGTTTGCAAAATAGTTCTGTACTAGTTTAGTAAGAAGAAATATTAGTAGTTAAAATGGTTAGGAGCAATGTTCCAGGGGTATACTAGGTGTACATTGAATTAAATTGTATGGATTGTGATTGATGTTTTTGAAAGTTATATGATAACGAAATACTCGCATAATAGATACATACATACAATAAATCAAGCCTGCTTCCCAGAGGGGTAGGCAAACACCACTATTTTCTTAATAAAAATACTGTTACTAACCCGAATTTACCCTTTCATTGGTCTTTGTCTAACACCTAAGAGGAGAAAAAGCACTTCAAATAACTCTGTTCCGTATTTTTTTCTATAAATACCGTATAAAAAGTATTATAGGCGAGCCCTACATTCAAAAATAAGAATTTAGTAAAAAAAAAACAATAAACAAACACACACAAATTATATTATTATCATAACACGTTACACGGATACGCAGTTGCGTAGGAAAACGTGCCGAAATAATTACTACTTAGAATAATAAATAAATACCTACCTTAAAATATAGGGGTAAGGTCCAAAAAGTCGGGAATGCTAACTCACGCAATTGGAATTGACCAAAAAAAATTACTCACGGTTTTTACTTTCTCATTCGAAAGAATAGGAAATTTTAAGACACCAATTTCATTAATTTTGTATTTGACCCAATAGTTTTATTTTAATACCTTTATTTATTTAGCAGACATTTTATGGATGACATTTTCTAATAAATTACAACAATTAAATGATATCCAATGAAAAAAAGTGATTGTAATAGTGAATTAAAACATACTATTTCAAGCTGTTTTCGCCTAACCCGTAAGATACACCTAGGAGGGCTTCAAGCCGAAAACGAAAGTCAAATAAAGGTTAAATAGGTATACTTTTGTCGAAATATCCAAAATAGATAAATATTTCAAAAACTTAATAATGCAGAACGGCTTTAAAACCCTATTCCTCGAAATGGTTCGAGTTGGAGTAATTGTAAAAATATGACCAATCCCAATTAAATTTTATGTGAAACTTTTCCGTTGTGACATGGAAATTAGCCATACAATAGAATACAATTTAACAAATTCGATATGTGTATATGTAGTGTGTTAACTACAAGTTCGCTTAACTATGGTGCAACTTTATGGCCCTCAGCCATGGAAAACCTCCAAGGCTCAGATACTTTTCGTGGTCACCACGCAATAATTTGCCGAAATTGAATCTTGAACTGCTACTTGGGACTCTTCATGTCGTCAAATTACAATGATAAAATGGTCCTCCCTGTGTGACACAGTCATTCACATAGCGATCATTTCTGCGCGTGCGCTCCGCCTGTGCGCACGAGTTGATAGCTATTTGTGCGTACGCCTTTTATAATGTGTCAGTTCTGCGCATAAATAATATTTTTATATTACGTTATTTTTATTAGATAAGTTTGCTTTTGTACATAATTTATTTTCATTTAAGTGTTATTTGTAATACGATTTGTTTTTGTGCAATTAGGTACTTTTTTATTTTTCTCGCAACATCACACAATTTTCTTGAAATAAAAATAACCTACAAGTCTACAGCGTGCTGAATCGCTGCAATTTATTTCATAGTCATAATAGGTACAGTCAGGGTAAAAAAAGGTTCGTCACTTTTCGACTCTATTTCAACGCCGTTAAGGTCCAAAAGTGACGAACCTTTTTTTACCCTGACTGTACCTATTACGACTATGAAATAAATTGCAGCGATTCAGCACGCTGTAGACTTGTAGGTTATTTTTATTAGGCCAATATTTTATGTAACTACAATTTGATTTTTTTGATAAAAATATAACTAACATTTTAGGCGTACAATCACGAGCGTTAATTTGAGACCCATTTCAAGAAAAATATGCTTGAAGTCGTTAATGTCATTAGAGATGTCAAGTCATTTGTAACTTTTAGAAAACTCAACCTTGTTGTTGTAGGATGTCAGATTGACTTTGGACCTAAGGTGGGTGCCAAATTTAATCTCGTGACTGTACTTAATTAAAATAACATGTCACATTGTATGACTCCAGACTTTTTAAAGTAAGCGTGATTATTCCTTCGCCACTTAAAAAAACTAACAACGACAGATGACGCTACTGTTTAAAAAATAAAAAAGTCAGAAATCTCTTGATCGCCACTCGACTACGGACTTACATTCCTTGTACCTAAAGTAACATTTCCGTTGAATTTGTCTTGCGTGACAACTGAGACGAATACTAAAATATCGTAAGACACGAAAAAGCGTTAAGGGAATTTGAATTATGAGAAGAGGATACAAAGTGTGAATCAGTTTGTTTCATACTATCAATATGTACCTAAATCAAATAAATAAAGCTTGAATGACATCTTGAGTGGTATCAAGTGAAAAGAACATGCTTCATCGCTGTTTCGTATAATTTCTGATATATTTGTCGTGACTTGCGTACATGTTTCATTAGTTATTTGATATGTTTGTTAACTTTATTAGATTTCTGAGTTTTAAGCACTTACTCATGTTTAAAAATAAACTAGCTTTTTAAGACTTGCCGTAAATAAGTTTTAATAAGTACTTGCTTTCGGAGTAACCGTGGAGTAGCAAATCCATATTTTGTCCTTATCTGTCGAATTCAAATGTCACAATGACAGATAAGGCCAAAGCATTAGCTATTCCACGATTGTTTCAAATTTATGAAAAAAATTATGCAACGTTTTAAGTTACCAATTAAATTGTAATTAAAACAAACTTTAAGATTGAAATCTTATAATAATATTATACTCACATATAGAATGTTTATTAGTTTCCCATAAGCACATACGAATTCCTAAATGACTAAGTGTAATCCAAAAAATATCAAGTATATAAAATCTTGGACTCAATAATTTGTAACTTAAAGGTCAGCCTCGCGTCAGGTTCAAGGTTACTGTCTCAGCAAAGGTGAAACCATTTGAGATCGCCCGTAAATCTTGTCACTGGTGTATCTGACGGATAAAGGGTTCAGGTATAATGGACAATATAATTGGGCATATTAAATATAACATCACGGGGCAATGTCACACAAATTGACCTCAAAACTTGACCTCTCAAATTAAGTTCTATAATAGGCTTGCACTATGGGTACTATACAGCCATACGTACTTATACATGTAGAGAAAGTGTGTAATGATTTGCATAAAACCTATTGTACTCATTTTCATTTTACATAACACAAATTGCATAAATTTGATCTCAATAATAAACCAACGATAATATAATAACTGTTATGCATAACAACGAAATACGTAATTTTCAAAATCATAATGTTCATAGGTCAAAAAGTTGTAATTTTTTACGTCTTTGATTTCTACTAATGTGGTCACAAATTCTAACGTAACCTAACATAATAAGAATGCAATTTATTCTTATTAATTGACTTAAAATGCAGAATAACATTATCGCTATGATAAATGTTATTTGATCGTATACCTGATAAAATTATACAATTTGTGTTTTGCCAAACGTTCTTTGGGTTTTAAAATATTAAAGACTTGAACAATCCTCCTTCTTATCACACAAGATTTGCCCATGTTAGAAATCGAACTGGGGTCCGATAGTTTCGCAGGCAATGTCGAAATTAGGCCCCATAACGAATCAGTCATACTGCCGGCGTAGCAACGTGCAGCGTTTCGCTACTGCAGCGGTGAAATTGTAAACTAATGCCGACTGAGTTTGGGCTACTTGCCGCTAGATGGCGCTGGTAGTTGGGAACAGCTGACAGTTGACTCGACGACGCACGCAATAAGGTTATGAGATTAAGGGCCTGTTTTACAATCGACAAGTAAATTTATCTGCGATATAAAGTTGTCTCTCTACTTGTCTATTTTCAAGTGCAAGAAAGAGAAAGGGCTAAATTTATGTGTCAAATATGCTTTACTTGACGATTGTGGCGGTAAATTAAGTAAATAACATGATGTTTATGACGTTTGTGATTACGTTGATGATTTAGTACTAGGGAATGCAAACCGTTAATTCTTAGTATGGAAATTACCGGTAATTTACCGTTACCGCGGTAAATCCCGTACAAAAATTTACCGGGACGCATTCCCTATTTAGTACAAAACATAAATATCAAAAGTCAGTGAATGGTACGTCTACCAAAAACACATCCTGCCTCAACATGACCTGCGTCACTATTGTCTAACGCACTCGCAATAGCAATTGTTTTCATTTTAAAAATCGAAGGCTTGTCTGCATACAAAATGAAAACAATTGTTCCGCTTTGAAGCCAATTGAGATTGCGAGTGCGTTAGACAATAGCACAGCAGTTTTAATGAATTTGA
Source organism: Acleris laterana (assembly GCA_963966035.1). NCBI lineage: Eukaryota > Metazoa > Arthropoda > Insecta > Lepidoptera > Tortricidae > Acleris > Acleris laterana. Next base: position 18,778,164 of record OZ014442.1, read on the forward strand.
ACTTTTAGTTAATTATTATCAAAGACATTTTTATTAAATTCCACTTTTAATGTAGTTAATTTGAATTTTCCGCCAAAGCTGTTCCCATTTACGAACGAGTTGTAAAACCGCCCCTTGTGTGCCCAAAATTCAGACCAAGAATTTCAAAATTTAAATAAGCCAGAAATTAAAATTAGGTAGTCAAATAAAATTAAATAATAAATCTTCAATTACCATAAACGGCGATATTCACTCAAATTTCCGAGACGATTACTCAACTTAAACATTTTTACTTTCAAACTCGGGCCTAGCATGAATATGCATGCACAGCACCTGTCTCCATCTTTAGTAATTAATATTCAAATGTTTAATTACTTTTTTGGGAGTTTTGAAAACGTACAGATAATTCAAATGAGGTAATAATTTAATTAAGTGTAGATGAATTTTTGTAACTACTGCAACTTAGGTATATTTGTGAAATGTTATAAATTGTACACATGTGTAATAGCTTCTGCCCGCGACTCCGTCCGCGTGGAACTCGTTTATATCGTAGCTCCATACAAGTTGTAACCCCCCATTTCACCTGCTTAGGGGATGAATTTCGAAAAAAAAACTATCCTATGTCCTTTCCCAGGATTCAAACTATCTTTGCACCAAATTTCACCTAAATCGGTTCAGTGGTTTAAGCGTGAAGAGGTAACAGATAAACAGATAGACAGACACACTTTCGCGTTTATAATATTGATATGGATGGGATAGGGTGTCAACCCGCAAAACCCCGATAAACTGAACAGTTTCCGATGGAACAACGATCATTGATTGCTAAGAAGTCAAGGCAAAAGTTAGTAATGATAAATGCTGGACTTTTCCATTGGACGATAACGGTCGCAAGCAAAGCGAACTAAATATAATTCAGCCGGCCAGTAACTTCAGAACTCACAGTTAGTTCGGAACTTTATTACACTGCTTTTTGTTTTAGTTGGAATGATTAAATTTCAAATTACCTATTGCATTTGTAGCTGTAGAGTTCGCTTTAAGTGGTGGTAGTTTGTACAGTCCTACCATACCACCGTCTTAGTGGAAGACAAGTGGTAACTTTATAACCAGTAACATGCTGAGCTGGGGCTATTTCACGTTATTATGTCTTAAAGTCAACTAATTTAGAAGCGTTTGTTTGCATTGGTGTGTTCCGGTTTAAACATTATGACAACCAGTGAAATTACTATCGTGAAGGCATTTAGTCTTAGTCCTGTAGGATAGGGTATTTTTCACGTAGGTTACGAGCGTTTATTTGACACCTATTTCAAGCAAAATACGCTTGAAGTTTTCAATGTCATTAGAGAGGTCAAGTCATTTGTAACTTTTAGGAAACTCAACTTCATTTTTGTAGAATGTCAGATTGACTTTGGACCTAAAGTGGGTACCAAATTTAATCCCGTGAAGTGTTCATTTAGGTTTGTGTATTTGACAATAATAGCTAGGCTTTTTTCAAATAGGACGCATTTTTTAGAATTATCTTGCAAGGTAAAATCAGTTTATTCAATTAGTCATTACTTGTTAGCTACGAAGAATCATGGCCTGTAAAAATATAACATTGCTTTTGACGTGTTATCGTTTTGTTTTTTAACTCGAACGCTGTTACTGTCAAATAACTAAACGCTTTATGTTTTACCATGCCGGAATCTCAGCCCTGTATTAACTTCTAAATTTTACTAGGTACTTACCTAAGATATACTTCACCTGTCACCTTAACCCCATGGACTGGAAAAGTTAACTGCACAAGCCACGTACCTAAAAATAAAAAGCTCATTTGTAGAACAAACGACGTCTAAAGTAAGTCTTGAATTGAAATTAGTCGCAACTATTAACTTGGGAGCATTAGGTATTACAGGCTCCGGAATAGACCTCATCACTTGCACCAGTACTGGACGTGCCAAGGGAGAGGAGAGTTGCGGGTTAGATAAATCGGTAAAAGAAAAAAAAACGCTAAAAGAGGCCATATAATAAAGCTGCCATACCAATTTAAGAATTTAAAAAAAAGGCTCTTACTTAGATGACTTAGATGGAGATAGCTTACGTGCCTTGATTGCAGCTTTAAATAAAAATAAAAAATACTTTTAAAAATATAAATTTTGTAGATTTTACCAAAAATATGCGAAAAATTGTCATTTTAGAAAAATTCAACTATAAGGATTTTGTAACTAATCGTGTTTTAACAGTCTCAAGGAAATATGACCAAGTTTAATAAATCCAATGAAGAGACACATTTTGGTGTTATGTTTATTGAGCTCCGGATCGCGGAGCACTACCGACTTTATATTTATGTAGCCTAACATTTTGATTTTTGGGTCAAATTTTCGTAACTGTCATTTAACTGTAATTTTTTATCGACAGTGCGATTTCGTAATTTAAGGTGCCAAAGGGAGCCTTTACCAATCCTACACCGTTCGTTTGTCTGTTGGTCCATCTATCTGTCATACCTAAGGATTGTCTATACTGTAATAGGTAATTCCAACGTATAATGGTTAATTGGGTGCGTACACAACGGATTACAATTACGTTTTAGTTTGTCTATTGCTTACTATAAGCGTACAACTTAAATAATAGCCGAGGTAAACGTGAGGGGAGGGGAGAGGACAACAGTACTGCCCTCATAAACCAAAAGGCGATATCTCAAACTCAATAGCCAAAGCTGATATTACAACCCTCCCACGTTAGAAATGAGGTTGAACTTGCTTCAGGAGTTTTGCCAGAGATATCACAATTTGACGACGCGCTGGCCTAGTGGGTAGTGACCCTGCCTACGAAGCTAGAAGCCCTGGGTTCGAATCCCGGTAAGGGCAGATATTTGTGTGATGAGTGCGAATATTTGTTCCTGAGTCATGGATATTTTCTTATGTATTTAAGTATATATTTCTCTATATAAGTATTTATATTGTTGTCTAATAAATACCCATATAGTACAAGCTAGCTTAGTTTGGGACTAGGTCAATTGGTGTGAGATTGTCCCCATATGTATATTTATTTATTTGTTTTAGCAGGGCTGAGTGGCTAGTCGAGCTATCTAGTTAGCTAGTGGCTATCTCACCCCCACACCTCATGCCTACCCAGCTCTCAATACCGTTGTACGCCTATAGCACCAACATTTTACCTATCAATACTTCATTGTGGATTCACCATAACCAAAATATATAATTTGAATTTAGAATCCCTTGCCCCAGGTACGTTTTCCTTGTCCCTCGCAACTTGCGCCTCTCCTAAAAACCTAAAACCTGGAACGGTGCCACGGCGTCGGTTATTAACAGTACGCCGCACTTGGCAGCCGGCGGGTGACAAATGAAGCTGACGTATTATGAAGAAAACTCTGATACTGGCCACATGGTGGTATAGTTTATTTTATGGCTGCTAATATACAAGTGCGGAATGTAGGGAGATGGAACCAATAATGGACAAGGCACCAATAATGGACACTGATTGATATTTTACAGAAGATAAGAGACTTTTGAATTAAGAGTGAAGTGTCCATTACTGAAGCCTGTCAGTTCAAAGTGTCCATCATTGGCCTATGTCGCTTGAAGCTCGGGCCAAGCTACCTCGGGACTTGTGTAAAATGACAGTTCCACGCGTGTATCAAACTTTTTAATACATTTGCGAAAAAATGGCAATGAAAGAAAATAAAACAGTAATTAAGAGACAACAACGTTGCGAAGAAAATTAATGTCACAGACATGATAATCAAACATCAAAAACAATAAAGATATTATATTATTTAAGAGCAAATAAATTTATTCTTTGGTGTACGAAAGCCAACTGTCGTTCATTAATAGGTACTCAACCGCAGTCAGGTGGTAATGTACTTAAAATACTATTTTAGCTAGTGGTCACGCATAAAGGTAGATTCACGTTACGCAGTGCGGACCGGGTCCCGGCTCCGACACGGTGTAACGTGAATCCGCCTTAATACTCATCTAACCAATCAGTAATAGACAAGGCACCAATAATGGACACTTGATTCTTATTTTACAGAAGATAAAGGTCATTCATTTGTTTTGCAACAATGAATGTAGTACCGTATGAAATTAGAATTAAGTTGAAAGTGTCCATCATTGGTGCCGTCACCCAATTACTTTAGAATTGTTTTGACCGCTATAGATAGTGCAAGAAGTAGCACAGTTGAAGACACTAAGCGGCGGTGTGACGTTATTCTTATGTTAAACTCATAATACTGGCCACATGTTTGTTGTAACATATTTAAAGGCTGTTAATGAAATAGTAGATTATTCAACAAGGGATTCAAATAAGCCATAATGACACGAGATGTTTAGACACCCAAGCGGAGCGCGGGTGGCCAAAGTTCGAGTGTCATTATGGTTGTTTAGTCTCGCGTTAAACACTCTACTTTTCACTTTAAATGCGAGGAAAAAAACGACGCTCAACGTTTACAGAATTACAATATTGATTATAACAAAGTTTCTTACAAAATAGTTCCGCGGTTTGTTTTTGTTTGTAAAGTGACGATTTAAATGCTTTAGCCAACAGATTCAAACTTGAAAACTAAAAGCATAATAAAATGAATTATCATGAATACAGAAATAGATTCAAGTTCGTAATTATTAATCGTGTTTGACGAAAATCTTAGTTTTAAAATTTTTGCACAGTTGTCATTTTGAGGTTATTTCCACGCTCAAAAAATGGTCCATACACAATCACTGAAAATGGCGATAATCCTTCATTCATAAACACCGCGATTGCCCATTTAGGAGATTCCAAAATAAATAAATAAATAATACTTTAGTCCCTAGAGATTAATAAAGAGTTTTAGTCCCGATGTGCAGAGACTAAAGTAACATTTTAAGAGCATGAGAAGTAAAAAAAGTAATATCTGACTAATATGATACAAATCACAGACTTAAATTTTAAATAGGCAGGACTACGGTTACATGCGAAAACGGTCGGCGGAGAATATTTATATCATAGTAAACAAGACTAGGAAAGCGGTTAGAATCACACCGCTTTCCATGTCTTGGCTAACACAATGATATAATAGGGGTTATTATGACATAGCTATTCAGTTCAGATTATGCTGCGAGAAAGGGAAAGAGCTATATAACTGATATAGCTCTGTCCTTTTCACTCACCGTAAAATGAACAGCGTTGCCAGGTCGTAATAACTCCCCAGGTGACCTGTTAAGTGTATCGAGAAGATTCGAGGATAAACAAGCGGTCGATTGGACAGCTTGGTACAAGAGAAAGGAGGTGTGTACCCGGTAGGGCGTTAATCATATGTCTCATAGAATCGGGAATGTATTAGTGACCTTATTTCTTAAAACAGGGGGTTCAATATACTTTGACTATCAAAATGCTCATGCGTCCTTTTTTTTAGAAAGGCAGTATAGCAGTGAACTGATGAATTGATAATAATGACAAAGAATACAAAGTCGCATAATCAGTACGTTTTTGATTAATTACCAAGTCTGAACATGATAATATTTATGTATCTTAAATCATAAACTTTCTACCTCTCAGAGGGCTCAGTGCCGTATAGGATAAAGAATTACTGAAGGTGAAGCAGTTATTTTACAAATTTTTCAACGATATTAGTTTTTTTTATTTACATTCCTCTCATAATTTTTTATATATTGTTGTTTTTATTAAATTGTTTTAGGCTGTCCATTAGAGTTTGTTTTGTATTTAATTAATTGAAATTATCAAATCAATTAGCATACAATTGGAAAGTATTTATTCCCCTTTTTTTTGGCCTTTCTATGTATGGTTTGTTTGATTTTTACTAATCCTATTTTTTTTTTGATAACAAGTAGGTTGGTCTTTACCTTTTCTAAAGTGATACATAAACAGTCAGTTTGAATAAGTATATACGGAGGTATTTAAAAAAAAGTGTTTCATAAACATAACCTCCTAAGGCCCAACGAAAAATTCAGCTTGTAGTTACTAGTAGTACTACTGTCTTATACTCATTCAGACCCAAGTACTTAAAAGACTTACTTAGAGGACATGCCATGATTCGTTTAGTGCAAAATTTGAAAACGAAATAGCGTGTTTTCTATTAAGTCCTACTGGTAGGACAGTGGTACTCTATGACTACACAACTGTCGAAGGAGCTGGGTCTGAATGACAAAGTCAATAAGTAATCAAAATTCTAAAAAAACTGACACAAGTACTTTGTAAAATCACATACAAATTCCTCCGTTTACACGTCATAACCCAAAACACCGTAACACGTTTATGAACAATTCCAAAGCGTTTTGCGCGTCGAAACGCATTACCCATCTTAACTGCCTCTGCCGGATTAGAACCCGGATCAGCGGCCGCCATTCCGCGGCCAGTGCTGAGCCATCGCCCGTTGTTTATAGACCATTAGCGGCCATTGCACAAAGTTTAAATACTCAGAAGGGCCGGGAAGTAAACGACAGATGACTTAAAATTTTAGTTGTGGTAATTGTGCACCTTGGATATCGCTCGCAGAACGGATGGGGTCGAAGACTTCTCAATTGGGATTGTTCATATTTTCACAATTATTCCAATTCGAAAACCATTTCGAGGAATAGGGCTTTAAAGCCGTTTTGCATTATTAAGTTTTTGAAATATTTATCTATGTTCGATATTTCGGCAAAAGTATATATTTTAATCTTTGTTTGACTTTCGTTTTCGGCTTGAAGCCCTAATAGGTGTCTCTTACGGGTTAGACGAAAACAGCTTGAAATAGTACGCTTTAATACCCTATTACAATCACTTTTTTTCATTAGATATCATTTAATTGTTGTAATTTATTAGATAATGCTAACCCAAATTCAAAATAATCATGTCATCCATAAAATACATACATACATAAACTCACGCCTTTATTCCCAGAGTGGGGTAGGCAGAGCTACAGAATATCCAACAACTATAAAAACTTTTTGATATATTCTGTAACCACATTTTGCATACTTAGGCGAAGATGTTTACCAGTGTATTAGTGACAGGTTGCAAGCCCATCGCCTAACAGTACTACACGCCTTTATTACCTTAGTCCATCCATAAAATATCTGCTAAATAAATAAAAATATATTGGTGTCTTAATATTTTCGTTTTATTTCGAATTAGAAAGTGAAAACCGTGAGTTATTTTGGTCAATCCCAATTGGCGTCTAATCTGTAGATCTTCGACAAGGTGGACCGACAAAGTCACCAAGGTTGCAGGAAACCGTTGCATTCAAGCGGCGCAAAACTGGTCCTTGTGGCAAACCTTGGGGGAGGGCTGTGTCCAGCAGTGGACGTCTTTCGGCTGATGATGATGATGATGATGATGAGTAGCTTGTGCAAGGTCCGCCTGGGACCTCGACTACCATCTCCATTAACCCAACGTCAAGCAGCACACGTTGGTGGAAGGACCTTATGCAGCGTTCATTCGGATCGCGACTGAGACCATCTCATCCTTTGACCTTTCGCTCAGCTGTTCGCATTATTGTGTTCCGGTGTGGGGATAAGACAACCGGTAATATTACTGGCATAGAGGAATTCCATTTTAGTCCTCACGGTTGACAACGCATTTGAAGTCTGAGGATTGCAGTCATGATATCATAGACTAAAGAATGCAAATGTTTTTCATATAAATATGGGTCACAAATTCCACTTAACGTCAGGTGGTCTGAGTGCTCGCTCGTAGCCTTATCCTTGCCATAAAAAAAACATGAAATAAGAAACCTTGAAATTCTTTTTTGGCTGGTTTTTACGTAAGTAAGGTAAGGTATCATTCCAGATACATTTTTGAAAAGGGAATGGTGATGGTAATTTGACGTGACGTCAAAATTTTGCGAATGATAATTATTTACGTTGTTACTACGATTTTTAGTCAAGGGTACCCAGTCCATTAAATCAAACAAAAGATTTCTGAAATAACTGACATAATATTAAAAAGTAATATTAATTCCACAATCGTATAAGAAAAACGATTTTCTATGTTGTACATCGCTTTGTTACATTGTTTCTCACTCAATTAAATTCCCGCTTTATTTTTCAACGTGACTTTAGCGACCTTGAAGTTACTAGATTTATTTTTAGCCTTGACCTTTATGACCTTCAAATTATTCCTCTGAACTGACGCTTCTGCGGTTATCTGCCCTGTGGCATAGGCGACTGTGTCGTTGCCTTAACTTGCCATAGTTTGGAGTTGATTAAACTACTGTTTTGGAGTTTACACGGCAACGTAAGGATTAAGTTGCCGTACGAAATATTAGTAAATTCGTGATATTTACGGGCTTATTTATGAGGAAAGGTCAGAAGTTACAAGGCTCGGGACTTACACGTGTTGTTTAAAGAGATTTAAGGAAATAATAAAGTGATAATGGGAAGTATGTTTTGCTTGTATGAACAGGAAGATTGGTTGAGGATATTTTTTCTAGAGGATATTTACGACATTCGTCAGTGACTTTTGATTTTTGTTGACTGTGTCGGTCAACAAAACGGTCGATTTTTTTTCCAGCTAACGAAATTTGACGTGGCTGTCACGCGATAAATTTGTTTTAAAATTTAATACTAGCTTTTCCCGTAACTTTACTTGAATAAGGACTTATGTTAAGATTTTTTGACATTGTACATAGGTGACCATATCTCACAAACTTTTTATTTATTCATTTCAGTTAGTTTTCCAAACAAACAAACAAAAAAATCTCATAAGTGATTTATAGTGAAAGCCATATTTTCACAATATTTGTTCCCTTAAACGGTCTAAAATATATAAATATAGGAACAACTTTTGTCACTGCTTTATACATACTGATCGAAGAAAAATAACATTAAGCAGTTTCCTCTTAAATACATATATTAATAGAAACTCTTCCATAATTTCCTTTCATATTTCTCCCAGATATTTCCCCCTGAGCTCCATCGCATCCTCCCCTTCGGGTCAAGAAACCATAAGTCCGAACTATTAGCCAAATTAAGTTATTAAGGTGACCTCTATAATAAACCCGGAGGAAACAAGCCCCGGCAGTAATCGCTGGGGTGTAAAATTTGCACGATTATCTCGGGAAAACTTACTTTATGCGTCTTGGAGAGGAACTTTAGTGGCTGGATGTGGCAACGAAATCACACACGTATATCAAACGTGTCTTAAAATATAAAATATCTTAAGGCTCTTCTCATTAATGACGAGGCATAAATCTTTACTTTAAATATTATAAATGAGAAAGTTTGGATGTTTCGATATACATTGCATTGCAAAAATGACAAGTTTCTAGGTCACTGAGGGCACATTATTCCGTAATGCATGGAGCATGAATTGGAATCTCCCATCTGTCATTGTGACATTGACAGGTTAGTGAAATAGTACAGTTTTGCCGTCTTAAGAGGCCTGATTTGACAACTGTCACAGCCGTACAAGATATACCTAAAACACATATTTTGTACTAAGATGACAGCTGTCAAATTGGGCCTCTAAGAACGGCAAAACTTTAGTTACTTTAGTTAACAGTAAGCTAGGTAAGCTGGCCATGTCATGACATCAAACCTATATTATAGGAGCGCGTCCAGCTAGTAACATTACGGAAAAACATCTTTTCGCAAACCACATCCAGCGCCATCTAGCTACAAAAACCGTATAATGAGATTACAGTCAGTATAGTTACTGCTTGTGGTATGTTTATGGGCCGTTAGAGTGAGAAAACTGCGCGCGCGGCAGTGAAAACGGAGTGGTCTCATTATTAGTGTTAATATGGTGTCTTAAAAGCTGATTTGTGAGAAATGTGGTAAGTTAGTTCTATGTTTGGGTTTGGATAAAACTTAAATGTGGTTTTACCAGTACCGCCATCTATCGCAAGCAACCACGACTTCCTCATCACGCAGAAATACATACATACACAAATTAAATCACGCCTGTTTTCCAGAGGGGTACCATTTAATTAGATACGAGTATAAGCGCTACAAAGATACATACATTTACGCCTACAGACGAATAGAAACGATAGCGTAAGCATCTTGTCTCGGCCCTCTGGATAGCACGAGGCTATGTGGCATCCTTCTTATTATGTAGCCGCGTATAGAAAGGGATGAGAGGTGACAGTTTTACCATATAATTACGTCAAAGTGCATATGAATTGACAGCTATTCCAATCCCAAACTAATCGCGGTTTCATAATACCCCCTGCTTGCATTGAAAGGTTATTTCGGTTTAAAGAATTATTTATTTCTCAAAAAAGAAATTACATTTCACTTGGTTGAGAAATTATATAAAATAAATTTTGTTTTCCATGCTCCGAAAACTCAACACACATACTAAAAGCTAAACACAAATTTAGAGTATTCTTTACAAATTAAAACTAAAGCCCAAATACAGTGCAATCCCCACTAGAGAAAGCATGTTGTCAGGTACATGCAAGGTTTATTTTATTTACATAGCCGTTCTAATTGTAAAATAAAATAAAATAATTAATATGTCTACATTTCCTGTTTGATTTTACCACGATAACAACTCGAGCGGTAAGTGTCTGTTTAAAAATATCGTTTAAAGTGGGTATGTAGAGAAATATGGGCACTAACTAGATAAGGATGCGCAAACAAGTTCATTCATAGTGGTCAAGACAAACAGCTGACCCATTTCTACCTTTAATAGAACAATAGTAGATTTTTAACGTATTAAAGTGTCCGTGCGTCTTACTTAATGAATAAATTACTTTTATCACATTTTTATTTTTTTAATTATTTATATCTCTTATTTGTTAGGAAAATTTAGATCACGGAGTACGTATTCTTTTAATGTTTTTTTGAAAATTCTAAATGAGTCAGTGTTTTTTACCTCAGCGGGGAGTTTATTATATGACTGTACTCCCACAAAACTCACCATTCTTCTGCCGTGGATTGTTCTTATTCGAGGCAGTATTATGTGATCTTTTCTACGGCTGTTGCGATTAAGCACTTCGTGAACTTTTGAAAAGGTAATCTCAGAACGAATTTTTTTTTTAAGAATTTTTCGAATAAGAATGCATGTTTGATATGTATGAAGTTGCCTTAGGTTCATCAGTTTCGTTTCCTTATAAATTGTACATGACGGCGTTAGGTAGTTGTAATTGAATAGCACTTTTATTATTTTGTTTTGTGTAATTTGTAGATTTTTTAAATTTGTTTTAGGCGCATTTCCCCAGATTTCTATAAGGTATAGTAGATGTGGCTTTACTAATGAGTTATATATTGTTTGGCGCACTTGTTGTGGAAGACAATGAACTATTTTGCGGAGGGATCCCAATAAAGAAGATAGTTTTGATCTAATTTTATCAATATGTTTGTTCCAGTTTAAGTAACTGTCCATATGCAGGCCAAGATATTTCTCGTGGTCTTTTTGTTGTATAACTTCTCCGTCAAGCTCGAGCGGTGTGTGCGTGGGGACTTTTTTATTTTTTGCTTTAAAGATTATATAACAAGTTTTGGAAACATTAATCGTCAAGAGATTGTACCGGAACCATGAGTGCAGTTTATTTAAATCTTCTTGAGCTTGTGTTATTAGTTCGTCTATTGAACCACCAAAGTAAAAGAGGCAAGTATCATCTGCGTAAAGCGATATATATCCATGCAGTCCAATTTCATGAACAGTGTTAATGTAAATGAGAAATAGCAACGGTCCTAATATAGACCCCTGCGGGATACCAACTGTGATTCTTTGGGGTCTACTCTGATGTTCACCAATTTTGACAATTTGATATCGATTTTCAAGATATGATTCAAACATTCTAAGTGCAGTCCCTGACACACCTATATGGTTAAGTTTTTGCAATAAAATTGAATGACTCACAGTGTCGAAGGCTTTTTTTAGGTCTATAAAAAGACCTAAGACTAGTTTCTTTTGATCTATATTTGTTTTTATTTTCGTTGTAAGATCTACAGTAGCCGATAGTGTGGACGATTGCGGCCTAAAGCCATATTGACGTTCAAAAAGGAAATTTATTGAGGTTAGGTATGTCTCAAGACGTTTGTATATAACTCTTTCAAATACCTTAGACACTACTGGTAGTACAGAGATCGGGCGATAGTTTCCCCGATCAGATTTGGACCCTGATTTAAAAATAGGTGAAACTTTAGCCACCTTAAGTATATCAGGAAAAACTCCGTCTTGTAAGTGTTTATTAATGCAAGATGTTAGGCTGCTTAATATCGGTTCTTTTATGCATTTAACTACTTTTGTGCTAATACCATCAACACCCGTACTACAATTTGTATCGAGATCGGCTATTACTTTGGAGATTTCATTACCACAACACAGTTCAAGGGATGTCAATTTGTTCCCGCTAGGTACTAAATCCTGTAAGGAAGGGCCTATGTAATTATGATATTTAGCTGGAATTTTACTAGCCAAATCAAGGCCAACTGTTGAAAAGAATTCATTAAATGTCTCACATACGTCAGTACCATGGGTGATTAGACCTGAGGATGTAGTGAGTTTTGGCGGAGTACAGTCAAGTTTGATTTTATTATTAGACAGAGTATTTACTAGAGACCACGTTTTTTTAGGATTGTTTGTACATTTTGAAAATAATTCGTTGTAATATTTATGTTTTGTCTTTCTTATAGTTTCTGTTGCTATGTTTCTCTCCGTTTTGAATTGTGTCTTCAAGTTTTCATCATCCGGGGTTTGCTTGAGTCTGTACCATAGCTCATTTCTTGTGTGTATCAAATTAGTTATATCCTTGTTAATCCAGTCTTCTTGAGGTAGATTAAGTATCTTTGTTTTAGTAGTCTTACATTTTTCAGTAGCATCTATTATATGTTCATGGAGATTAACATAGTGACCATCATTTAGATAGGATAAATTGTCAAACTGGCCATACAATTTATCATAGTTTATGCATTGATACTGGATTCGTTTCTTAGAAGGCGGTTTGTATTTGTTAATTGTTAAGAATATTTGTTTGTGATCTGACATCGTTGATTCCATAACAGCCATGTGAAAGTTTTTATCCTTTAAGTTTGAAGACACGTGATCCAAAATAGTTTTGGTGCTCTCCGTCTGTCGCGTGCAAAACTCCTCGTGGATATTATTGATTATATCGTAGCCGGATTCATGTAGTAGATTAAAGTATTGTTTAGAGATTCGATTTTTCTTCAGTAGGTTTATGTTATAATCTCCAAAAACAACAGCACGAGTTTTTTTTAGTAACTGTTCAGAGTAAACTTCCAAAAATCTTTCCAAGTTAACGTTTCCAGGATTGTAAATGACACCAACATTCAGAGCGTACCTTTTAAGGTAAATCCAAAGGTAATTGACTCCACCTATGTAAATTTCCTCATCGTCGCTGTGATCGAGATCATTATGTACGTAAATAGAAACCCCACCACCCCTGGAATCCGTTCGAATATTATAGTAATGTGCGTAGTTTGGCAGTTGTAGTCGTCCGGCATCTTCCTTCGTAGTTATCCATGTTTCCGTTAGTAGTACGACGTGCACAATGCAGTTTATAGATTTTAATATACACTTTAGTTCGTCAAATTTTCCCGGTTTGCAGATACTACGCACATTAGCATAAAAGAAATTCAGAGATAACTTATCTGTCTGTAGATCCTTGTAGGCCTGGCTCAGTTGATAGGTGATGCGATCAGACGAGTTTTGTTGTATGGGATGAGGTGTTAGCATTAGTTTTTTGCTGAATTATCGATGATTCTAGGAGTTCCTTTTATATATTTTATAGTGAGAGCATCTTCGCCGTTTGCCTGACGACGAGAGAGTTCCTGACTTAGCTCCTTTAGTAAGTTTCTCTGAGTAGGGGTCTGGTCCGAATAAACCTTAATACGCTCTGGAAGCCTGCCTTTGTTGCGTAATATCTCTAACGCTGTTTCAGAACTCTCAAGAGCGACCTTTAATGCACGGGATTTGCCTGGAGTGTACTTTCCGAGACGTTGGGTTTTGATTATGCGTGGACAGCTCGGCATTAAGTTCCGAAACATTGCTGAGACAGCTTTTTCATCCTCAGAAAGACGCGAGGCTTTTTCTGTCGACGACTGCTCAGCTAAACCAGCTACGATTACATTCTTACTTCTGATATTTCTATCTTGAAGTTCACTTATAATATTCTCACTGGCAATTAAGGGTAATTGAGCTGGCTCGGAGATTGATGGTATCTTTTTTACTTTTTCAATGTCGGATTCAATGAGTTTTATTTTATTATTGAAATTTGTGGCGGTTTCTTTCAAAGCAGATATTTCTTCCTTCATTGCATTGTGATCACTTAGCATTTTTCCTGTTATAGAGCTGATTTCATTAAGTTGATTTTTCACTTCGGAAATATCATCTCGCACTGACCTGAGATTGTTTTCTTGCGATCCGGCGATATTTTCTAAGACTGCCAATATTTCTTTGCGAAAATCTTGTAATTTATTTGTGTATTCACAATCACATTCTCTTTGTTTTCTTTTGCGTAATGTGGCTTGGGTTTGTTGGTCATCTTCATCAGGCTTCGATAAATCCGGTTGCGATCCACCCAAGCCTACTGTTTTCTTTCTCCGCTGTGGTGAGCGCGAGACGCTCATTATTGTGGCTGCTGTGTTTTGACGACTTTGCACGATAGATTAGCGGTAATTCTGTTGCTGTCACTTTCACTCGCGATGCTATACACTATCAGGATGTCGTAACTAGGGTTGTAGTTGCACAGAAATACGGTCTTAGCGCACTTAGTAATAGGACTTATTTTTAAAGTAAACTGTATTAAATTTTTCGTATTAAATCGAAGTACACGTCTGCTCAGTACGGTTGCCGAAGCAGCAAAAAAAAAAAAAAAAAAAAAAAAAAAAAAAAAAAAAAAAAAAAAAAAAAAAAGTTATTTATTGATTGTACTGTAAGATAATGAACAGAAAAGCTTAATGGTAAGGTGCAATACAAAGCACGAGTTGCCACGATGAAACTTAAATGTCGAGAGCTTATAAATTGATTTTACCAGTAGCGCCATCTACCGCAGGCCACCCACAACTTCCTTACCTAGAATTAAATAATTACCATAATAAATAGAAATGAGCACAGCAAACAATGCTTACTTAAGCCTGGTTTACCCCCCGCTCGCATTTCAGGGTTAGACCTAGGTCTCGCCGGCGTTTAGGGTAGGATTATGCGATAAGATTGCGGTTAAGATAGTCTGCTGGATCCTAGTTTATTTTCAGTTTGTTTCGCTGGGTTTGTTTTTTATGCGGTGGCGGTGGAGTTTTATTGAATTAGTTTTTTATAAGTATAATAATGAACTTTAAGTTACGTAATATAAAATATTGATACTGGTTTATACCCGCATCTCTGTCCGCATAGCAGATTATTAGAGTTGTCAGGCTTGCCGAAAAACCGAAAGGCTTGTAAACTATCCTCTTCACTCACCAACATTCGCAAAAAAAACTCAACCCCAACTGTCTAGTATAATGGACCCTCATATTTTTTATGACAATTTTTTTGTTGTTGATGGTTTTGCTCTAGATTAACTCTTGCCCTTTATTTATCGAAATTGGTCAAATACACACATCAAAAATGTCTTAAGCATCCAAAATATGCCAACATGATTTTGATATTTTGCAATGTAACTATCACAAGTACGAGTACACCGAAAAAAAAAGTGCCATGTTTGATGTGCGTAGATCAAACTAACACAGATGTGTCCGTTTTTTTTTAATTATACCCAAGTACATACGTAAATACTTAGTCTACTAAACGCATTACCCTTCTTTTTGCTTCGCAGTTTGGTAAAAACGCGAAACATAGTTACTAAGATAACTTGCAGAATCTCCTAGTACTATACGTAATGACTGTAGGTATCTATAGCCACAGCAGTAAACCGCATTAGAACAGATTATAATAATGTCACGTGCCTGCTAATAAGACAGATTTAATTATAATTAACAGCCCTGACAAGACATCTGTCACTTAGTAAGGCGGCTGTTCACTGTGCGACTAGACGGCTAGGCGACTTTAACGATCCATTAGAAGATAAAGCTGTAAATTAAAGAAGAAACATTGTAAGATATTGAACCTCTAGGTTTGTGCATATTATATGAAAAAAAAAACATCCAAGAACATGTACCTACTTACAGTAGGTAAGACAAACTAAAAGACGTACCTTTTTTGCTCTTGTTACAATGTGACTAAGACAAGAGTTTTCCGTACATATTTTATGACAACTGACAGAGTGTATCATCACTACATAGTATAAAACAAAGTCGCTTCCCGCTGTCTGTCTGACTCTATGTATGCTAAGATCTTTAAAACTACGCACCCGATTTTGATGCAGTTTTTTTACTAGATAGAGTGATTGAAGAGGAAGGTTTTTACGTAAAACAAATTCTGTTTTATACACCGCAGCGAAGGATAGGTTTACTTAACTAGTTTTATACTATGTAATGAAAGATAAAGATAAAAATAAATCAGACATAGTATAAGTACACATTCTCCTGCTGAACCAATCCTGTAAAAGATATCTTTCCGTCTATCGTTATGATTTATGAATAAAAACACTGTTCAGTCGTCATGTGCATAGAATTCCGTAATGTCTTCCATCACCGAGTTAATTTAATACAAGTTACTGCACCATTGGTTTTGCTCCGATACCAGGAGTTACCTTAACAAGTACTGAGAATTCAATATTGAGTGAATTTCTGTAGAACTTAAAGGGTCTCTAAATGTCTCAGATGTAAGTAAATTTAGAAATATATGATGCTAGGTATTTTTTTAATATGACGATCTACTAAAACCCATTTGAGCTTAGGAAGTTTTGCTTTTCGGTCGTTTTGATGCCAAGCTGCTGGACCAGCAGACACACACAAAAATTGTATATGTAAATAAACGTCACAAGACGAAAATTAAATTGAAAATAGTTATTCCGCAAGTATACGCACTTACATACATAATAGTGCGTCTACCAGCGCTTCCATGTAGGAAGACACTGCCATAGTATGATTATTTATAGATCTATTCTTACACTATGAGACTGTTGAAAAGAAGCGTCCCAAAAACCCAAACATTATCTATTTTTTTTATGAATAATACTAAAAATTACATTTTTATTTCGAGCAACGAGGCCCGTAATTACAAATACCTTATTGACTAACAAAATAATATAAAACTTAAAACTAAAACCGAGAGGTGACAAAACGGCGTGGTTCTGTCTTGCCACAATTGGCGTCATGGCCATGAATGTTAAAAGTAGCAACGGATACGTGTACTATGTCATCATAAACATCATCATCATCATCAGCCCGTTGCAGTCCACTGCTGGACATTGGCCTGTCCCAAAGAATGCTACAGAGCCCGCTCTAATGTTTTATGCATCCAATAGCTGCCGGCCTTCTTACGCAAGTCATCCCGCCATCTGGCCAGAGAGCCCCAGAGGGCTCCAGAACACGCTTATTCCAGCGGTTATCCGTTCTCTGACATACGTAACCAGCCCATTTCCACTTCAACCTACCACTTCGGAAAGGAAGCCGACAGGAGGATCCAATTGGGCTGGGCTGCGTTTAGGAAGTTGTACCACATATTGTCGTCGGATATACCGCAGAGCCTGAAGACGAAAGTCTTTGACCAGTGCGTCCTACCTGTAATGACGTACGGAGCCGAGACGTAGACACTGTGGGGCTGGTCCAAAAGCTTGAAGTAGCGCAACGTGCTATGGAAAGAGCTATGCTCGGGGTCTCTCTGAAGGACAAAATTCGGGATGAAGTGATCCGTCAGAGAACCAAGGTCACCGACGTAGCTCTGAAAGTTAGTGTACTCATCATATTAATGATCAATAATAATAAGAAGCAACTACGTTTACTTACGTGACATGGGAGATATACATGATAAGGTCATCTTTAACTAGTAGGTAGATACTCAGTAATTTCGGAAGGTAACTTAATTTCTTAATCAAGTTAATCAACCAAGAACTTAAAGACTTGAACTAAAATCCCTCTTAGTCGGCACTCGCAGAACGCTGCAGTAAATTATTTAAACGAAACTGCCTAATGAGATTAGTCCGTTCGTGATAGCGATAACAATTGAATCAGAGAAGATTTTAAACAAGAACTTGCTTTAATTTAAACTGCGGTGGGTTCATTATTTCTTTAGGAAAGGTTTGGTGTTTTAATTAAGTTATATAAATTTTAAATCATTCGTAGTTATTGTCGCTTGAAAAGCAATAACCACATAGTTTTAACTCCAAAATCAAAATGTTTATTCAGTAAATTGGCTACATACAGGCTCTTTTACACGTTGGTAATGAGTGCTAGCGCTTCGGACGAGACCATCATTGCGGAGAAGCGCCGCAAGAAACTCCAGCAAAAGGTCTTTTTTTTATGTTCAGTTGCAGGACGTTTAGTCTTAATAGTAAGTTCACATTGTTGTATTCCGGTGTGGGGATAAAAGAACCGGTGAAGTTACAAACATAAGAGTATTCTATTTAATTTTAAGTCCTCAGGGTTGGCAACGCATTTGCACTCTTAAAGGATTGCACCTGTTATATACTTCTTATTTCTTTTACTATGCTACTGAAATTTAGCTGGTCTCCTTATCGTCGGCTTAGTGCAAGAAGTCATTAACCCACAAAAAGTCAAGTCCGAGAAAAACGGGCCCAAAGTTTTGACTTAGTCAAATGAACATTATTGTTGTAGGTTCGGGTCTAGATTTAAAAATTAAACACAAGTGGTTAGCTAAATATATTTAGTATCAAAATCAATTAAAAACTTTGTACAATAATTCCAAATAACTTTTTTAAAAGCCTAAATATGTAGTTAGTGACTTTTTATCTTTCTCGCTTTAAGGGAACTTACAATTAGTTATTTTTTATTTTAATCACAATTAAATCGAGAAACACAGTTTTAAACGAGAAATTTGGTTTCATCAGTCTTAATTATTACCTTAGAAACTTTATCAACATTATTTACTAATTAACAACGCATAAACAGTTTTAAAAACTCTACTTCACAGATATAAATTCAACACAACCACAAAAATAACATAAAATTCTCAAAATGGCGTTATTTGTAACTCCAAACTAAAATAACTAAAAAATGATTTTTTTTTATAGAGGAACTTAATATTATATTATTATCCCAGACACTCACAGCAAGCACTACTTACTTACTGTTATAAAACATAAAAACTTCTAAAAGTATTAAAATAAAAAGATTGGCCTTTGATTTGAACTAATACTGTAAGTACGAAAAAGAGTTAAAAAACCTAGTCATCCATCTTTTTTACTCTTCGTCTTCTGAGTTTGAAGACATTTCTTCAGGTACATAATCACGACTTTCTTTGGCTGGCAAGTTCTGGTACCAGTGGTGAAATTCCGCGGGTATAATTTTTTCATTGCACATTTTTAGTAAGCCTTTTTTTTAGCTAGAGTGATTGGCAGTTTTTGGTTGTAAGCTTTTCTCAAAATGTAAGTGTTATAATTGAAACCCTGTATGGGTTTTTCAAGCTTACGTTTTCGCAGTTGTTTTATTGGGGCCATAGATTGGGATGTATTACTTTTTAATACGTGAAATTCTTTATACTCAGATTTTAAATCGTATCTGTATAAAACAACATTCGGCCTTTTTTTCTCTAGTCGAAAAGATTTCCCTTTAAGCCATCGCAGTTTTTCTCCATTGACGTCAATCAATCGATTCTGCATCAAGTTATCTCTCAAGTCGTTTAGGTTCAAAATATCTGTGTGATTCATAACTATCGGTTCGTACGGTTTTTTCAGGGTTTCATTTTTCTTATTTCTTCTGTTTGATCTTGCTAATCGAATAACATTACAGAAGTCTATCATTGAGTACACTGGCATTAAACGCAATTGGTTCTCAATTGCACTGTGCATGCTATCTACCTCCATATGTGTATGACCAGACTCTAAATATTTATGTTCTATTACCTCGTGATGAGTTATCTGAACTAAATACAACTGCAGGCTTAAAAGGAATTGATTACGATTTTGGCCTCCACAGGTGTCAGTGAATATGGAAATCTCTTTTACAGTAGATGGGAGACGTTTTATCCATAGATACAAAGCCGTACCCACCTCATCGCTTCCTTATTTGCCATCCAGCTCAGACCAGAGGTAACAAAAGCCGTCATTGGGAGTGCGAGCTTCATAAATGGTAGCATTGTACACATTCAATTTGCGTAGGTAATAAAGAATAGAAACAGTTCCATTTGGGATATGAATTACCTTTTGTAAATCTAAGGTTATTGAATTAAAGCTTTCATCTTCATTAGCACGAATTTTGTCCAATTCTTTGGCTTCTCGACTTTGTTCTTTTAGTGAAATGTGTAAGTCATATTTTTGTTTCCAAGATTCAAGATCGGGTCCGTTTGTATTTTTGATACTGTTATACTTATGACATGTTAGACATTGGTCTTTTTTTGGATTGTGAAAATCCAAATAATATTCAGTTCCAAATACATTTCTGTACACGTTTATAGTAACAGAAGTCCGAGACGCTTTTTTGCATTCCTCTGTATAAAGTTCGTACATTCTTGAAATAGATAGCGTGCCATCTAAATAGAGTTTTGACGATGTTTTTCGGCAATAGTGCGATTCCATTGTAGGGAATGATTCGATGTGTTGTTTTATAAAATCTATATCGTCTTGTTTTGGTTTTATTGTGAGCAACATGCTTACCACGTTGGTCTTCTCCTTCAAAAAGACCAGAACTGCCAACCTTGGAAAATGCATTGTTTATAGGGCCGTTTGAAATACAGAGGGACCTTTAAAAAACTTTTCACATACCTTGATTTTACCTTCATCATTAGAAAAAAAATATGAACGAGACATGGTTCGTTTTCTAACTGCTTTTACGTAACACCTTTGTGGAGGATTTACTGATATGTTCGCGAGTATAAAATCCTTTTGACGACAGTTTTGTTTAAAATTTTTTGAGTGCTTTTGTTTCCAACTCATTATCGTCAATATCACTGATCTTAACAGTCAAAAAGTAAACCTATACAAAATCTCGCCCTAAGGACAAAATTGGTATTTCGCAAATGAAATACTTACTTACCTACAACTTAACAGCATAAAGTAATTTGCACGTATCTTATTATAAATAAATGACAAAAGTAGTTACGCTGTGATCTTCATTCTCCTTATTTAGAATCTTTTCTAACATCAAAGATCCTCGTCCTGCCTTAAATTTAATACCATTTCGCTTCATTTTGTAAGAAATCACTAACTTCTCGCGTAACGTCCATCCCCGGTCGCAGCCGCAACGGTATGACTTCGATCGCGGTGGCCGAACCCCCGCCCGTTACCGCGAGAGCAAGACGTACTCGTAGGTATAAATGAGTTGAAATATGAACTGTTGTGCAAAAATATTTCACTAAAGGTGTTCAAATTCATACAAGTTATTTGCCAAAAGTCACTAACCATAATTTAATCATGTGAATTACATGTCTTTGGACATAACAAAAATCGATAAATATCATTAATTACTTTAAAAAATCATTCTGATTGCCATTAATGCTGTCTCCTAGTTTTTTTAAACTTTATAAAGTGCTTTAGTTATTTTATACTAAAGTAAAAGTGGTAATGTGCATCCAATGCTCATTTTGTTAAAAATCATTAAAGCATGATAATAACTTTTATTTTCGTTTTACGGTTTGCTAAGAGTAACTATATGCATATAATGAATTCTAGCTCAAATACTTTCATAGCTTTATTCATATTGTTTTATTTTTTAAAGTTGATAAGTAACAAAAGTGAATATTTAAACAAAATAAAAAGATAAAAAATAACAAATTTGTTTTGTTTAAAGTTAGTAATGGTCTAAAACCAATTTACATCAAATCAATAAGGCAAAAAGTTAAGTTAATGACTTAATGTCATGGCTGTAACATCGAAATTATTCAATGTAAAAAAAAATGGATCCGTGCGTTAGAAAGAGTATGTCGCGGCGAATCCGCCCGTGCTCGTACCTGTACTTAGTGATTTTATGCCATTAGTGACTTCTTGCACTAAGCCGACGTTATTATCTTTTATCTTATCTTACAGATGGGCCCATTGGGATACACTTCGACCCTTTAAGATCTTTGTGCAATCACATTACCCTTTTACACACTCAGCTGTTCAAATGTGTAGGTTTCTTCCCGATGTTTTTCCTTCACCGTAAGAGCATTGGGTAATGCACTAAAGTTAGAAAAGCTCATTGGTACATGGTTACCTGTACCTGTACCTTATGATGACGAGTCGACCCCCAAAGCCACTAGGCCACCGATGCTCTAGTTTCCTTCTTCCTCTGGCTAATATTAAAAATTTAACTATTAAAAAATAACCTGAAAAACCCTGAGCTCCAAAATATTTCTCTACCATTTAACCGGCCTAAATTAATCCAAGTTTCCCGACGTAACCTGGAACTCCCTGAATTATAAAGTCGCAACAACTCACTGCACTGGCGGCAGATGCCGCGGTCCAAGACACAAACACACTAAGTTGACTGTTATTAAATTTCAGTGTATAATTTTGAATATATTTTTGGATTTTTGGAACTTTGTGGCTTCGGTTCGGTGGAAGGAATACCTAAGGTTTTTTAGCTTAAAATTTGAAGTTTTTTGAAAAATATAAAGTTTGATGAAAGAGATGTACGCAGTGAAATTGAGAGGGCGGGTCCAAATGGGAGTAAGTACTTTTTTCGAATTGAATCGGAGAAATACTGGAAAAGGCCCGAATCATAAGTACAACCTACCCGACACCGACATGCATGGATGACAGGATGCATGTGGAAGAAGCGAAAGAGATTTGTCAGGATTGTAGCAGGTGCAAAGAAGTGATCTCTGCCTACGGTAACCCCTCAGGGAAACAGGTGTGATTAAATGTATATATATGTAGGTATGTAAAATAGGAACAATAAAATCAAATTCCTTTTATTAATTATCGTTCGATTAGAATTTGTTAAAAAAATTACAAACTGTTAATTTTCTTGTGCCAAATAATTCCCTATAGTGCTCTCCCCTTGGGAGGCACTGGTAGATTTTCATGTGTAAAAGTGCCCGTGTGACTTCCTAAATAAACATCTTCACCTTTAATTTAACTTTCAATACAAAAATATACTTAAAATTTATGTAAGCATGTCAAACCTATATGTATATAACACTAGAGGACGCCTGCTGCAATTTAACCGGTTATTAACCATTTCAGTATGAAAATAACCGGTTAAAACCGGTTATAACCGGTTATTTGCATTCCGTACTTCGTATTTAGAATTAGTTTCCCGCTATTCCCCTATTTCTCCAATTGGGGGTCGTTTTTTGGAAGATCCTTAAGGTACCCAAGGAATACTCTCTCCAAACTTCAACTCCTTAGGTCCAGCGGTATCCGCTGTGCGTTGATCAGTTTTTTTCTGTTTTTTCTACTAACCTAAGGGGCCATAGCCTAACGCACTCACATACGAAATGAAAACAATTGTAATTCTTTGAAGGCGATTGCGATTGCGAGTGCGTTAGGCAATAAAGCCTCTGGTCGCGAGAGGCGTCCTCTAGTGTTATATGTATATAACGCGGCTTCGTACTTGGTAATGCAATTTAACCGGTTATTAACCATTTTCGTATGAAAATATCCGGTTAAAACCGGTTATAACCGGTTATTAGTATTCCCTAACTCGTACACGTAAAATTAATTTCCCGCTATTCCCCTTATTTCTCCAATTGGGGGTCGATTTTTGGAAGATCCTTAGAGTACCAAAGGAAATACTCTCTCCAAACTTCAAGTCCTTAGGTCCAGCGGAATCCGCTGTGCGTTGTTTTTTTTTTCTGTTATATCTTTTTTTTAACTAACCTAAGGGGCTATAGCCTAACGCACTCGCAATCGAAATCGTTTTCATTTTGAAAATCGAAGGCTTGTCTGCATACGAAATGAAAACAATTGTTATGCTTTGAAGGCGATTGCGATTGCGTTAGGCAATAAACCCTCTGGTATGGCCATACCACTGATAATAGCACCTACAATATACTATCAGCCCAATGGAACCCTGACCCACCATAGAACGGTGTCACAGTGACCTTATAAAACAATTTGTTTGACACTTCTTATGACTTGAATCATAACGTCTCTGTGACACAGTTCTATGGTGGGTCAAGGTTCCAATGGTCTGATAGTACAAAAAGGGCCTAGTAAAAATATTACCGCGTTTCAAGTAGAGCTCGCGGTAAAGTTAACTTGACACGGAACCTTCAAAGCTGGCTTTGTGAGCTCACATCCACTAATTACGTTAAAAACTACACTTTGGAGTGAAGCGGTGACCTACATCGGATTCGACGGGCTCTGCCATGAAGTACGTGGAAATGTGGTTAGTTATTTAACTTTAAAAATGTACAGTAACTTGCCTTCGTTCGTACCCCTTAAGAGCAGACTAATTATTTGGAATTATACAGAAACAAACCGTTTTTATTTACAGTAGGAAAATCTTTATTAAGTTACGTATCAACAAGAGCATTAATTTCAACTTAAAAGTAATAAACCGGTGAGAAAAATAACTTTTTTCGAAGTAGAAATGGTTTCATATTTATCTGAAAAACTTGACATTTTGCCGCTCTGTTAGAGTAGAAATTGCTTATTATTTTTCCTGAAGTTCTAAAAACAAATGAGTATATTAAGCATAATAAGAGCTTTTTGCCTATGGTTCAATCATCACACTAAATCTCATCAAAATCGATTCAGCGATGAAGGGGTAAAGAAGTATCAAAAACAAACAACCAAAACATACACAGATGAAAGACAGGGTTAGTAGGTATGGCTCGGCCGAACTGAATTTCAGGTAAATATAATCCCTAATTAGTTTCTTATGGCTAATCTTTAAAACAATTTATATCTTAGCTTAAAATAGTAACATTATAATTTTGCATCAAATAATACCAAATGAAATCACAAATTATTTGACAAAAACGGATGTGACTTTCGATAACGATCTAATTTAAACAACGCTATCCTTGTTCCAGAATGTTGCTGGCCACATCAAAGCCATAAAACGATTAAAAAATAAAAAACAAAACATGACTTCGAGTAAAGGCGAGGACAGACTGGCGTCAGACGCTGAGTCATGCTGATTCTTCGCTGCGATACGGGTTGCGGTGAAGTGATGCTACAGTGCAAGCATGTGTCACATGGTTAACTTGGAATGTTTTGAGTAATTAATTATTTTAGGATTCAACATTTGCAGTTGATTACTTTGGTTAACTTCGGTTCTAGTTGACTGATGATCGGTTTTGGTTCCTTCATATTTTTTAATGTTTGTAGTTATTTTGTAATTCACTCAACAAAAACTTGCCAAAAAAAATAAAGAGTATCGATTTTAATCTCCTAAATAAATAGGACAAAGTAACCAAGGCAAGGTGTAATAAAACGAACTTGACGGTAAACGAATAAAACCGAAATATCTCCTTAACTCATGGAGCGCTAACCCTCGCCTACTACGGTTGCCAAAAATAACCACCTAGAACGTCGCAAGTTCTAAAATAGAACGTCATCAAAAATTCAAACGGACCTTTTCGTATCCCGAAGGAATTCCTCATTACGTCGGAGACCCGTTTTCAACCATTTTCTTTTTAATCAATCGTAACTGGCAAAGACACGTCGCTTTTCAGCCGGGGCGCAATTAAAAATTGCTTTGTACGCGGGCAGCGCGTGTGTCCCGGCCTTTACGAGATTAACGCGCGAAACCGACTGCAGGAGCTCGCCTTAATTAAATTTTAAATTTCGAACATTCACGCTTCTGACGCGGGAAAGGATTGTGACGGCACCCGCGTCCTTTTGTTTTTTTTACAATGTAGTGTCGTAGATGTAAGTTACGTCATGGTCAACAAAGACCGATTTTCATTTTCATAACGTGTAACATTCCTTTTTAAACTTCGTTGCATGGCCAGCCTTACAAAAATAATACGCACCAAAATACGTTAGAACTCACTATACATAATTGAAACATACAAAGTCTAACTCTCTAAGGTGCAGACTACATTAGCACAGATAAACAGACGAATCTTGGAGCACAATATCTTTTCTCAGCACTCAGACATTGATTGCCTCTCCGACGCCGTCTGCCATACATCGGGATAGTAACGTTACAATGTGTAAGGTAAAAGATGAAGCGTTTTAAAATCAAGCGTTCCAAAAATGCACTTCATCGAGGCATAAGTTGAAACATCCTCAATCGGCAGGCATGAGACGTTGAGAGGGCCAGAGGGTTTCATGGGCCTGAGAGTAAGTCACCTCGAATTTATAAAAGTAAAAAGGCGCCCTGGGTAATCTTACTACAAACAGGGATGGTTTCTTGTTATAAGTAAAACAAAAAGGGTGGTTCTCCTTGGTTCATTGGTATCATCACATACACACAGATAATGCCTCAAGTAACAGTAGCACCATATTAATATTAAGTCCCATCGGGTTACTGACTACAGAAATAGAAACATCACTTATCTAGGGTGAAGTACGCATGTGGTCAAGTGTGTGTAGGGTGAAGTTAAGTGGCAAGCGAAGACTTGATGTCCCAGAGATATGCGAAGGGGGTTGCAACACGTGGCACGGAGGTCCCGCCCATGCGGTCCAACACGAAGCGCCCTTCACCGTATCCGGGGTTAAGGCTACGCCTAGCAATAAAAACCCACAAAGTGGGTTTTATGTAGCCTTATATCATGAGGCTAGTTGAAGCCGGTATACCGGCCGGCCGGCCGGCCGACAGCCTCAGCATCGAGCACTTACGTTTTGCAGGCGCACACCTGCCTAGGGTGCTCGCTGTGCTCTTTAATTTGTGTATAGGGCATGCTTATCTTCCTCAAGAGCTTATGAAGACTATTATTATACCAATCCCGAAGAACAGGACCGGAGACATGTCTGACAGGAACAACTACCGTCCAATATCGTTAGCGACTGTGATAGCGAAAGTATTCGATGGTCTGCTCGACTATCGCCTTGCTCAGCATATATCTCTGAGCGAGGCGCAATTTGGGTTTAGATCGGGGCTTTCTACCGAAACGGCAATCCTTCGTCTTAAGCATATTGTTCGCTATTACATGTTGCAAAAAACCCCTGTATATGGGTGTTTTTTGGACCTGTCGAAGGCGTTCGATCTTGTTTCGTACAATGTTTTATGGGATAAGCTCTTGAGGGAAACTGGTACGCCCAGGGAGCTTGTTGATATTATGCGCTTTTGGTACCATAACCAAACCAATAGTGTTTGTTGGGCTGGCGCATACTCGGATGAATACAGGTTGGAATGCGGTGTGAGACAAGGTGGTTTAACCTCTCCGCGGCTTTTCAACCTGTATGTAAATGCACTGATCGATGAGCTCAGCAGAACCACTGTCGGGTGCTCCATTGACGGCCAGATGGTCAATAATATCAGTTACGCCGATGATATGGTGCTGCTGGGCCCATCGATCGGATCTCTTGAGGTGTTGATAGGTATCTGCGAGAGGTACGCGGTGTCCCACGGTCTGAGATATAACTATAAAAAGAGTGAACTACTAGTTTTCAAAGCTGGAAACAAAAAACCCAAGTTTGTTCCCCCACTTAAACTTGACGGAGCTGATCTGAAAGTAGTTACTAAGTTTAAATATCTGGGACATTGGATCACCGAGGACCTCTCTGATGATCTTGACGTAGAACGGGAGCGTAGGTCGTTGGCAGTGAGGAGCAACATGCTGGCTCGCAGATTTGCGCGCTGCACGAAGGATGTCAAAATAACCCTCTTTAGGGCATTTTGTCAGACTTTTTATACGTGTAGTCTGTGGGTCAGCTGCACTCAGAGATCTGTCAACGCAATACGAGTCCAATATAATAATGGGTTTAGGATGTTGTTGGGACTGCCTCGATTCTGTAGTGCATCGGGCATGTTTGCCGAGGCTCGCGTTGATGGCTTTCAGGCCATAATGCGCAAAAAAGTTGCCTCCCTGATGCGTCGAGTAAGTGGCAGTTCCAACAGCCTCCTAAACAAGATCCTAGATAGGTTGCACTGTCCCATAGTTCGCCACTGGAACTCAGTCCATGTGGAGTCCAGAGGGCACTATTTACCTTAAAGTTTATAGTATTATTTACTAACATAGTTTTAAGAGTATTGTAACTAACGATCTATGAACTTGTTCGAAATAAATGCTTATTATTATTATTTTAAGTATTTATTTAATTTTCTGTAAATTAGGTTTTTTACAATAAATATTCAATTATAAAAGTAAAATAACAATACTAATATAAAAAATAAACATTATAAAAAACCTAACCTACGAATGCCGCCGGCAGCGGGGCAGGGCTCAAGCTACCGGTGGTTAGGGCTGCAGAGAGAGGAACCTCCTCACAATACGTGCCGTGTCGAGAAGTACTGCCTTCTGTATCTGGCCCTTGATCCAGCCATCTAGCGAGAGTCTCTTGAGGTGTTGGTCAAGACTCTTCGCTATAAGACCGTTTGCCGAAACAATTATTGGGACAATGATCGTCGAGTCAACATCCCACATGGCGGTCACCTCGTGAGCCAAGTCAAGGTACTTGCTGAGCTTGTCCTTCTCAGCCTTCACGAGGTTCTCATCATGCGGGATGGTGACGTCAACGAGCACTGCCCGGCGTTGAGATCGATCTATCAAAACGATATCAGGCTTATTGGCGACAATAGTCCTGTCCGTGATGACAGATCGATCCCAATAGAGCGTAGCACGACCATTTTCGAGAACTGGCGTCGGTGTGTACTTATAGTACGGCACTTCAGACTCAACAAGACCATATTGAAGAGCAAGTTGCTGATGGATGATCCTGGCCACAAGGTTATGTCTGTGCAAGTACTCGCTGTTGGCCAAATGCGAACAACCGGAAATTATATGTCTGAGGGACTCGCCGGGGCAACGGCATGCTCGACAAATATCAACCGTGCCATCCCTCAGAATATATTTCCGGTAATTATTTGTCATTATGACCTCGTCAGCAATTGCACAGACAAAACCTTCGGTTTCCCCAAAGAGGTCACCAAACCGTAGCCAGTTCACGGACGCTAAAAAGTCTACTTCGGGCCTTGTCAAGGCCCGGTAGAAGCGTCCGTGCAGCTCCTTGCTCTTCCATATGTTCTTGCGGTCTTCAGTGCTCAACACCGCTGGTCTGCGCCAGTTCTCGTTTGCCAAGGAGAGAGGCGTGAGGCTTCTGTCTACTGCAACCACATCACGATGCATCCCACACTCATTGTGAAGGAAATAATCCCTGAGATTGCACACCTCGCGGTTGTGAAGATTCTTGGCATTTAAAATGCCTCGACCTCCACATTTCCTCGGGATGTACAATCTCATAACAGATGAGCGTGGGTGCAACATGCGATGTGATTTAAGCAGTAGACGGACCCTCCTATCCAGGGCGTCCAGCTCAGTCTGAGTCCACCTTAGTATGCCAAAGGAGTATGTGAGCAGCGGTATCACCCAGCCATTGAAGGCGCGCACCTTATTGCCACCCGACAAAAGACTGTTAAGAACTTTTGTCAAGCGACAGAAGAAACGTTCCTTTACTGACTGCTTGATATCGCTGTCCACAATACCTAAAGACTGTGACATACCAAGATATTTGTAGGTTTCAACTTCGGAGAGAGATTTGAGAGTCATTGTCTCAGAAAGCTGCAAATTAGATGAATTTACAACTTTCCCTCGTTGAACATGCATGACCGCACACTTATCTACACCGAATTCCATCTTGATCGCACTACTAAAGTCTTGTGTGATTTTTAATAGTGCGAGAAGATCTTGGCGCTTAGATGCAAACAGTTTGAGGTCATCCATGAACAATAAGTGGGAAATGACTTCAGCCTCTCTACGAAGTCGATAGCCAAGCCCGGAATCCTTCAGCAAAGAGCTAAGAGGATTCAAGGCTAGGCAAAACCACAAAGGACTCAAACTGTCACCCTGGAAAATGCCTCTTTCAATCCTTATCAAGTTAGGCGAATCAGAAGGGACATCTCGACCACCTGGTTGACGAAGGACTGTGACCCACTGCCTCATACACACACCTAAAAAGGATCTCAAAGTTGCATCAACTTTATACAACTCTAAGATCCTTTCGAGCCATGAGTGAGGCACCGAGTCATAAGCCTTCTTGTAGTAAATCCAGGCAGCCGAAAGGGCCGCCCTGTTTCGCCTGACTTGCTGACAAATGGTCATGTCTATGAGGAGGAGCTCCTTAGTACCGCGAGACCCAACCTTACATCCATTTTGAGCGAGAGCCATAACGTTGTTTGCAACAAAATGTGCGTTTAATTTTGTGCTCAAAATTGATGTAAGGAGCTTGTAGATGGTAGGTAAGCATGTAATGGGTCGGTAGTTCTTTGGTTCCGCGGTACTACCGGACTTGTAGAGCAGGAAGGTAACACCAGTTGTTAATAAAGGTGGCAAGGAACCGATCTCAAGAGCATTTTGGAGTTGCGCTGCTAAACACTCATGTGAGGCTTTGAACCATTTAATCCAGAAGTTGTGTAACCCGTCCGGTCCAGGACTTTTCCAGTTCTGAGTCATTCGGATTGCACAACTTACATCTTCGAGGCAGATGGTAATAGGCCCCATTGATTCAATAGCCTCACACGCATGTTCAACAGCACGTATCCAGTCTCCTTCTGTGTGCACAACAGGCACCGACCAGATGCTGCGCCAGAAATTAATCATAGCAGCAGGATCCGGTAGGTGTCCGTCGCTCACACCTTGATCGGTTCCTTCCCACTTTCGGTACATCTTCCTCTGATCACTTTGGAAGAGGCGATTTTGCTGGTATCTATCCACACGTTCTCTATAACGACGAATACGGCTTGCCCACGCGCAAACTTTCTGCTTCAGGAAGTCGATACGTTCCGTGACACAGGCTATATAATGTTGGGGCCTTATTCCGGTCCCAGCAAAAGCCTGGTTCACGAAACGCATGACTCGGGGGCGTTCATTGCCCTCCCTGAAGCAGATTAGCTTTCCTATTGAGATAGATTTTTAGATACTAACAGAAACCTCAAATATGACACTACCATGTTTTTAAATTATAGTGGCTGGATCAATAACAGGGGTATGGTAGTGGTTTTTCAGGATGTGTGTAGTATGTTGTCTATTATACGTAAATCTAATCGCTCTGATATCGCGAAGTCATCAGTGAACG
The DNA here is from genome assembly GCA_963966035.1 of Acleris laterana. Lineage (NCBI taxonomy): Eukaryota > Metazoa > Arthropoda > Insecta > Lepidoptera > Tortricidae > Acleris > Acleris laterana. The sequence continues at coordinate 18,809,194 of OZ014442.1, forward strand.
ATAATAACAGCCAGAATATTCCCTCTCGTAGTGGAAGTTCTCCATCTGAACATAAGAAGGTGCCGACAAATAATTCCTTTCGTAAATAATAGCTTCATTATTTTACTTCAAAATATTGCGGGCATTCTGCATAAGATGGACTTCTTCGACATAATACTGAATGATTTCAAAAACAAAAAATCACCAATTACTGCTATATGTCTAACTGAACATTTTATCAGGGCTGGAGGAGAAAATAATTTAATTTTACATGGATACATACTGGCTGCTATTTATTCTCGTAGAACGAAAGAAAGAGGTGGCACCTGCATTTTGTTACGTGATAGCCTCGAATTCGAAACATTGCACTGGATAAATGATTTATGCCAGGAAAATGTTTTCGAATGTTGTGGTGTAAATGTACAAAGTCATAATATTATTTTGTTGTGTGTATATCGTATTCCCGGCGCTGACATTGACATTTTTTTTCATAAATTAGAACATCTATTAAACAAACTTACTTTAAAACAAAAGAAAAAAATTATCATATGTGGGGACTTTAATATTGACCGACAAAAAAAGAATAACGAAACTACTAGGGAATTTGAACGGCTACTAAAGCGATTTAATTTTGAGTTACAGATAGACCTACCTACACGTATAACCGCTCGCTCGCAAACCTGTATTGACAACATAGCTATTAACTTTAAAAACAAAAACAAAGCAATAGTTCATCATCTGCACATTTCAGATCATTCGGCTCTAACTATAGATATCACCACCAGACAAATTTACTATCATAAATTCTGGTACATATGGAGACGTAATATGTCAAAAATAAATAGAAAAATATTCAAAGATAGTCTTACACCACTAAACTTTTCTGAAGTGTATGAAAGGAAAAGTACCAATGAAGCATTTAATGCTTTTCATGAAATAATAGTAACGTTTTTTAAACTGTGTTTTCCAAAAATAAAGACTCGAAAATTTGCTAATTCAGGAAACTCGTGGATAACACCAGGTATAAGAAATGCTTCTAGAACTAAACGTAAACTACATCGTCAATACACAAAAGATCCATGTGAGCAAAATAAAATCACCTACAGAAAATACTCAATTATTTTAAAACGTTTAATAAGGAAAAAACAAAAGTCCAACAATGTACAATTCATTCATAATTCTGACAATGTTGTAGCAGCCTCTTGGAAACTAATAAATGATTCAGTTAATTATAAACAGCCTAAACAAATGTTTAAACAAATTTCTTATAATGGGAATTGTACTGAAGACCCCGTCAAAATTGCTAATATATTTAACAAGCAGTTTTTGAATATCGTTACTGATGATGAGGCAAAAGCCATAAAAGGTTCGGCATTACCTAATATTGAATCATCGATATACCTTCAACCCACGGATATAAATGAAGTTATTAAAACAATAAAGCTCCTAAAAAATTCCCGTGCTTCAGGTTATGATGAATTACCTACTTCTATTATAAAAGAAAATGTATTGACATTAGCCGCACCCCTGACATATCTATTTAATAAATCAATTACTGAAGGTATTTACCCGGATAGCCTTAAAACTACTATTACGAAACCCGTTTTTAAAAAAGGTGACAAACAAAATCCAGATAATTACAGACCTATAGCTCTTATACCAATATTTGCTAAAGTATTTGAAACCCTCCTATATAATAGAATCATTTCTTTTTTTACAAAATACGAGATTTTGTCCGAGAGTCAATTTGGTTTCACCAAAAATAAAACTACTACCTTGGCTATCTACGAAGTTCTTAAAGTTATTATGACCTGCAGAAATAAAGGCTTGCCTGTTATGACTATATTCATGGACATGTCTAAGGCATTTGATCGGGTGTCCCACAAGCTTCTCTTAACAAAATTATACTGCTCTGGTATAAGAGGTAATGCCTATCAATGGTTAAAATCATACCTCTGCAACAGAGAACAGTGCACAGAAGTAACGCGCTTCTGTGAAAAAACTAAGACTCTTATAGAATCTAGGTCACAATATGACTCGGTTAGGTATGGAGTACCGCAAGGCAGTATACTAGGGCCATTATTGTTTCTAGTATACATTAATGATTTACCTCGCATAACTAAACATAAAATTGTTCTATTTGCCGATGATTGTTCCCTAGTTGTAAAGTGTGAGAATCGTCTAACATATGAATCAGAGGTAAATAAAGTATTTAATGATGTTACAATTTGGCTGAGCGAAAACAATCTAAAAGTGAACTTAGAAAAAACAAAGTTTATTGAATTTTACGCCCCACAAGGTAAACCTGTGAATATTACCATAAAATGTAATGGCTATGAGGTACAGAGAGTTAGTTCAATTCGGTTTCTTGGAATCACCATGGCCTCTCACAATAATTGGAAAGATCATGTTGACAAGCTATTAAATAAGTTAAGCAGGTATGTTTTTGCACTAAGACGATTAACAAATATTACTACTCAGAAAACAGCTCTGTTGGCGTTCCACGCATATGTCATGTCAAATATGAGGTATGGTCTGATTCATTGGGGGAACAGTACCAACGCTGAAAAAGTGTTTAGGATGCAGAAGAAATGTCTTCGGTCGATTAATGGCACTTTGCAAACTGATTCCTGTCGGCCACTATTTAGCAAGTTTAAAATACTTACATTACCGGCAATGTACATTTTTGAAGTTTGTCTTTTTGTAAAGAATAACCCCAAGCTGTTCACCACAATTGCATCTACCTCCATGCACAGTACTCGTCATGGGCTGAATTTACATTACCCAGGGACAACGTCTGGCTTAGTTAATAAGAATATTATATTCATGTGTGTTAAAATCTACAATTACTTACCATTAGAATTAAAACAACTTCACATGCCTACCTTTAAATCCAAACTTTTCCAATGGTGCATAGACAAAATGTATTATAGTGTCTCTGAGCACTTCCAACGCAATTACTTCTAGTCCATTTAATAAAATATTCCTTAATTGTATAACATATTATAATGATAACTCTAATAATATCATCTAACTCCACAATTTAACATTTTAGATTGAATTTTAAATTATTATTTTATTGGACGTATAACATAACCTAATTGAATTTATAAAATGATTTGTAATTAATATCCGTAATACCTATAAGCCAATGTGACTTTTTATTTTAATTTTATAAAGGTAACGGATATCTATTTATATTAGTTAACTGATAATTTGTACGCCTATTGACAGGTAGAAAGTGGACGAAACTATTTTATTATTTAAGACCTACTTTGTACACCTACCCACTTTTAGCAAATAAATATTTTGATTTTGATTTTGATTTTGATTTTGAGAGTCCTAAACTTATCAATACGCCGCTCAATTCGCACTTGCCAAGTGGGGACAGACCCGCGTGCGCGCGGAGTTCGGTCAGTGTCCGAAAACTTGACTCGAGCTACGCGGCACGCAGCTATGGCCCCGCAGTACAAAATTGAGTGGGTATCAATAATATCCTCGCTGGCTTGTAGATAAGGCGCCAGCAAGGCGTTTAGGGCTCCCATCAGTGCCAAATTTCGTTTACTAGTAGGCAAGCGTGGTAGACGAGGCCTAGAGTTGGGTGTGGAGAGATATTGCGCGATCGCGTCGTCCAAAGCCCTCCTCAATTGCTCATTTACCTGGCTAGTTACGCTTATATTCGCACAATCCTCAACGTCGCTAACGGGATCATCCTGCACTGACGACAGTGCGTGTTGGGCGACTGGCATTGAAGCCGATAACGCAGCAGGAAGATCCCGTGACGAAGCAGAGGTTGTACGAATAGGTAGCGATTCCAGGCGTAGCCGATCAAGTACAGACTGATCCAGTCGCCGTAGCCGCTGAATGGCCCGCACTTGATCCGACAGTCATTGGGCGGTAACGGTGATGGCTGGTTCAAGAGTCTGAAACAGGAGCAGCATACGATCACGATACGCAGTGAGGTTAGTTCCTCCCTCTGTAGCCCCGTAGTATGCTCGCATGCAATTTTCATTGTTTGATTGTGACCATCGCATGCGGCGCACTAAACCACCGGTAGCGGGAGCCGTGCGCGGAGCAGGATGCCCCGCAGGCCCCAAGCGTGCCGGCAGCGGTGGTCGCCCAGTTTATTATTATTATTATTATACACACGGTGCCCCCATAAAACGTGGCACTGGCTTAATCAGGCACGTATATCGCCTAATGTCCCTGTTTTACAAGGCAGGAGTCAGCGCTTGGGATACAGGAAGCTGCATGATGGGTTTATTATATTAGTAATATCATGTAGTTCATGGGCATTTGTCGCCTATTTGTTTAACCGGCACACAGATATCGTCCCCTTACTTCTAGAACCGCTTAACTGCATGAAGTATAGTTTTGAGAAAAACGCATTTAAAGGTTTGAGTGTTTAAATGTCTAGTTAAACCCAATTCTAAGTAAATGATATTATAGATTTTATAAGGAGAGGTTATTAGTTATCAAAACTGTAAGTAAGAAAATAGTATATTCTATAAACAAATGGTTTAAATTGAGGCTTTTGTAAAAAAGGTGGTGCAGATAAGCGGTTTTTGCTGTAGAGTCAATTTATTCGTATCTTTTAAACTAATAGGCTTCGGCAGTATTAATTCAAAGTTTAACTTTCTTACTTATATAAGTTTCACTTTGAACTAGAAAAATATTGGGAATTGTGATTAATTATGCAGTTATCTTAGTTTATATTACAGTCACGAGTCAGTTAGTTGGTTTTGGCTGTAGAGAATATGATATTTCAGAATTAAGTGCACTTAAAATGCTAATATGTTACTAGTATGTTTTGTACTGTAACTTACTTTACCGACTGCCCCGTCTCTACAAGATATAGCGGTATGTTTTGTAAAGTTTGCACTATTCAAAACTTAAAACTATTCGTTTACAAAATTTATGTTTACTAATAAGGCGTTTATTAGATAAAAAGCAACATTGAGACAAACATTGGTGTTGACCGGAGAAATTAGTGGTTAAAACTAAAATAAACGTCACATAGGTTCAAAAAATTGTTTATTAGGGTTATAAAAAACATGTAGGAGTAGACCAAAAAAAAAAAGGTATTCGCTCAGATCCATCAAATTATCGGCCTATCGCTTTAACATCCTTGTTCTCCAAGATAATGGAACATGTTATTAATCGTCAGCTGCTGAGGTATCTGGAGGATAATCACCTATTAAGTGACCACCAATATGGCTTCCGCCGTGGGCGTTCGGCTGGTGATCTTTTAGTTTACCTCACTCATTGTTGGGCTGAGTCCGTGGAGAGCAAGGGCGAGGCATTGGCCGTTAGTTTGGATGTAGCGAAGGCCTTTGATCGGGTTTGGCACAAAGCACTTTTGTCGAAGCTGCCTTCTTATGGGCTCCCAGAGAGTTTCTGCAAATGGGCAGCCAGTTTTCTTACGGGGAGGAGCATCCAAATAATAGTTGATGGCTCATGCTCGAAACTCATGCCCGTGAATTCTGGTATACCGCAAGGCTGTGTATTGTCCCCTACGCTGTTTCTTCTGCATATCAACGATATGTTGCAGATTAGTAACATTCATTGCTATGCAGATGATAGCACTAGTCACACGCGCTACTTTGGCCGGAGTAATCTCTCTCGAGCCGACAACGAAGACTGCCGAGCAAAGCTTGTGTCTGAAACTGAGTCATCGCTGGAGGCGGTCTCAAAGTGGGGCAGACTCAACCTGGTCCAATTTAACCCCACTAAGACACAACTGTGCGTGTTATCAGCCAAGAAAAGCCCTTTCGTCACAACACCTCAGTTCGAAGGCACTTCCCTCACCATCAAGCCCAGTAGCGGAATCCTGGGCGTTGACATTTCTCATGACGTTAAGTTCCGTAGTCATTTAGAAGCTAAAGCCAAATTGGCTTCCAGGAGGCTTGGCATGCTTAGTAGAGCAAGACGGTACTTTACAGCTGACCACTGCCTCCAACTTTATAAGGCTCAGGTTCGGCCGCATATGGAGTACTGTTCTCATCTCTGGGCTGGGGCACCCCAATACCTCCTTCTTCCACTTGACCGGATACAACGCAGAGCGGTTCGAATCGTCAACGACCCAGCGCTCTCCGTCCGATTGGATTCCCTCTCTATCCGAAGGGACGTCAGTTCACTTTGCGTGCTGTTTAGGCTTTACAACGGGGAGTGTTCTGATGAATTATTTGGACTTTTACCGGCCGCAGAGTTCCACCACCGAACTACTCGTCGCAATGCCAGGTTCCATCAACATCACCTTGATGAAGGGCGTTCTTCCACCGTGCATTTCACTAGGCACTTTTTGCCTCGTACAGTGAAACTGTGGAATGAGCTCCCTTCAGCGGTATTTCCCACCAGTTATGACATGGGTGCCTTCAAGAAAAGAGCTTACATCTCCCTTATTGACCGGCAACGCACCGACAACTCTTCTTGAGCTGATGGTGTTTATGGGCGGTGGTGTTTACTTCCCATCAGGTAACCTACATGCTCGTTTGCCTCCCACTGATATAAAAAAAAAGTTATTCTTCATCACTGCTAGTGTCGGCTGCGGCTCTGGATTACAGTTATCTGAAACATAATACTAGCTTTAAGTTATGTACTTAACTTACATCCCTTTTCTGTACACATTGTATTTTCTTTTTTCATTTTGTGCAATAAATAATTTTAATACATACACTGTAGAATAACTAATTCTTTACCCTAAAAAGTTTTTCCTAAAAAAATCATTTTACTTGCACTTTATTGTTGCCGACTGTACTTTTACTATTGATAACAAACTCGCTATTGAAAGACGACTCAAATGAATCCAAATTCTATGGACCTACTATAAGCCGTTGAGGAGTTCTGATGGCCACCTTCCGTCTCGATCACCATACCAGCTCGTTGGTACCATAATATTATTGTATTGTCATCGGCATCACACTAGCATGCAAAATTTCAAGTATCTCCAACAACGAAAAGTAAGTTAAAATCGTCTTCCAAGATTTATTTAAGTAAGTACCTACATAATTTCAAATTGAGTCAATCAAAAACTTACCTACTCAAAATTGTTTTGTATACTTAATATGAAACTAAGACATTTAAAATTGAAATAGATAGTATTGAATTTTGTTAAGTGACATACCTATTTACTGGTAAGTATGTAGGTAAGAACGTGTTATAATCCGCGGCAAACAGTTAAGAAGTAGGTAGCTGTAATACATACCTAGAAATTGTTTTCACATTCGACTTACATCCTTTGGTTGATATGTCCGTGACTTGACGACTCATTGACACCAGAATATAGCTTGTTGTCATCATCTATAACGAATTTTTTTTGTTTAGGTATGTTGGGGTCAACGCCCCGCGCGATTTGCCGTAATTAATATGTTTAACATGCAAATTCGGTGTCTTAAATGACATTGACTAAAATAGTTCGCCTTATTCAGTGAGATTTTAGTAACAGTACTTAACAGTAGGAGCTTTAATATTGTTCTCGTGATTTACCTAACCTATCAATTTTAACATAATTAATAGAAACAGTCATTTTTACTTACCTTTATGCAAACCACTGTTTCCAAGCACCAAGCTTAACATTTTTTTTGTACGGGAATTCATGTTTTACCCTTGTCATCACTGTTATTAGGTAAATATTACATGCGTGCACGCAATCGGCGTCGACACTTGCAAACAGGTGAGACGCGACTAAGCGCCGTAAGCGCGGTTAGCGCTTAGCGGGGAGGCCCTCACTAGGGAGTACAGCGTGAAGCGCGTACGCGCACGTTAAGCGGTTTTTGCTGTATCGGATTCTACCGGCGAAAGCAAAAAAGATGCAAACAAAACACATTATAATATGTTTTTGTTGTTTTTGCTGATTAATTTTTTTGACTTTTGAGTAATTAGGAAGTGGAAAAACATATTATCGATTGGTTTGAATGTTTTTGTAGATGGCAAAATAAAAGTTTATATCTTATGGTTAGCATCAAAAAACTACTACACATGTATAGTATCTTATTAGAGTAACTAAATTGTATTTTATTTAAACATGAAACCTGCTAAAACCACTTTAATGAGGACAAAATGTTTTTCTTCTTAAAAATTTAAAAATATCGATTATAACAACCATTTAGTAGCTTTTGCTTGTTCAATATTAAAAAAATCGCCGTTAAACTACTTTAAGCAAGAGGCTATCTCAGGAACGGAGCATGGTATTAAAAAACGGGTTTTACCAAAATGTAGATATTGGAAAGTACTTTCTAACGATGTTCGTAACTTGATTTTGCCTAAAAGGTACTTTAAGCGGTTCTAGAAGTAAGGGGACGATATGAGTACTGCCACGATGCATGAAATTGTCATCGTATAAACTGCCGCTAATTATCCATTTGTAAAGGTTATTAAATTATATATGAAGAAGACAATGCTGCCCTTCCCACAAGCGGAATCTGAATCAAAGAGAATAGAGCGAACCTAAATGATGTGGCAATCCCTCTATGTCATTATGGTCGCGAACTCGTTTCACTCTTAGACGAAAACGCTCGTTCACTGTTTTAACAATTTAGAAATAAAAACTAATCTAAAGCAATCCACAAGATAGTCCTAAAGATATTCTATGAATCCTGAAACAATATAATTTTACCTGCCGAAAATTATCGAATGATCCTAGTCTTAGTCCATAGATCAAAGCGCAGGAGCGCAGCAGTGAAACGTAACGCACGCTCACGCTTGACTGAAGTATTGATTGACTCCGTCTCACTCTTTCTCCGTTCGTAACCAAAGCGAGGGAAAAGGACAGAAATATGTGTACTCGATCCTTGATTTTGGTGCAGAAGCCCACCAGTAGTAGTGTTGCTATAAGAAAAAAACTAAGCAAAAAAACGGGTGTTACAAAGTAAAATATATATTTTTTCATTTTAAAAAGGAATTAGTGAAACAACGTCAGCACGGCTACCACAGTACACGTATGTAGTTGAACGAAAAAAAGGAGAAAGGGGAAAGAGGGAAAGAGAGGAGTATTAGAGAACCGGTGATATAAATACCTATTTACCGCTGGTAGATTTTAGACGTGAGAAAGTGCTCGTGCGGCCAACTTACTAAATCTTTTTTATCATTATTTTTCAACAAGTGTTGGGAGATACATAATTCAGATCAATTCTGTCAATAATACTAATTATCTTAGTTTATCTGTGTGATTACTTTTAAAAACAAACGCATGATGGAGTCATTTGATTGAAATTATGTACGGTTAGGACTAAGAGTCCTATAACCGATTATGGTCGAGATCTGCAGGAAAGCCTATGACCAGCATCGTGGACAGTGTTTCAGCTGGCAAGATAACGATAATAATTTTAAACATAGCATAACTTGACTTGTAATGTATGTGTTTTTTTTTGTTTTTTTTATTAGCCTATTTGGGAGTCCCACTGACTGCTGGGCGAAGGCGTCCCCTCTTTTCCGCCAATCGTCCCGATTGAGTGCATGCTCCCGCCATTCGCTTTGAAACGCGTCTAAGTCATCCCGCCATCCTCTTTTTGGTCTGCCTGTGCTCCGGTGGCCATCAATGTGTGATACTATATATATGTAGATTAGTATTTAGTATGAGTATTATGAAAGAAGATCGTGTCAAATATTTTGGAGCCAAATGTATGTTATCGCTGGTGACTGTACAGTTAACTTTTGAAACCACAAAAGGGTCAAACTGAAAACCAGCGCTAAGTCTTCTGCATCAGCAGGAGCCGTAGCTAACCGTTTCGAGTGAAACTTTTGTAGTTAAGAACACAATGTGTAAAGCATTTTGTTATTTTTTCAGTCTGTCTTTCTTTTGTAGCTTATACAATTAGATAAAGAAGTGTATTCATCTCTTTGTAGTCGAGTGTACTGTGGAGTAACGAATGCGATTTAAGTTAAGGTTTATTATAAAAACCGAGCAAAGTGTAGTAATTTACAATGTTAGTCTCTTGTAACTTAAGCCACGAGCAAACGTCGTTGCTTTAAAAAATACTAAGGCTTTGAAGAATAAGAGACTCCGGTAAGACTGGTGCGTGGATACATTATTTTGAGATACTTTTCAAAGTAAGTAAATGTTTTGTATTAACTACTGTGTTTTTTTCAGTAAAGTAAAATTCGGTAAGCTTAAAAGGTTATCTCCATAAGTCTTTAAAAATAAACGAATTACAATATTTTAAATATAAAATTTAATTTGAACTAGATATTTAAAAAAAATATGTGCCTGAATTAGTATGTTCCTGTATTTCAGTAACTTAAAATAATTACATGCAAACTAAAAGTAGTAGTAGGGTAACGGCACCAATGATGGACACTTTTAACTGAGAGGCACCAGTAATGGAAACTTCACTCTTAGTTCGAATATCATGCGGTCTTAAATTAATTGTTGTAAAACAAATGAATAGCCCTTATTTTATCTAAAATAATAATAAATTGTATATTGTTGGTGCCTTGTCCAATACTGATGCCATCGGGTGATTTAGTTACAGGTAAGGTCTATCGGGGAGATACCGATAGAAGGGTAAATGCGTCACAAAAAAATTTCAAGGCTATTTTTGAGTCCTTCTTGTATGTACCTTAATTTCTATAAAAGGAAGCATAAATAGTTTTAAAACGTTGAATTCCCTTGAAAAAATTACGTGAAGCATTCACCCCTCTCTGTCGGATTATAGACCCGCTTGACCTTAGATACCTATTACTAAAATTCATAATAACTTTGTTTTGTTTTTAAATTATGTTAACCCTGATAACTATTCAGAATCATACAAAAACTTTTTTACTTCATTTTGAGAATATTTCCAAAAAAAAATTTTAATAAGTAAATCCAAACTTTATTTTTCCATATCACCAAAAAAGTACAAAATAGCACAAAATCCACGCTAACGCTGGCTGAATACATGTGCTCGTTCCACGTGCGACTTTTCTAAAGCCCGGCTGAAAAGCCTCGAAGCATGGGCACGCATCTGAAAAAAAAACTCCTTTTAAACACTCGGCAACGAGTAACGAACGCGCTTTCAAATTTAGTTCCTTTTTTAAAATTTTGAGATGTTTGCAACGTTTTGTGTCGTATCGCGTGTCCTATTTGTTTACGAGTACAGTCAAGGACTTTAATTTAAATTAAGCCACTATGGAACCCTGTCGCATAACGTTGATCAATAATTTTAGCGTAATTTCTTTCATATGGTTTGACGCTGTCATTATGATAGGGTTCCATAGTGGCTTAACAATTAAAGTCCTTGACTGGTACGTGTCACACTAACTATAATTTAGGTAAGCAACTTTACAGACCAATTTACGTAGATGGATCAGTCAAATGTAATTTTTATAAGACCTTACTGTGCATATATTTTAATACTTTATTGCACAAAATTAATATAGTGTACATAAGGCGAGCTTAATGTTACATGCAAGCATTCTCCACCAGTTAACCTTAAGGAGAAATAAAAATCAAAAAGTAGGTATCTATTCCGATATACCAGCCACAACTCATCGGGCGACTCATCTCGCGACCCGTTCAGCAACGCGACCACGTACACAATAATTCGTTGAGCAGAAAGAATGAGTTCTGAAATTGCACAATTGTTGTATTAAAATAAGTCGCCGCAAATTGTAGGCCGCGGACCACCGCCCGTGACACGGAATGGGGTTCCGTAGGATTGTATGTATGTATGTATGTAAACTCTTTATTGCATACAAAAAAAAACAATTACAAGTAAATTCGTACATAAACTTAGGATTAACATGTATAAAGGCGATTGTTTTCTGTTTATTATAGTTGACTGACCTATTAAATAAAGGGATATCTTGATTTGATTCAGCATAAATAACGTTAATGTTGATTTTTTCCAGTTATCAGACGTATAAAATAAAGTAGAAATTATATTAACTGGAAACCGATTAATAATTGATAGTTTGTAAGTTAAATTTATGGGTTAAATAAGACGCATTACGATATCAATCGAAGAAATTTATGAATTATAAAAAACTCGAAAGCAGACAATAAACACATCTTCAAAGGCTTACTACTTTTAGACAAAGAAGTGTTACTATCTTATTTTTAGATAAAACTTCCACATAAACTTCATTTCCTTTTTTTTATGATCGGACTATGTACTTATGTATACAACAAGAAAATCCAGAGTTTTCACAACAACACTTTGGGTTAGATCTACTTTTACACAAAAAGTGTACAAACACATTACAGAACCGGATATAATTTATAAATTCCGAATGATCATAATTCTGAATTGATCAAAATTCCGAATTTTCATAATTCCGAACGCAATTTTTTGATAGAGGACAACTTTTGGCTATAGCTTATAAATCTAACCTAACCTAACCTACGTATGACAATTAAATTATGTATTTATTCTAAAATAGCTCCACCGTAACATAGCTTTCGGAAAAATGAACATTCGGACAAATAAATATTCGGAAAAAAAACGGAATTTTAAGGTATTCCCTACAGAACCCTCAAGCTTAAATCCGTTTCACGCTTCGCCGCATTGTCTCATTGTTGCACGAACACTATCATTACAGACCTTTTGATTTGGGCCCGGCGCGTGATAAACGCGCCGATCTGAATACGTATCAATTTGGCGACTCATGCGCAACAAATGATCCACAAATGTAGAGCGACGCCATTAACAGACAATCAATATTTTGAATCGATATAAACTTAGATAGTCACATACAGAAATATGGGGATGCAGCTTAGACTGGAGGATCCAAAAAAAAGATACAAAAACCGGGCAAGAGCATGTCGGACCATGCTCAGTATAGGGTTCCGAAGCCGTAACGACAAACACAAAAAACTATCTCAAAATTCAACATGTATGAACCAATTTTCTATTTAAAGTTATTTGGCGCTGTCTTAGATGATTTTTAGTAGGTATAAACCCGTTAGTCGCCTGTATCTCAGGAACTAATTAAGTCTACTTCGTAATGATTATTTTTCTTATAAATTCGTATATAATATCTCAAACAAGAGCCAAGCTTTTAAGTGTGAGATCAGTATACCTATGTAGGTATTTAGGTATCTGAACTGCTTCAAACCGACTTTAAATTACAATAAAAGTTAAATCTTTTATATAGTAATTAATAGAAATTGAAAAAAAAACAAGGTCCAGTAAATAGAATTTTAAGTTTTCCAAACGATAGGTACTCAACTCAAATCAATAATCTAATCGAAAATTTGTTAACTTTCAGATCGCAAATCGCAAACTTGTAGGTAGCATTCCGGGGCACGTCCAAACAGCAACTAGGCGCTCGCGCTTATGAGCGCGGCTGTCGCTCGATTTGTTGCTTGGACAGTTTGACTCCCCCCGCGCGTCCTGCACGCCCCGTTAACAAATGTTTCTATCAAAGTTATCATACGCGATTTTGATAGGTATAAACACTTTAGTCGCCTGTATCTCAGGAACTAATCATGTCTACATAGCCGTGATAGTTTTCCTTTAAAATTCGTTATATGCGCTTTCGTTAAAGATATTTTTCAGATTTTTAGTATTTGTAGTTTTGGCTGTAGGGGGGGGGGGGGGGGGACACTTGACTCTAACAAAAAATAGCGTTTTAAAGCTTAATATTTCATAAACGGATCCCTTAATCGAAAAATTGCTTTCATAAATTTTTGAAAGACCTATCCAACGACACCCTACACTATGGGGTAGGCAAGAAAAAAAAAAGGCATCCCCACGTTACGTGTAGGGGAGGTGCATTAAAAAAATATATTTTTTAAAATTTTATTTTACCACTTTGTTGGCTTGACTAATATGTATATTCATGCCAAATTACAGCTTTCTAGTACTACGAGTCTCTGAGCTAGACTGGGGACGGACGGACGGACGGACATGGCGAAACTATAAGGGTTCCTAGTTTGACTACGGAACCCTAAAAAGGTCAAAAATCTACCAGCGCTTCCCAAGAGGAAACCACTGCTGAGAAGAAACGCCGCAAGAAACCCAACGGTCAGTTTTTAAACACCTGTAATCACAGGGTTAATCTTCATTTAACAACAATGATTACAGCGTGTGCTAAAAAATTCTATCACGTCATCTGATATATCTAACATAGAAACATAGTACATTACTACAGAGGCCGGAAAGTATCGGGTTGCCGTCCGAGTGATATAGACGACGGATAGTTATGAGGCTGGCTACCCCTTTTCACGGCGAGGTACGTATAGTGTTTTTCTCATATGGAATGAAATAAAAAAATACATCAATCATAAAAATAAATCGATACATTTGTCCATCCTAGGGAAGAAAAGTAATCGCATGTTAAAATAAAGTACCAGGAGCGCAGCGGTAATTAGGAGGCATATCAGGCATACCGCAACTTAGATCGCAAGCGGTGCGGAGCACCGGCGGGCGGGCGGCGGCCACACACGACACAGCGCGGATGTCTCCCAAACGTTTATGCACTCCTAGTATTTGACGTTATTACTTTTTCTCAAAAATTTTAAAAATACAATTTAGCTGTTCAGCCTATTTATAAACACAGCCGCCATGTTTACGTTAAAATTAAAAAAAAAAAATCTGCACTATGTAGATACCGGGTCTCTATTGACTGCCATAATTATTTTAAGTCATAATCTGTTTCAAGTCATAATTTTCGCAAGTCATAATGATTTTATTTCAGGACACGGTTATTTCTTCAGGATTTTTATTAAACTAACCTAACCTAACCTAACTAATCTACACGATAAACGTTTATTAAAAACTGTAACTTCACCCTGACCTAAATTATGACAAAAAAATGTATGACTAACAATACATTATGACCAACGATATGTATGGCAGTCAAAGGGATCCGGTAGATACCAAATCGTTTATTGATTTTTTTAATACGCATAGTGGCAGAATGTCATGATGCATGTGTGACTTTATGTGGAATGGAAATTAAAAAAAGAGGACTTTGCCGGCATAGGCCTGCAAGATTTGTATGAAATTCCATTAACGACCTCGTCCTAGTCGCACCTGTAACGTCCTACTTCGCAGCCTATTATAAGGAACATAACATCAATATTTCATTGCATGTTAGAGAAAAAATATGAAAACGGTTTACCGAGCATTACCTGCGCCCTGGTAGCAGCAAACAATGCGTCCTTAAAACTTGCGTCCTAAGGGTGATTAGTAAGTTCTGCCGATCAGCGATTGCATTGATTTATTGTTAGACTTCCAGAACTTTCGGCCCTAAGGGGGCATTCACAGTGATAATGAATAAAATACCTATTTTCATTAAACTGTCTCAGCGGGAACGGTGACTTACCTGGCCGTAATGGAGGCATTTATTTGCATTGGATTCTTGATCAATCAGGTTTTTAAAGTGAGAGTAGAATTTTTAGACTTTTTTCGTTGAGAAAACGATTATTATACGCTTTCATGAATTAATTATACATAGGGTAAGTCAATATGGGATGAATATGAGTGCGAAGAGAAGGAAATACGTTTTTCATACTCTTCCCACTTATACAAAGTATAGGCACGTGCCGTCTCTGGCTGACGACTGGTGACTTTACCCTATGCATAGTTTTTCTATGCTGGTTAAAGTCACATGTCACGCTTTAACTTACCATTTTTAGGCCCTGTTGTTTGATCAGTAGTTAAACTAACTAATTGTTAAAATTTGAAAAAGGAATCGAAAATTTGAAGGAATCTCAAGGAAATCTGTAAAAAACTCAATTCCTTTTTCGAATTTTAACAATTAGTTAGTTTAACTACTGATCAAAGAACAGGCCCTAAGGGAAGTAGTGACATAAACTTATCTATAGTTTTGATTTAAGTTGAACCAGTTGATTACAAATGTAGACTGAGTTGCAGGAAGTCACATCAAAGCCTCCTTGATAGCACAAATGATACAGAATATTATAGTTTTACGTGTACATATGCCTTTACCTTTCATAGAACACAATGTATAGGATGTTCTCACAACTTTACCGATACGGAGTTTCTGAGATACAGCACGTTCGCGATCGCACCTTTGTGTCACTTCCCTAATATTGCGATAAAGGAGAAATTGTTTCTTTCTTTCTCGTTAGATACAAATGATAAAATGTTGCCTTGGGATGTCGTAGAAAAGCTGACTTGAGTTTTTAATATAACGGTATGTTATAGAAATTCAAATGTTTACATGACTGTGTACCTTAACTTACATTAAGTATTTAAGTAATCTGTATCTACTGGTAATTACTTTTTGTTATGTATTGTTATGCAAGACTAAAGATATTATGGTACAATTTCTATTTAACAATACTGTCAGATAACTTTACGTAAATGGCGTTTACATCACTTTTATTAGTCGTAAGATTTATCGCAACTTAGACACGTATTTAAACAAAGGATGTTCATATTATTAAAAGTTGATTTACGCAAAGCGTTAACCACGACCTGGGGGCGTGACTTGCTTTGTCTTGCAATGGACGCTGCATTGGCGTTAAGAAGAAGTTTATTATGTTGAAATACAACTATTTACTACTCTTAGAAATAATAACTTTAAAAAGAAGGGAAAAATACAAATTGATATCAAACAAAAAATCAGACGTTGAATAAACTACGTAGGTAACTAAAGGAATTTGTAAACTGTTAGAAATATTCAAACAGTGTATAAAAGTTACGCCAAAACCACATTTCACAACCTAGATTTCATTTAAGTGTCGGAAGTTGTAAAGGAAAAACATCCTGACCCTACATTAAAAAAAATACCATTAAAAAAAAGCACATGCCCTTAACACACGCATCAAGGCAACAATGCAGCTGCATTATCTATGCAAGACATCGGCGGACGCGACTTTTAATATTTTGAGCCACACCATCTTACAATAAAAGGTATTATGAATGTAAAAAGTTCACACGTTTATTACCTTTTTCTTTCAGACCGTAAATCATAATGGGACGGGAGCAGAGCGACAAGTGTCTGTATAATTATTTATATTTACATACAATAAATAATAACGATTGTTAAATGTCGATCCTTAACAAGAAACAGGAAGAACCCGTCGGGTATTTTAAATTTATAAAAATAAGTGTTAAAAACTCTGCGTTTACTTGCGTGAAAGACAAATGTAGTAAACCAATGAAAGTGTGTTTATTTTTCCAATTTGATTTTACAAAATAGACTAAGAACAACAAAAAAAACATGTATTTATCTTATTGTCAAGATAACGCATATTAATAAAATTACAAATTAAATAAAATCCGTACTTATAAAGTACGAATAAATATAAAAATGGACTGCTATAAGATATAAAAACCGAATTCTAAGCAGCACTGTGTAAACTGGTCATACAGTTTGTAAGTTGGTATTTGAATTAATTTTTAGACACTATCTTATGTTAAAATCAGACTTCTCATTTTTTTAATTAGGTAAAATATCTTCTGAAACTCCTAATAACCCAGTCATTTAAGTAAACACATTGCCACAATAAAATAAATTTTAACATGCAAAACGAAAGCCAGCTCCCGACCGCAAGCGACTAAAATATGATTCAAGTCCAAAACGAATACACAATGAGAAGCAAAATTGGACTTTTGTCGGTTAACTATTCAGTGCCAAGAATTCCAAGTCTGGTACATTTTTGTATAGAAATCTTTGAGCTGGGCACGGAACGTAGCTCGAGAGAAACGTGCGACGCCTCGCTTTTAATATTTGTTGTCTTTTAGTTGTGAATTTTTGCATTGCTTTGAAATAGTTTCTTGCGGTGCAAAATACTTAAACCGTTTTAAGGTTTTTAGCGTTGAGTTAAAAAGGGTAATAAGACTGAAGATCACTGAGTTTATTCGTATGAATTATTTGTCGCGAATTGTTCACGCAATTATTTACACTGTGGGGACTTCTATATCATCTTTGTTACCTAGTGTTTTATTTAGTGAGTGCAAATGTCCAGGTTACCTAGCAATGCAATTATTTATACAAAACAAACCAAAGCTATGTAAAAAACTACTAAAAAAACATATTTATCGAAAATGTCTGCATATACCTAATACAAGTCTCTTTAAATGTATATTAATTCTTTCTGTTTAATTACTGTCACGAATAATAAAAAAAAAAAAACTCTCAATATTTATTTCATAAAAACATAGTGCAACACAACAAACAAGCAATAAATAAAAAAAAAAAAAAAAAGCTAAAAAGAATAGAACATTTAGAGACTGCTCTGTGTCGTTCATTCATTCTGACCTAGTCGCTCTTTTAGTGTTTGTTGGTATAAATAGTTATAAATTACGTTATTTTTGAACTCTGGTTGTATTTACCATAGGCCTTGATAGTGATTGCGACTGAGTTAAAACCTATACGATAGTAGGTAATTCTATAGGCACTGAATACATGATCTTCTTTCGTTCTTTCTTCTTTAAAAAAATTCAAAATTATATATCTTCGGAAAGACGAACAAACAAAAAGGCCATCTGATGGTAAGTGGGATCCGAGACCTATAAAAATTTGCATTCCGCCGCAAACCGCAAATCTGTTGTCAACCCTGATCAAAACCAACTATTTGTTAATTTTTTGCCCATTTAGACATTTTAATTAAAGATACAGTTCGATAAAGAAAATGAGTAAGACTGATTTCAAAACCAACATTTAATAAGATGGCGCTTACGCAAAAAGCTTATATCGTTCAGCGCTTACTTCTACGCGCACCAAATAGTTCTCTTCGTTTGGGTGTTATTATCTCAAAAACAATGGACGGGCGGACGAGTTAAGGTAGTCCCGTCAAAGCGAACAAAACACATTTTAGCTCGTGCATTTTCAATTAAGCAGCCTTACGTTCGATCCATCGGCAGAAACCATGCTGCTAAATTGGAAATGCACGCGCTTAATATGTTCTGTTCGCACTGACGGGACTACTTAAACTCGCCGCTTGGACATTCCCTAGTTCGTCCGTCCGACCGTCGTTGTTCAAAGAATCCCTACCCTTGTCATTTCAACGCAAGTCACCGTCGTAATACCCCAAATTAAAACACGATCTCCGGAATAGCCCTCTCCGTTAAACAGCTAGTTCCACAGGTAACAAATCGCCGCGTTGACTCCACTAATTGCCGTGTCCGCCCGCCATATTTCAAGCTCGAGCTAGGGCCTTCATTGGAGATATTTAAAAGGATAAATTTGTAATTAGTCGCGTTATATTTTTTTTTTTTTTACTTATGACGCCTAAAATAATGGCAAGTACTTTCAGACCAATTAAAATCTTATAAACGGCTTTACTGGTCTTCAACCGATATAGGTACAAACTATATTGTATAAACTATTTTTTAAGTACATCCTTCAAGAGCTAGATGGACAAAAATGGATGGGGGATAATGCATAAATTCTTAAAACTACCAAAAATCAAAAAATAATATGAAAAAAAAACTATGAGAACAACACGACGAGGTCTTTACGTCAAAAACCAATAACTAATATAATTAATATAATAGGTGTAAATAGGTGTAATATAATAGTCAATGCGTAAGTGTAAAGGCCTTTGTAACAGCTTTAAAGTATCTTTGATTTCATCGAGTTCATGAGCAAGCGTATTTTTAAATATTTCATAAGCGTAAAAACCCTTTTTAATATCTCACAGTATGTATTAACGACCAACGACCGACCGAAAGTAAAGTTTAATAATGATAAAAAACTAAATTTGAGCGTGAAATGCGAGATCACGTATTACATTACGTTTCAAAATCACAATTTAAAAGCAAAAATCTTTGGAGAATCTCTCGAATGTTCGCATATCACAAACCAATAATTTAATAATACTCCGTGAACCTTTTCTACCAAGATTTATCTCAAGAATGTCACCATTTTAACTTCTCCAAAAGGAGTTTTGAGACCCGTCTTTGTATTTTCTGTGCGAAGTAAAAACTAAAAGAATGGTCTCCGAAATTGGAAGTGTTAACTTTTTGCCAGATGGACAATGGCGCGTTGGATGTTATTTGATTGGGGACAAGATGGAGTAGGTCTCGACGGAGAGGGTTCCGGAAAGCCTATATTATTAAACGTACAATATTTGTTAAAACTTATTTATTATTATAAAATGAGAAAGTTTGTGCGGTTGTCGGGTTAGAATAGTGCCACTCCGTGTCTTCCCGTGGATGTCGTAAGAGCTTAGACGGCTAAGGGAATAAAGGCGTATACATAGTACTGTTAGGGGATGGGCTTGCAACCTGTCACTAATACACTGGTAAACATCTTAGCCTAAGTGTGCAAAATGTGGTTACAGAATTATCAACACGTTTTTAGAGTTGTTGGTAATCCTGTAGCTCTGCCTACCCCATTCTGGGAATAAAGGCGTGAGTTTATGTGTGTGTATGTATGAGATAGTTTGAATGTTTAGATATTTGGTACTAAATCACGCTTCAAACACTGAACGGATCGGGGTAAAGCTTGTCACATGTAGGTTAGGTCCTGGACTAGGAGATAGAATAGTTTGTATCCCGGAAAAAAAACATGGGAATAACGAAAGTCGAAATCTACGCGGATAAAGTCGCGGGCAGAAGCTAGTTATATATTTGAAAACGTCTCGAACAATTTCGATGAAATTTGCAACATACTTACTGGTTTACGGGGGTGAAAAATCTGTCATCTTCGAGAACATTCGTTTTTAACCCGGATGACGCTCGGTTTGCCAGGTAATAATTATTACATTTAATCTTATGTTATAGAAACGTAAGTGTTTGGGTTAGTTTATTATATTTTTATGTTCAGTATAATGTAATTTATGTGTACGTATATTAAACTTATTTTGATACCCAATTAACACATTTGTTTTAAATTTGGCCGATAATAACCGTTAAAAATATTTACTGCTAAAAAAAACAGGATTTTGTCTAAGATTTGAAAGTTTGACAATGGAACTGAATTATTTCCTAATTACAATCTAAAGTAGAACATTACCAAAGTTTAAAGTTACACAATGTCGTTGATATTGAATTTGCTATTACGAGTATTTAGTTATTGAAACCAATTCGTGTGCCAACGGAACCCTAAATAATGAATACTGTTGAATAATTCATTGTTTTAGTGTTTCGTGGGCGGCTCGCTTATTTCGAGTCCCCATTGTGCAGGGTCCAGGGTTCGATCCGGGAACGTTATCCGATATGTACCCGCTGGGTTTCTTTCTTTTCACCGTTAATACACGATTGTACTTTATGATGTTTTATAGCGACGCTTTCACTTGTTTTTAGCTTTCATCCGCTGCAGAATTTTACTTCCTAAACATTAAACTTTGTCACGCAATTTTTATGGTATGTTGTATCGACATGTATTTAAAACCATAGGGTCTATTCGTAATTTTATTTTTCTCTCCGAACCCTAAGTTCAATACATTATCATTACTACACAGTATAGAACAAAGTCGCTTTCCGCTGTCTGTCCCTATGTATGCTTAGATCTTTAAAACTACGCAACGGATTTTAATGCGGTTTTTATTAATAGATAGAGTGTTTCAAGAGGAAGGTTTTTATGTATAACAAATTCTGTTTCATGTACGGGTGTTACAGAAAACTCACATAAACTGGAGCGAAGCGAAGGCGGGTCGCTAGTTTATCATAAATTCTTGCTAATTGCGTAAATTGTAATAGTTTTAGATAAGTTAACTATTTAAAAGTGGTCTAGTAAGTGAAATTTGTAATTTCTTTAGACAATACCGACATAAATATTCAAACTCTAGGATGCAGAAAATAATGAAATTTATACGAACAGACATAACGACATTTTTACCTAATAGTCATGAATGTCATGATAATATTTTCTGAGACATAATTTGTCAAATATTTTTATTATAAATAACTATTTCAACTAGAGCGTCAGTTAACCCTGCCGCTGCTCGTAAATCCACTCCCAGTTATAATTTAACACTGCACAGCTCGTGTGTCGTGTTGGACTGTTATGAGAGGCGTGATTTAGCGTGACAACCGAGTAGTAACGAAAAATAGACAAGATCAAAAGAAAAAATAAATAAATCTGTTGAATTATTCTTTGGTATAGTATTTTTTGCTAAAGGGTGTTAGTTAAATAAAGATTTAAGGTGTAGGTATAAAGGCTAGTAAGCTGTTATCATTTATAGTAAGGTAAAAAGGTTCGTTGGAGTTATTGGTTAAAACAAATCTCTATAGTATAAATAAAATCTATGTTTAAAATTATCGATGAGGACTGTAGTTTTATTTAAATAATTTAAAGTGTAAATAGACTGTTTAAAATGTAATAAATGTGCCCTAAAACAACAAGGCAATTCCAGTTGATCATATAATTAATAATTTAGTCAAGTTAAATACATGACCAAGACGGAAATACTAATTTAAAAACTGATAAAGCAAAGTGTAGAAACACAACGAAAATAAGTTAAGTGGCCGAATATTTCCTTAGATTGAAGTTTAAAAATAGTAGCATCTTATAATTTTTTGCATGATCTATGTTTGATCATCTTATATTACTATTAAGACATATTTGTGATCTTAAGGCAAAAAATACATAAAAACGTAAAACATCTAGTGTGACCTGTCA
The DNA here is from genome assembly GCA_963966035.1 of Acleris laterana. Taxonomy (NCBI): domain Eukaryota; kingdom Metazoa; phylum Arthropoda; class Insecta; order Lepidoptera; family Tortricidae; genus Acleris; species Acleris laterana. Next base: position 18,831,637 of record OZ014442.1, read on the forward strand.
ACGTAACAAAAATTTGATCATAAGAGCCTCTTTTTTTTCGTGATCACCTTATTAAAATCTTAAATCTGCTTATTATAAATAAAAAAATAACCCTTTACTTGAAAAAATGCAATCTGTTCTGAGATCGCTCAACGCCGCTAACGGGTTAAAAATAGATTAAAAAACTTATGGCTATCCGTGATGGATAAGACAGGCTGTTATGTTTTAAATTATCTTTCAGATTAAAAACAGAATATTTTTTCTACATCCTTGTTATGATTTATTTATTAAGGCGACATTTTTTAGGTATAATTCATTGCCTAAAATAAGGTGAGTGATTTGAACCGCATTTTAAATTGTATTTCAACCCCAGGACTAAAAATATAATTTGTTAAATTGTTTTGAAGTTTTACTTACTTAACTAAACCAATTTATTTTTGTATTAAACCAAATTGATTGTAGCCAAACAGAACACTGTCGTCTTGTAAATAACCATACTAAATAGATTATTAACAAATCAAGCTATATTTGCTTTACCACTTTCAAACTTTTTTAGAAAGTCAAAATCTTTTTCGATGCATTGTAATTGGTTCCTGGGAAATGTGACAGAGTAGTAGTTTTTGTAGGAAGTAATATTTTATTTTGTTTGACAACACTTCACTGATTCAAATAAAACAAACATTTATTTAGATCAAACAAACATTACTACTTAAAGAGAACAATTACGATTGCGACAGAGTGGAAAATTTCAGTGCATCGAAAAAGATATTGACCCCTAAATAATAATGCTTGAAATAGTATTTTGCACTCCAGTTTAACGAATGGTGTTTAACAATAAATTTTCACGTCCGTTCGTCCGTCAAGACACGCGCCTGTTAATATCCTGCCACAATACTATTGTTGACTACCCACAAAGGGGCAACCCTAGCCATTAAAAAACGAGTTAAGATAAGGCACACCCCTAGCTCGTTTAAAATGTTCTTTCATAATTTTTGAATTAACTTTAAAATTTACTTGTGTATATTATTGTTTAGTACTCTTAGTATGTACAGTCACAACCCGCGAATGTTACGCCACTTGGCCACTCTTCTTAATTTAACTGTGTAATGCATTTTGGGTTGACAGCAGACTTGACATATTACCCGAGTGTAGTTACACGGCTAAATTAAGAAGAGTGGCAAGTGGCGTAACATTCGCGGGTTGTGACTGTACAAGCCGTTTAAAAACGACGACCTGACGATATTTGTACACAAATTGACATAGACCAAATTAAGCGCTAGGCTTGCTTGTACTAGACAACATTAAACATAATTTTACGCAACATTAAAAGTACCGAAATAACTTTAGATTATTACATTAGGTACTGTTATATACTTGCATTGTAAATCATAAATTATATTGTCAATAATTTAATAATTCGTAAAGTGAAAATTGAAAAAATAAACGGTCACAAGTATTTTATATAAAGTAAAGAATAAGTATTAATAAAATAAAATACCTAAGCAGGTACATAGAAAACATATATAAGTCAGGCAGAATTCACGCATGAAATCCGTCCAAAACGTTATTATAATTATGTATATCGATATCTTGTACCCACAATACATATAGCTTACTTTTCTACTACTTGGATCAATGTATGTACAAATACAAATACCTATACCTACTACAAATACCTACTGAATTTAAAATAAAAAATTTACATTACAAGCACATCCAAAAACTTGCATTTATTTAAAACGCAAATAAACGAGGGCAAAGCGCACCAACTTCGCTGTTCAGCCCTCGGGCGAATAGTGCACAACTGTTGTGTTACGAATTGTGGCTGTATAATCCAGAATTCAGTCGCTTTTGTATTACTTTTAGTCATATTCTCATCACTTATAATGGTAACTGACATGGTTTTAAACTTTTGTGATATTAGTGAAGATGCCCGAATAATCGAGGATAATTAAAGCTATACTGGGGTGTTAGTCTCTCAAAAAAAGCCAAATCTCAGCGGCGAGTTTAGGTAGTCCCGACAGAGCGAACAAAACATATTTTAACGCGTGCATTTTCATTTAAACAGCCTTATACGTTCGATCCATCGGCAGAAACCATGCTGTTAAATTGAAAATGCACGTGCTAAAATATGTTTTGTTCGCACTGACGGAACTACTTAAACTCGCCGCTTCGACATTCACTCGTCCGTCCGTCCAACCATCGCTGTTCAGAGAATCACTACCCTGCGCTTGCATTGCGCTTGCAGCGTTAAATAAGTATATAATCTCTCAGATTAACTCTAGGTTTATATTATGGGTACTATGTAGAGAACGATATACATACATACGTATACTTGAGAAATACACACTTAACTATGTTTTAACTCATCATCAGCCTATATTAGTCCACTGCTGCTGAACATAGGCCTCTCCTATTGCACGCCAACGAGCACGATTTGTGGCCACTCTCATCCAGCTCTTGCCAGCCACCTTGCGAAGATCGTCACTCCACCTAGTCTGAGGGCGTCCTACACTACGTTTGCCGATTCGCGGTCTCCACTCAAGAATACGATAACTCCATCGATTATCAAATGGCCGGCCCACTGCCACTTCAAGCAGCTAATTCGATGGACTACGTCGATAACCTTAGTTCTCTGTCGGATCACCTCATTACGGATCCGATCCTTCAAAGAAACTCCCAACATAGCCCTCTCCATAGCTCGTGTCATAGCATGTTTTTACTATTTTTTTGTAATATAGCAGAAATGGAAATACACAATGTAAAAATGTATACAATATACCGTAGGTATACAAATTTCAACTGTCTGCCTATTGCGGTTCATGAGATACAGCTCACTAACAGACAAACCGACAGACAAGATAGATAGCGGGGGCTTAGTCATAGGGTCCCGTTGTTACCCTTTGGGTATGAAACCTAAAAACATGCAAAACTCGGGTTCAAATTATATTCGCGCCTATCAATCAAATATCTGCCGTTACCGGGAATCCTTCGCTGCCTCAGCTAGCCACATAGGTTGACTAACTAGGCTCACAGTATCAAAATGAAATTGATCGTAAATATATTTACCGGTCGTGTCCTTAAAAAAACCTCAAACCAATTAACAACTTAAAAAAAACACTTATTCTATAGGTACATTAAATAAATCACGCCTGTTTCCCACAGCCAGCCAGCTGCCAGGGCTAGGCAGGCAGAGACCACTTATTTCCACTTGCTACAATCTTGACAAATTTCTTTCGCTTCTTCCACATTCATACATCGAGTCATGCACGCACGTCGGTTTCGGGTTTCTATAACTTAAGATTTGTCGTAGCTATAAGAACATTTTGTAGTAATAGTAAAATAAAATTATCCTCAGATATCTTAGAACCAGACTCAAGTCCTAAAATAGCCTAACTCGACATGTAAACATGTAAAACTGTCACGTCTGAACATGTCGGCAAATTAACACTCTATAACATTTGTTAATTGCGACCGATGACGTGTCAGATTGCTTCGGGGACATTGGCTTACTCTCGATATAGATTTGTTAGAAAATTATGCTAAACTAATTTGGACAGATATAAAAAAAAATGTACATAGTAGTAGGGCTCTATTAAATTATGTTATAATATATGATGGTTTGTCAAATTTTTTGCTTTGGAAACTGTTAAGTTTTCCGAATTTAATAGTATCCTGTACCCTTCTTTAAGACTCAAGGTATCTGCATACCGAATTTTATACAAATATGTAGCTTCAACGGTCTTGCAGCGACAGTGTAGAAGTGTAGTAGGAGGCAAACGAATACTCAGACCACCTGGGGTGTTTTTCTCTCAAAAACAACGGACGGTCGGACGAACGAGCGAAATCGCAGCGGCGAGTTTAAGTAGTCCCGTCAGAGCGAACAAAACACATTGTAGCGCGTGCATTTTCAATTAAGCAGCCTTACACTTTCGATCCATCGGCAGACACCATGCTGTTAAATTGAAAATGCACGCGCTAAAATATGTTTTGCTTGCACTGACGGGACTACTTAAACTCGCCGCTTGGACATTCACTCGTTCGTCCGTCCGACCGTCGTTGTTGAGAGAGTCACTACCCTGGTAGTAAGGTAAGAGAGATCTGAGCCCCAATAGATGCATTCTCAACACTACAATCTCAAGTGCTATTCTAAGACTACAAATGCATAAGATGAAGTCTTGTATTGTCTTGTCTTGTATCTGGTTATTGCAACCGATTTGAATAACTCACTCTAGGATCACTGTTTAAATTTATCTAGCCCCAAACTAAGCTCTAGGCTTGTACTACGCGTACTAAGGGGACTACGATTAACGTACTTATGTAGAGAAATACATACTGTAATACGTAGAAAACATCCAAAGTTCAGAAATAATTACCGCTGCTATTAAACAAATTTGCCTTTACCTGGAATCGAACCCAAGGCAGTCACTACCAATGGCCAACGTTTCATTTGAACGTCTGACAACAAAAAACGTTATTTATAAACTAGCCGTTGGCATCGAACTTGTATTAATTTTTAAAGTGTTCTATTGCACCTTTTATCTCGTTACTCGTTACAAATTAACATAAAATATAACATTATAAACGTTAATCTTTAGACCCCAATCATGCCTTGAAGCTAAAAAACTGCTTTCGACGAAACTCAACCCGTTATTATGCTTACCCAATAATCTGTCCAAAATGATTATGCTTACGGTCGTATTATCTATAATCACTATGATTATGGATCGATGGACTTAGGTATTGTTAAAGAATGCCTTTTAAATTTCGCATCCGTTCAGATAATTTTGGGCCTATTTTCGATATTTTTTAAGTAAATCGTTAGGTTTCTAAAATGCTTTATTATCTCTTTTTCCCAGTTTCTGGCAGATTTGGCCGCCATTGCCACGTAAAACTCGATTTTATTTTTTTCGTTAGGAAGCCACATCACTACATAGTAGCTATAAAATAACAAAGTCGCTTTCCGCTGTCTGTCCCTATGTATGCTTAGATATTTAAAACTAGGCAATGGATTTTGATGCGATTTTTTTTAATTGATAGAGTGATTCATTAGGAAGGTTTTTTATGTATAGTAAATTCTGTTTTATGTTCGTGTGTTACAGAAAACTCAGATAAACCGAAGCAAAGCGAGGGCGGGTCGCTAGTAATATTAATTATATAACAATGCATCCTAAACATTATCAACAAATCTAAACGAAAAGTCTGGAGATATTATTATTTAAGTAGGCTTGAGCCCCACGGTCCCGCTCTTTATAGTGTATGCTTCTGGGCGGGATGTAGTGGTACATGATATTCAAATGCAACATCGGTTTTACCTACGTTAAACAAATAAATTATTTAAAAAAAAATCTTTTGATGACGCAGTGAGTCTAGTCGGCAGTGACCCTGCCTACAAAGCTAACGGCCCCTGGTTCCATTCCCGGTCAGAGCTAATATTTGTGCACTGAGCACGTGTATTTGTTTTTGAGTCTTGGGTACTTTATGTGTACAAAGTGTAATCTTCGCCCTCCAGGGACAAGAGCAAACTCATTTTATATAAACAAATAAAATAAAAAAACATATTTTTATCGTTGCCTAGTGTACAAGAGCTTAGTTTGGGACTAAAAAACAACTAGTGACATTGTGACCCGATATTTTATTTATTTAGTATACAATATAAAAAAACAGCTCAGTGTTTTACGAGTTTATTTTTGCTTGTACATTTAATGCAAAAAAATATATCTTATGGTTCAAGCATTGCTCCGGTTTTGTAAATTAACAGTGATAAAAAATAATAAGCCTCTCGCATTATACAATTAAATCAAATATCACAAGTTTAACTGTATTCCGTGTATTAACATTACTGAGCATCCATAGCTCACTCGCCAGGCAGCCGTCAGCTGTCCGTGTCAACTCAACCGGCAATGCACTTGATGTCAGCTATAAATCACTCTAAATTCGGCGAAGATCGATAGCATAGTACCGGTTTGTACAAATTTAAGCAAAACTAGTACAATTGCTTAGAATACTCAGATTTTCGTTTGTGTAATGTGTAAGCCTGTCAAATAGAGAATCGCAATGGGGTGGTTAACTTCAAAACACTACATTAAAAACTAAGCATGAATTAAGAACGAAATAAACAAAAGACGATGGATTAAAAGGTAACTTTTAATTTCGATTTTAATACAATAGGCTCCTTATATTTAATTTTACATAAGCATAGTGTCACGTGTAAAAGGCATCATAGTTTCGTTTCTTTTGTCCTCGTTCAGAGTGACAATGTCCTTAAAGAAGACTAGGAAATGTAAAAAGAGCTTACAAAAATAAAAACATTCTAGTAAGAGTGTACAAAACATGTTTTAAGATGTGAATTCTTGATTAGGTAGCTGTTGACGGGAAATAACTCAAAAAATTGTAAGTATGCATCTTCAGCAACACGATGATGTTATCTATAGCTTCGACGCACGCCATCAAAAATGTTGATGTTGCCTTATCATAATAAACGTCAAACATACTTTCTAACGACAAGCATGACCAAGACAGTGACAATCACAATAATAAGGTTCCAAGTATGCTCAACAAATTACGTGACTGAACATGATATTGCTTCAGCTTGAACTACAATTGCTCTTCAAACGAAATTAAATATACTTAATTCTAGAAAAATATAAAAGTATTCACCTACCCAACATTATTATTCTAATAGTATTAAAGTCAATGCCACACTAAAATATCTTTTTCCGTATTTTGCACTCAACATTTCATCATAAAATATTGAGTTACAAAATCATTCTGCAATTTTATATCTAGAAATTCATGTTTGCATCACGGCTGTTAGGCATCGAAATTTATAAAAATATTCCGATTGAACACACGTTCCTTGGAAATATATTCTCGCATTTTCGATGACAATTTACCCGAACCGAAAATCGAACGGGTCGGCCGATAAACGCGAATTTACATTCGGTAAAATCGAATATGTTTGCAAGAGTCTTGAACTGAGATATGTCAAAATGACAGATGTAAAAGTGGGTCAGTTTTTCAAGCGAATGTTTATTGACAAATTATTTTGATAAAATATACAAAAAACATGTTGAGCTATCCTGATTTAAGATCTTTTCTTTAGTGTAGTAAAATTTATATCCAGTAATTTTACGTTGTGTTCCACTTTAATTTAATTGTACGAGTAAGTGTCCCTGCCTACGAAGCTAGCGGTCCCGGGTTCGATTCCTAGTCAAGGTAGTGATTCTCTGAACAACGACGGTTGGACGGACGGGCGAGTGAATGTCCAAGCGACGACTTTAAGTAGTCCCGTCAGTGCGAACAAATTATATTTTAGCGCGTGCATTTTCAATGACGGGACTACCTAAACTCGCTGGTGCGATTCTGCTCGTTCGTCCATGTCCGTTGTTTTTGAGAGAATAACACCCCAGGGCAAATATTTGGGTGAAGCGTGTGATTTTTTTTTCTAAATCTGTGCTGTTTTCTATGTTAATAAATATGTATTTATCTATATAAAAATGTGTATCGTTGCCTAATACCCATAGTACAACCCTAGAGCTTAGTTTGCTAGTACCTAGGGCAAGCTGCGTAATTTAAAGATCTAAGCATACATAGGGACAGACAGACAGCGGGAAGCGACTTTATTTATACTATGTAGTGATAGTAATACGCAAGTGACTTTTTAACCCGAAACGAATTCGGTTTTCGTAGGACGGTTAAGGTGAAACAAATTACTGATTTTACGACGTCAAAGTAAGCAGAAGCTATTATTTCTATTCTCATTAACAATAAACTTTTTTACAAAAGAGTTAAGTAAATCGGCAACAGATGTTATTTGCACAGGTAGTTGTATAAAAAACGGTTACATCCTTTTTCCTGTATTTGCCTCTCCACATGTAAAGTTTTATAACATTAGGGGTCAATGTTGTATGTAAATTAAAAAACATGGCGCTGAACGGGTTGATAAAGGGGTTAACTGCCAAACACCTGTCTTAAGGTACTTCCTTTGTAACTTTAATATTGCGCCTTTATTTTACTGGATATTACAACAATTATTGTTTTTGACGCGTTATGGTTTTATTTGCAATTTGGCCGCCATTACTGTCAAGTAAAGAAGGACTATCGTAACGTTCATAATATAATTACATGTCAAAGACAATATGGTTTTACCGTGTAGAATACAGGCCACAAAAAACACACATACATACATACCATACGCCTTCATTCCAGAGTGTGGTAGGCAGAGTTACAGAATTACCAACAACTATAACAACTTGTTGTTAATCCTATAACCACATTTTGCACAACAGGCTAAAATGTTTACCATGTCTATAGTGACAGGTTACAAGCCCATCGCCTAACAATACTACAAAGCCTTTAATCCCTTAGTCGTCTCTTACGACTTCCACATTAAGACATGGAGTGACTATTATAAGCCGGCAAACACACGGTAAAAAAAAACAATTATGAGTAGATACGTTCATTTTAATATGTACGTACAATTAAGATAAAGTAGTATTATACGTACAATTAAGATACAGTGAACAATGGCGAACTTATCGCTTTACTTTCTGATATCCTGCTGTTCTCTTCAGTCTTTCTTATATTTTTTGACGTAAGACTGCTTGCTGTTTAATTTCATTTTTTAGCAATTTTATAAAATTGTGACCTAGTCTAAGAAAACAATAAAGGCTAACTTAGCCCAAACACGTCCTTTGCTGGGAATAGACATTTCCCAAAGGCTAAATGCTTTGACGAACCTATCATACAAATAATTATAAATGTGCAAGTTTGCATGGATGTTCGGATGATTTTATTCGGTTTCAATCACGAATACGATTGAATTGTCAAAGTCTTTACTTATCTTAGATTGACACATAGTTTTTTTGTGATAGTTCTTAAGCGATAAACGACTTGTATGCCGTGTCGTTGAAGGCTGACAGAGAATAGACGTACCGTGACAAAGCCAAGTATTATAATATTTTTAAGTAAGTAGGAAGGATATAGCACAAAAAAACATAAAATACACTTGATATGACAATAAAGTACGTATATAGAGGTGAACTAGTCCCTTTAAGAAAATCTCTTCCACTTAACCTTGGAATGACTGGGGGAGGACAAACGCATGAGGATAGCAAAAAGCAAGTTTAGCTACTTAAGTTAATTTTTCATATCACTATACGTTTCTACCCTTATCACCTTATTTATTGCCTCACCAAGTAAGCTGTGAAAACGGTGGAATTAAATAAATAGGCTTTTTTAATTTGGTCCCAATATTTCACATTTATTATTCGTTGCCCTATAGGTCACACGGTCACGGTCACAGAATACTGATTAAGGCACATGTTCGTTCTAAATCGAATAAACCGAGCAAATATTTTATTCATGCGGTAAAAACAGTTCGGTTAAAAGTATTGGAATAAGTACTAAATCATTTTAATAATGGATGAGTGAATTTTATTTAAACACGACTTTTAAAATAAACTTTTTCACTTCAAATTGGTTTTAACTGTAGAAATTTACCAAGAAGGGGCTATAAACTTTTTATTTTATTATAATTAAGTTACCTCGAATTTACGAATAAGACAACTATAAACTCGCTGCTTAAATGCAAAAGTGGCACAAAACCAAAAATTATGTAGCATTCCGAATTTAAATGTAACACAAACACATTTTGATTTGTGACCCTTTTGCATTTAAGCAACGATCTGTTAAAAATGTATACAAAAGTGATCAAGTCACACTGGAAAAAAATACTCTTACGTTATAAAAATAAAAAAGTAGGTATGTATGGAATTACAATATCTTACCTCGTTTTTAGAAATAATAAAGATAATTCAAAAAATTACTTATAGGAACTGCTATTGATTAATAATTATTCGATAAAAAAAAGGGAGCAAACTGACAACCAGCGCGGGCAGTTCCTTGCAGAATATCTCTTAAATCCAAATTGGGTTTGCTCCTTATGCTGCAGTCAAAATGTTTGTAGGGTATACAAAAGTGTAATAATTGGGTCGTGTAATTATAAATATATTGTCATTGCGTTCCATTTCATTTCATTTCATTTTTTTAATCGAATGATAATATCAATACGTATTATTCAACCTTGAACTTTCACTACCTGACCTCGTGATACCGTGACCTACAAAATTAAACGTCTTCAGACAGAATAAGTGATAATTCAACGAGTCTGAAGGAATTAGTCACAGGTCACTTATTATTGAAGGTATTTCTTCTTGTAACTTTAAATAGATAAAGAACTTCATTATAAAAACGACACTTATTATCATAGCTGAAAACTTTTTTATTTAATCTAGCTAAGATTAAACCTATATAATACAGACTATCTTTCTAATTAGTCTTTTTGTTTGGGTAACAGGTAAAGGTATGAATGAATGAATGAATGAATGAATGAATGAATGAATGAATGAATGAATGAATGAATGAATGAATGAATGAATAAATGAATGATATTTATTTTCCATAGTAAGTCACAGTATACGTTGCATGTTATGTCAAAAGTACAAGAAATTACATTGGGATCGTCAACAATATACATAAATTTTAATATAATCAAAATAAAAATTAGAACTCAGGATAGGTTTTATGCGTCCAGAGATATTCGCATATCTGACGAGTAGATCAAAGTTAATAATAATTTACCCAAGCCACATGCATGTTAAAATAATAAAGTGTTACGTAGCTACGAAAAATACGTAAAGATGTCACTGGCCACCAAAAAATGGAAACCTGCAGTGTTTTGCGTCTGAAGGAGGGTTATGATTTTCGACTGTATGTATGTCTATTTCTTTGACATGATGGATTATAATTATATGAGATATCGCTTGATTTTTTTTGATTGTGGGTGTAACATAGGCTACATTTTTTTAACAGATATACGAAAATATAATAAAATGCAGTCGATATTCCAAACCTTGCAATTTATTTGAGGCACTATCACCGTCTTTTAAAAGTATCATAAATCGTATCCTTTTTTCGACATTGTGTTAATTTGTTGGAACTCTGAAAGCGCTCTTGGGCTGCAAACATCTGCTATTGAACACTTGACGTATTTTTAATTAAAACAACATCGCGAACATTCCATTCGAAACAACTAAATATCTGGATTAGCCGGTAATTTTCACTGATATTTTTATTTCAAGCGAAAGCTCTGTAAGAAATAATTTTACTACCTATATTAAAGCGAACACATTATGCCACCAAGATCCTACTTAATCCATGAAATTAGTAATCACTTGCTTTTTCCATACTCGAAGGGTATGCTGACGCCATAATTTAGTTTTCTCCGAGAATGGTAAAAGCAAGCAATTACTAATTTCGTGGATCATAAGTAGGGTCTAAGGCCCGTATTAATAAACTAATCTCAACTCTAATGCTCGTCTCGAGATGTGTCAAAAATGACAGTGTTCTATGGTTTGACATTTACTTTGACGTATCTTGTGACGCGCATCTCAGCCAAGATGAGTTTATGATTGATTCCTTTTTCGGCACATTCCTTTTTGGACATATTCCGTTTTCGGCATATTCTTGTTTCGGCACATTTTAGTAAATAAATTATACTATGAAATACTTGTGACTTTGCTTGCGTAATACAATAAAATAATATTTATCAGTAAAATATTAAATAATAATCAATAAAAATAAAAGACAAAAATTAAACAGTACCTACCTACACTGATTACTTATAATAATTGGGCAACTAACTTATGATAACCAACTAGGTATCTAAATTATTATTATCTAATTATCATTTTCATATGCTTCATGGACCCGTCTTTTATAAAACTTGGCAAAGCCTATTTAAACATTCCATTACATTTATTTTTTATTTACAAAACATCTACAACTGCCCGTTCCTGATATTTTTTTTCCATATCTTGCATGCTATTTCTATTTATATACATAATTATGTCTTGAGAATAAAAATAAATATACCTAGGATTAATTTCAATTGTTGTATTATGACGATTTATGCCGAAAACGGAATGTGCCGAAACAAGAATATGCCGAAAACGGAATATGTCCAAAAAGGAATGTGCCGAAAAAGGAATCAATCGAGTTTATATCATAAGTGGTAATGCGCCTGCATTGGCCCGGAGAGCTAGAGGAGATATAGGTACGATTTTTTTTCGCATAAATTTTAAATTAAAAATCAAATAAACTATACTTAAGACGCAAAGGAAAAAGCCACGCATTTTGTGACAGCGTTTTAGTAACGTGGCTAAAAGTTATCTCGCTCGTGCGCCTGGGAAACGAGTAAGACAGTTTGATTTGATAGTGTAGGACAGTAAGCTAGGCTGGACGAGTGCGAATTGAAAGCTAGCTTGCTTTTGCACTCAGGTCACGGCGCAGGGACAGCACGAGAATGGATTCAACGTAATAAGATGTAAAACGACCTCTTATTGCAGTGCAATGGGGTGTAGTTTATTGGTGATTGGTGGATTTAAGTTAGTTTCCTTATTACTCAGGGCTGGTTTTTCAATCTCCAGATATCACTATTTAATATAGTTGCCAAGGGCATTTACCTAACAACATCGTTATAACTAAGTGATTGCTTTTGTACTTTGTCGTTTTAAGGTCATATTTGATTTGCCATACAACATTATATATAGTTGTGTACACAAATATATTTAATAATTCTAGTTTTAAGTAGATAATAAGTTTTTAATTAGTTATTAATTATTATAATTATTATTGTTTACTGTATATTAGTTATTATAAATAAATTATGTTTGTGTTCTGTCAGGTAAATTGTAGCTCTGTCCCTTTGTCATAAGAAAGATAAGGATAGACCTACAATTTACCTGACAGACAGTGTTATCTGGAGATTGAAAAATCAGCCCTCTGTAAATCAAATTCAAAGGACTATGGGAAAATATGTCCCCACCCACCAACAGCAATGAAACATGTATCAGTTTATAGATCTTGGGAACATGATGCGTTTTTACGATGACGACAATCGCCCTATGTATGAAATTTTCTTAGAAACTCATAATTGTATCGTTTGGACATTGTAAATATTAACATTCTTGCCGTGCTTGCTTCTGGAAGGTTTTATTTTGATCATTAAAAAATTGTGTGTGTTGTCATGTGCATTCCTTGACTGTGGGAGGGGATGGGGTTCATACAAAGTCCCCGATCACTCTTTGAGTTAATGGCTTTTACTGCAGTTAAAGTGTAGAGATTTCGACAATGCCGAGTTATTTTTAAATAATCACCATTGATATTCCGTAAAACGGGGTGGGGAGGGACACAATTTAAAATGAAGCATACGCTGCCTTTATACAATACTGCTACAACTCAAAAAATGATGACGTTGTAAAGAAAACTTTAAATAGAAAGTGTTCTGAATTTAAATTGCAACAGCGACTCATTTTGAGATGCCGCACTCTTTCATAAAGGCAACGTATATTACTAATTATAAGACTGAAATTATGTCCAATAGACGTAACGTTGTTGTCCATTTAATAAAAGTGTTCTTAATTGTAACGTTGTTTTGATTTATTTTGGATAGTGTCCCTACTCACCCCGGACAATTCGCTGCTTAAATACAAAAGCGCCACAATTCAAAAACAAATATAGTTCGATTTAAAACTTAAACTAAATAGCATTCTGATTTTAAATGCAACACAAACACATTTTGGCTTGTGTCACTTTTGTATTTAAGCAACAAATTGTTTGGTTGAAGAGAATAATTTCTTTTCTGAACTAAACAGAAGCACTTTACTTATTAAATATAAGGAAACTGTTCCTAGTTGAACTTTGGAGGCCGAAAAAGGCTTTGAAGACCTTTTAAATATATTTTCGTTCCGGCATAAACAGGTTGACGTGACTTTTAAAAATAAATTGAAAGCTAGTTTAGGGCGAATCTTTCCGTATATAGAACCAGTCAAGCATGCTGTCCGTGCGTCCGGCGACGAATTGGCATGCATTGCGCTTGGGCTTTTTACGCGCCTATTTCTAGCTCTAAGACTCAAGCGACGAGCGATCAGTGGAAACCATTTTGTTTCAGTAGAATGAAAATTAAATTCAGTGACAAAATTTCTGTGGAATAAATAAAGTGTTTCTATTAAAATTTTGCTCGTAATAATTACTTTTGATTTTAATTTGTGTTTTCATGACTTTCAATTTACGGTATTATTGTAACTTTATCAGTTTGGTCGTGAAAACAACAGTTCCTTACAGATATCGTACGGTGATAAGAACGGTTAAATTAATCGAGCTTAACTGAGGGGCTATTGCTTAACGCACTCGCAATCGCAATTGTTTTCATTTTGAAAATCGAAGGCTTGTCTGCATACAAAATGAAAACAATTGTTCCGCTTTGAAGCCAATTGAGATTGCGAGTGCGTTAGGCAATAGCGATGCTGATCTGAAAATTGTACTTTAGGTAAATGTTGACATGGTATTTGTTTAGTAGTTAATCATTTCAGTCCTTTTTTAAATGACTGAACTTACAATCCTAAAGCCTAACAAACAGTCCGCTGGCAGATATTGACCTGTCGTGACAAACTATTAGTTTATCTATGGTAGTAGTACTTATTTATAGTAGCTTTTATACATCTTAATACAGTGTTTGGACCGACAGGCCTTGGATTGGCTTTGCAGACAAACCCATTAGTCTGTGTGTGCCTTTAAAAGTGGTTTAGCTATTAATACAGATGATTGAAAAGAACAAAATTGTACATATTTGGAGAAGTTAGTAGACAATCTGACTTTGAATATTTTAAACTCCTACAGGAAGTCCAGCGCATATTTTAAACCATTCCTTTCTTCAAAATGGAACGTATCTCTCCTAGCTTGCGCCACAGCGTATCAAAACGGTTGCCCCAGTAGGCACGTCCTCCGAAAACGATATGACTGGCTCATCTGTGTATCCATTGTTTGTTATCGGTCCCTCCATCTGTCCGTTACCAGCCTTCCACCAATTTTATTAGCACTAAGATTCCTTTTTCTATTATTTTTGGTAATAGCGAAAGGGATTGTGAAGGAAATATTATTATTGTTTATTGTATTGGGTGGTTTTGTTTTAGGTTAGTAATGAAGGTGTCAGATTAAGAGAAGGCTGAGCTTTTGAGTAATAGGTTTGTAGAATTACTTCGCGTACTAAATAATCATTTTAAAGGTATTTAAGTACAAACAATTAATTGTTAAGTTAGGTGTATATTTGCGTAATATTTATTTTGTGCAATAAAGTGTTTTTCAAGTTATTTTCAGGCAGTTTAATGTAATGCAAGAAGAAAACAATTTTTAAACACCATGTATTAAAATTGTCACCAATTTGTATATGCATTAAAATATGCTTATTATGAAAATATATTTGTAGGGTTCCTTACACAAAGGGTAAACACGGGACCCTATTACTAAGACTTCACTGTCCATCCGTCTGTCACCAGGATGTATCCCATAAATCGTACAACAAACGTTATTTTGTATACTAATGTTACGATTATCAAGTGTTAAGACAAACCTCTTTATAGCTTACACTTATCATTATTGTATTATTAATAAATAGATAGAATAGAGGACAAAAAGATTGTGTTGATAAGGTTGATAACTGCCTGAAGTTGGTGTGCAATATAAAACAGAAAAATTAGATAGCAACCTCATACTTTATATAAAATAAATTGTGATAGCAAATCATTGGCATATTTTTTAATGAAATCCAGTCGTTCTTAATAATAAGTTTAAAACACGCGCTTCAAGTCTTAAAGGACGCTTTTATAAAAATCCAATTGAATGAATATAAAAAGTGGTAATTACGAGGAAAGTTTGTAGGTCGGTTAGTGAATTGATTAGTGCTGATTGAGATTAATAACCATAATGTTTCCGGTTCATCCATCACCAGCTGTCGCGGGGGCGGTTTTGTTTTAATAAGGGTCTTTAAATTAAACGTTTTGTCGCGAGTTTATAATTTATCTGATTTTTTTATGAGGAATCAAGAATAGCGAATATGCATGGATTTTTTAATAGCATTTCTTAACAAAATATTAAAATACCGTAAAAGAGATCACCAAAAGTGAAATCGGGGAGGAAATACGGATGATACAAGCATTAATTAGACAGCGATTAGACAGAGAGATCCGATATGCACTGTGACGTCAAATAAACTCAGTGTTAAATGTTGTTTTGCTTAAGAACAAGTATTTGTTGCCTTATAATTATCTTGGTTATTTTTATAGCTACCGTATCAAAAACTGATATTTCTCATTTGTTTGTTACATGAATCAAATTTTTATAAAGCTTAAAAAAAACCATGAATGAATGAATGAATGAATGAAATGAATTGAAAAAGTATGACTTTTACAAATGACAACACTTTTACCCAAACCCCTTTATGTAAGTTTTTTTTTGTTTTTTAGTTTAGTTTAAGACAAGTTAAATTTATGTAAGATTGATCTATGATATTTATGCACCATGTATCTATTTGTGTAAATATACAGGTTGTTTTTAATTTATAAAAACGGAGCTCTCTTTGAATTGCATTTGCATACACGACCGCGTTCAAAGTTAAAACAAATTATTTAGATCCGTTTCCAATTTGTCTCCCAGAACTGAATGGGTCTAGACCAGGGAATTGATTCCTCCAAATGTTCCTTGGCATTGAATTTTCAATGTCGCACACTATTTTCTACAGCCGTTGTCCTGGGGTTATCCCTCGAGGGCGATGAACTGGGCGTCTAATTTAAAAAGGGGTTTTTCAAGTGACCTAGGTCTGGTTTAGAATGACTAAAATATATTTTGATCTGGTTTTTGTGAATTTATTATGCAATGGATGGGTTAAAATATAAATATTATTCATTTTCAAATAAAAGTTTTCGTTTTGGTTTCTGTGAATTGAAATTCAATGAAGATTTTTTGGAGATATCAAAGCAACTTTTTGTTTTAATTCTTAGTTTCATAAAAACCTTCAATGAACTTCTTCAGTATAAAGTAACTTTTATGTTTAATTAATAATTACCTTTGTGTTTATGTTTAATAAATGAATAGGTACTTATTTTTTTTAAAGCGCGTGTTTTTTAAAAAATACAAGACGACCTTCTGCGCCTATACTTAATATAAGGTTTTTTTTCCTGTAAACTCTGCAAACAGAATCTAATATTTCTAAGAAACCTTAAACAAATCAATCAAATTAAACAAAATTCCAAAATTTGCTGACAAAACAAAAAATGAAGCCATCATTTACTTAAAAACTTTACTAAAAGGGGACGTCAAAATTTTAAATTGAAAGTAACCTATTTTAATTTCCAATCCGTCTTTAATGCGATGGCCGCCGGAACTCTGCACGGTCGCAACCCTTTTAATTCTTTCAATGATTCATCATCAAAATTTACTGGTTGTTTTAAACTTTTCGACGATTATCTAACTGTGCAAAACATAGGCGTTAACGTGGTGATGTTGAAACATAACTAAAAAGAAAAATACAAGTTTTTTATTTTATTTTAATTTTTGTAATTCTTGACATTAATCCTGCAAATTTGGATGACGAGCGTGAATATTTATTCTGGAGTCTTGAATGTTTTCTACGTATGTATTTCTCTATATATAAGTAAGTTTATCATTGACTTGTTTGTATAGAACAAGGCTAGAGCTTAGTAATTATGAGTTTTTTATTTTATGGTATAGAGAAGACAAACGAGCACACAAGCCACCTGATGGTAAGTGGAAACTGTGACCCATAGACATTCGCATTCACAAGACTGCAATGCAATCCTAAGACTGCAAATGCGTTGCCAACCCTGAGGACTAAGATGGAATGCCTCTATGCTAGTCAGTTCACCGGCTGTCTTATCCCCAAACCAGAACACAACAATGCGAACACTGCTGTTTGGCGGTTGGTATATTCACTTATTTATTTATTGTTTTACACCAACATTATATTGTGAAATAAGCTTCGATTAGGTTCGATTAGGATCGATAAAAGTCATAAATATTTGATGTTATTATTCATAAACGTATCAATAAATTTATTCCGGCCTTCCGCTTGTAATTTGCGCCGGTCTCGCCCTGTCATCTTACCCTTTCGCATTAGTCGGCGTTTTGCAGACATCATTGTTAGGATAAATTTTAATAAACCTTAGATTTGAAGATGCTGAGCAAGAAAATGTTTCTTTGTTTCCCAATTAAGACATGCCGTGCCACCGATTCCATATTTTGCTCGTTTTGTATTGGCATCTGCGAGTTGGGCGTTTAAAGTGTTAAGTCACTTGAGGAAGGGTGCTTCATTAATTAAAAATATAAACTTTTTTTTAACGACTGAAAATTTCGAGACCATAAAATTAAATGAATTGATTTTTGTTTATTATTGCAAATAAGCCACATGGATAGAGTGTCATGATTTAACGAACACAAATAGAAATAACTCTGTTAAGAAAGTTAAGTTAGTCAACAATGCATTTTCTAAGCATTATAATTATGTTCACTGACTTTTTTTGTTTGATATTCTAGTAATTTTATTAAAAACTAGCTGTTGCGCGTGACTCCGTCCACGCAGAATAAAACAAAGCCTATGTCACTCAGGGTGAATGTAGCTTTCCAATAGTGAAAGCTTTTTTGAAATCGGCGCAGGAGTTTTTGAGTTTATTCATTACAAACATACACACACCTTTCCTCTTTATAATATTAGTTAAGAAAGAAACGTTTCCCGTAGAGAGATTGTTGACCAAAGACATCAATACAATGGCGAAAATTATTATTTTTAGATAAGACGTAGAATAGGAAAGCTATGACTAAAATCTTACTGATGGTAAACTATAATTGATTAAGTTTTACTCTTTACTTGAAACGAATCAGGTTAATTTTATAGAATATAGCTAGTGAAATAGAGTATACAGTGTGTTACCGGCATGCGGGAATTTATTAAAACTACCGGTAATACGTTGCTTTAGCAATTGTTTGCAAGTATTATCAATTAAAATATAAATTAAAATAACTTCAACATATTTTTTTTATATACTGTCCATTTTTAATGTAGTGCATGTGCTGCGTGTTACTCGTTATCAGTATCGCTGTTACTTGGTACAAGGCATGTCGTGGTACGGGGGCAGATTATAATAATCAAAGTAGCCTTCGACTGTCATTTACACTTGTCAAATTGCTGTGCTTTACATTGCTGGCAATTAACATTTTGTTAGAAAGTTAACAAAACCTGAAAGGTTGTTTATTAATTAAATTAGTGTCATAGTAACGTTAAAGATATTATTATCCGTTATTTTAACCTACTTTAAAAAAAGCCAGTGTGCTGGTAACACAACTGTATATGAGAAAATAAAGCGGCCTAGACCAAGATTAAATTAATTTTTGGAGTTAAATAGTAGAGGTTGATGTAAGACTAATATTTTGCAAACATTATCAAGCTGAGCCGTTCATTCAAGGAATTTAAATCCTAGTCAATTTTGGACTACGTCAAAGTGACGTAATCAATAAAATCGTAAGAGACATTTAATGATTATATTTACAGTATCAATTTGACATAGTCCAAAGCGTCCTGGGAATTAAATTCCAAGACTGTATCATCAATAAATTGTCAAAATTTAGTTTGAAAAACACCAAAAGCATTACATTTTAATCCAATCCCGTAAAACACAAATTCCCTGTAAATTACCCAAACTCACCTTCGCTTGTTAACGGAGATATTTCATTCCAAAGAACCTGCAAAATTACCGTGCCAAAGACAAAACATTAATTCAGAAATAATTAAAGAAACGATTAGAGCGTCTCAGACAAGCAGCCGAAAATTGTTAGGGTTGTCGCGAGCAATAAACTTGTTCAGGAATTTCATTAGTTTGGTTCTATAAATTAAGAGGTTATGCTCGTGTGTGTCGGCCCTGCTATTACCGTCGCGAGGTGTAATGAAGAACCTTCTGAGGAGAGTTACGATGTTATTTGGATATGAAATATTTGATATACAGTGTAATTAAAAACCTGTTTGATAAAAAAAAGTTAGTAAGGTTACTGACCCCTGCCAAGTGGAAAAAGATTAAAAATCAAAAAATGTATGAAAAAAGTAACCTAGTAGATATTATGTATGCCCCTAAAGACTTTTTATTGTACTAGTTTTTGTTACATCCTATATATCACAGTTCCGGGGACTTGATTCATTTTATTTTCAATTTATGGGTGGCACCAAAAATGGGCAAATAAATGACAAATGTCATGCAGAAGGCTCGTTATGAGCACATAGGCCACCTGAAGGTTTCATGCGGCAGATGAAATACCCAAAATTACCGTTAGATACCCAATTCTAACTATATACTTGATATTTTCATGCCTTTCATATTTTGGGAGACACCATAACTATTAAAATGAGAGTATAAAAAAACAAGTCTTTAGGCATCGATTCCTGTTGCGTAATTTTCTTCAATGAGTGTAACTACAGTATTTCAAGCTTCTTAATACCGTTCGGCTGGCTATCGCTATCACGCTTGCACTTGCCACTGACAGTATATTTGTCACTCGTGTGTCATAGAATAACGAAGATTGCCGATTGGTATTAAAAATGATGGCACGTATATACATTTATTGACTTCGACCTGTGTTTTGAAGTAAGTCCACAATTCGGTTCAGTACCCTTACCATGAATTAAAAGTAACGTACTCGCTAGCGAGTCGAATGCTCTGTCACTCGCAGACCTCGCAGTGTTGTTATAGAGTGCGAGGGACAGAGCATTCGACTCGCTAACGAGTACAGTAATTGTAACTCATGGTAGGGGTACAGGAGGGAGGGAAGTTATAGGCTCCTAACATTCGACAAATGTTGATATAACATTATAATATACATTTTTTTTAATATAAAAATCTTACTATTTTATATCTTATTTTATTTTAAAACGTCAAAGATCTAACACAAAGAGAGTATCATTGGTTTACAGAATTAATTAAATATCAATAATTCGCTTTACCTGTTAAACATTTTCTTAAGTCAATTTTCCAACGAAAAACACATTACAGGTATAAGTTTTCAAATTACAATAAAGGTATTAAATTTAAACAAAGCGCCTTATACAGTGGGGTTTTAGTTAAAATGTTTTTGAATTCGATCTACTAACTTAAATTAATAATCTGGATTAGGTTTACTTTTCATGAATGAGTTCGAGTTGAAATCTAGAATGTTAAGCCTGAGATTATAAGTTAAACAGAAATAATTCATATTAAATTATAATTATAACGAAATTTAAGTCTTAGTAAAGCTGCTTAGTGAAACTTTTTGTTGGGACGCTTATTAGGTACCATTATTACAGGAGGATTCACGAACTCGGGTATCATGAATGTACAGGGTGGGAAAAATCAATGGAACTTGGAAGGGTAATCCTCGCCTCAAATCCTTGTGATAGCAAAAGTACATGGTTAAACTACTGCCCAAACCATGTATATGTAGAAATTTCTTATTAGCTCGTAACATTCAAAAATTAATTAATTAATTATTACCTACAAGTTTATTATTCTCCTAGAACTTTCCAATAATAATTAAGTATTTAAACATTGTTTACTCGGTTTTTCACATTTTTTGTTCGCCATCGAGAACTGACAGATGACAGATAACATTAATCTTTATGTTATCTGTCATCTGTCAGTACCTATGACGATCCGTTTTGCGTAAAATATATGTAAAATGTTACGATTTATTTTTAGGACTATAACGATTTGAAAAGTTCCTGAAACTTTTTACATGCTGTATACTTATATTTACCTCATTGCATAACATTTTACTAGTTACAATGTTTATACATTGCTAGGGCAGTCGGCCATAGGTACTTCAGTTCAGACATGTCCTTAACTTAAAAATATTTTTTTTTTACATTTATGAATAAGTGCGGTCTAAATTGGTTTTGTCATAAATAAATAAATGACTTTTAACCATTATTCGTAGTAAATTTGCCAAAAATAAACGTTGCATGCATTCTTGACTCCTTGGCCAAGTTAGTCTAAATAGTTTGTCGTTATATTGCGCGCGCCCGGCGTTTTTACAAGCTCCGCTAGATGTTTCATCCCGGTTACGGCTGACTTAAGGGCGGCTAGCCATTAACGCTCGCAACTCGCTTTAATGGAGCTCACACTTTATTTGGAAGATTCCGTTTATTTGCATAAATTTTATTTGTCACGATGATTTCAAGTGGTTAGGAAGTATATTTTATGATACATATATACATTAAAACAGACCTGTTTCCCAGAGGGGTAGGCTTCTTTCTACTTGCTACGACCCTGACAATGCACGCGCGTCGGTTTCAGGTACTTAAGATTCGGCCCGTTTCCAGTATTTCTCCGATTTGAAAAAGTACGTGTTTTTCAAATAAGAAGGCGCAAGCATTTGCAATACGTTTGATGGCTGAAGCCTATTAGATAGCATTAAAGACTCGCCAATTGTAAATACAATAAGTTTTGCCAACTATAACTTAATGTAAAAAGCGAAACAGGGACATAGTTCTTCGTATTCAGAGTTTTTTTAAATTAATCCAAATGATAAAAGAGCCGATATCGAGAACTGGAATTATGTCATCTAGTCGGAGCAATAACAACATAGCTTTACCGAATAACTAGAATAGATGGATAGATCTTTGTTTTTATCGCACTTAATTTTCAAAACGACAATGATTGTTTTAAATACCTACCTTTATTTTTCAAGTCGGTCTCCCGTCATTAAAAGAACATGGCTCAACTACTGCCCTAAGCATGTATAGAAATTTCTTACCAGGTACCTCGTTATAATCGAAAAGTCATTAATGAATTATAACAAGTTTATTATTCTTCTAGAACTTTCGAATAAGAATAAAGTATTTAAAAGTTGTTAACTTTGTTTTACATATTTTTTGTTCGCCATCAAGACCTGACAGATGACAGATAACATTAATCTTATGTTATCTGTCATCTGTCAGTAAGTATGAATGTGTGTAAAATGTTACGATTTATTTTCAGGATTGTAACGATTTGAAAAGT
Source organism: Acleris laterana (assembly GCA_963966035.1). Classification (NCBI taxonomy): domain Eukaryota; kingdom Metazoa; phylum Arthropoda; class Insecta; order Lepidoptera; family Tortricidae; genus Acleris; species Acleris laterana. The sequence continues at coordinate 18,854,550 of OZ014442.1, forward strand.
TTCTGAAACTTGTTTCATGCTGAATACTAATTATTCAGCTCAATAGCATAACACATTACTAGTTACAATGTTTATACACTGCTAGGGCAGTCGCCCATACTTCAGTTTAGCCATGTCCATTGATATGAAGAATGTGTTTAGGACCTTGCTATGTCGATGTGAGTTCTATAAAAAAAGCTTCCTTAAAAAATGAGTCCAGTGACGAAACATTCAAGCGTCGATTGAAAAAACTTTTGTTAGATAATGCATTTTACTCTGTAAGTGAATTTATTTACACTGAATTTTGACTATATAATACCTATATATATAATTTTGACATTGTTTATTGTACTACCATTTGTATATTTAACTTTGTGACTCGTTTTATTATTATTTGTGTTTTATAATCCATTCATTTTTGACATTGGCTTTAGCTACATAACTTTTTTTTGTTTTTACTTCTTTGACGATCATAATATGAATTCTGTATAATAAATTGACATGTTTGCAATATAACTTAATCTTATATTATGAAATAAATAAATCTAAATCTAAATCTATAGCATGCTGTAGAACTCACAATGGTCGCCGGCCTTAACTTTATGAGCTATGGGGTGTTAGTAGTGGCTATAAGTTAATATTATTGCGGTGCGAAATATTATGGCGCGGCATACGTTATTACTCCCGTTACAAGTTACTTTTACTCGTGTGATTTATCGGTATGACGCGGTTTTATAGCCAGTGGTTAGCGGGGTTTAGTGGATGAGGTGCTTAAACAGGTTCTAAGTCGGTTTGGCAGTGTCAAGGACATGGGTGAATTGCAAAAATATTGTACATAGTTAAGGGCTTAATTGAGACAACGTTAACTTTCTTCAATTGTTTTACATACTTCAGCATTTAGGGGGTAATTACACAAAAGATCACATAGGGTCGAAGTGTATCCATAAGTACCCCACCAATGAGATAAGATAAGATGTAACATATAAAAATAAAATAAAGTAACTAATTCCATTACAGCTGTAACCTAATTCCCTAACTAGAAATAAAAAAGGAACATAAAAGAAAATAGTATAAGTAATACACATTAAAACTTTTCTCAACAAAAAACATATCTTTCTGAAATAAAACAAAACTTGCCGGCTGAGCTAAGAACTTCTTATCTCGCCAACTTCAAAAAAGTGTTATCTTGACTTATTTTAATTCACGCGTTGATTTACTACCGAGAGAGGGCGCTGTGGCCAAAAAAGTCATGATTAATTGCTACGCTATCTTTTCTTTTTTTAACTTCTTTGGTTTAGTAGTCAAATTACAGAAAAAAACATTACAGTTAGTAACATTTTAACGATTTTGCATTAATTACGAAATAAAAAAATATTATACATTTAAATCTCATGATATTACAAACAATTTGTTTTGAGTGTTTAAATTTTTTATTAACCATTATTACACAGTGAACTTATTTTGGTTAATATACAGGTGTTCTTTTTGGATATTGGTCCTAAGATGTCAGTTGTTGTCAGTTCATACGAGAAGAAATACCAGTAAAAAATAATGTACAAGGCATGGGCAAGATTTAGGGTTTTCAAGTACATAAATACCAAGTGGTTGACATAACACCACAATAATTTTGTAGAACATGGATTGAACGTTGTTTGAATATTATTTATGTATAACATCAGTAACGTTTTAATAAGTTCATGCTCATGAAAACGAAAAAAATCTTTATCATAAGTGAAACCGCTTTTTTTAACAGATTGAGGTCGTTTTTCCACAAAAAACTTCAGCCAGTAATAAAGCTAGTAATAAAACACTTACAAGCTTAAATATGTCTCAAAAATGCTTTAGGCGTGGTGATAATAGATAACTAAGAGTTTTCTTAGGTTTATAATTCCACGTTTTTGTTAAATAAAACTTGGCAGAGTTAATTTAGCTTCTTTACTCAGATTTAGATTACACAATATCAAACAAGAATATTCTTCATAAAATCAAGTATATTGTGAATGGGCCCTTGATATACGTACAATTTGTCTGAATAAAATAGATTTTAAGTGTACTTTTTATTTATTAATTTCCTAAAAAAAGTTACAGTTATTTAACCGTAAAAGTTAAATTACATTTGAATGAGTTCCACAACAGAGTGTAAGAAAATCAGACGCATTTTTTTAAATAGCATTAAATAACAAACCCGCTTTTGTATAGAAACATAAAAAATAATATTAGGTCAAATATGTACAATTAATCTTGATCATGTCACATTTTACATAGTCCTTGTACCGTAACATAGTCTGGCCAAGTGCTCATTTAGCGTGGACCCTCAGAAAATAAATTAGAAGCCAAGATAAATAAAAACCCTGAGAACCAAAACCTTTGAGTACATGAAGATTCTGTACGACGGCGAAGTTGCACAAAATCAATCACGGTTAGTTTAAGCTATAAATTTGAATTAAGACAATGTTCTCCCAACACATCCTCGGGCGTATTTGTATGTCATTAGTAATTATGGTAGCACCTGTAACTCCCATACATATTAGAAGCCACGTAAGTGCTGCCTCCTTATTTACGAACGCTGACCATCTATTATGGACATAACAGACGCAAAATTAAAATTATGGTAAAATAATCAAAATACGAGTACAACACCCTGTAATAAAATTAAATTATAATCGGCGCATCCTTTTTAACTACACTCTGTATAAACCAAAACTTTATACAGCATGTTTAAAAAGTCACATTACACACTTTTTATATTTTTGACAACGCCTGGATCACGTCATGAATTATTTCATCCTACCCCCAGTTGGCGTTAACCTGAACCTACATAAAGTTTCAGGTTTCACTCGGCCCCGGATTATTCAATACATACGCTTCGCACCCGTTGGTCGCACGTGCGTCGTGAATTTACTGTCTCATGCAATAAGGTGTCCTCACAAGATGAAGGCAACAGAGTAGTTACTAGATAGTTCCACGCTCGGCTTTTACACGTTTTTTTAACCGCTGGTGCAGAGGCAAAAACAACTGTATTCATTTCTAATGGTTGTATTTTTTATTTAACATTAATAATAGTATATACAGGTTGTTGAGAAAACTTGTCAAAAATGACAAATAAAATTCCGGTAGGGCGGTGAATTTTTAAGTGCCCAGGTACTGTAAGACAGAGTGAATAGAGATTCCTCGTCATAACTTGTTACTAATAAGAACAAGAATTAAATGGACAAGTCTATTGGAAAATTACGTTAAAATCTCACTCTTACAATTAGCAGATTATGATGTATTTTAGGGTGTACTTTCATTTACCTCGTAAATCTCTATTCACTACATTTTACCCGGTAGGCTAGGTCCGCCATAAAAACCTAGTCAGGTTTTATGTTGTAAAGGTTTTTACTAAACTAAAACTAGCGAATATAAATAAATGACTAAATCTAGGATAAAAAAAACTTTTCAAAGGCAACGGCAATTGTATTCTTTTTACACAAGCGGAATACGGGCGAAAGCTAGTATCTCTATCAGTATTCTTAACGTTTACTCGTTCAGTGATTGGCCTGTTCTACCAGCCCAAGGTGTCCCCGGCAGACGGTAAATTATGTATTTTACTGTGTTCCAAACCAATTTCATAAGCCGAAGATTGCGATGAGGATGTGCGGCTTTGTTTATTTATTGGGACCGAGGATATTTGATTTGGGACCGAGGAGTTTGCATGCGGAAACTGATACAGCATTATTGGTAACTCTATTGCAAAAAAAACAACTTTTTGTCAATTGGTAAACATCATATCGAAAAACATTTGAAAGGCAATTATTGACGATGATCACTGCGGTTTAATTTTTTTTTGGGACGAAATGGGAAATATAATTAAATCTCTCTGTTAAATTCTTAAATAAGAACGTTTATATTAATTTGTTTCACTGATTATTATATACGTTTTTATAGTTGCTTTATTTATGCATGGGACGTTTGATATAAAAGCTTAAAATTAAAAGCATCGACTTTAAGACAATTTATGGTCTTCCTTTGGCTGTTTTTATAAAACTTTTTTGCCTCTTCAAAATTCCGAAATGTAATTTTAATTCCTAAAGTCTTATCGCCATCTTAAAAGACTCCATGAATAAAGATTAAGGACATCTTTCCGTCTTTAAGTTTTAAGGGTAAATATTGGGAAACTTATCAAGTGTAAAATTAATTTTACAGTCCCGGGCATAGTTCGGTAACTTCGGTCCGGGTCGGATGAGCATATAATAATCTAAAGCTCAGAAAACTTTAAGTTCAACAATCTTCGAGTAACTTAAATTTTATGGATCCCTAATTTATTTTGTTTACGTGGTGTGGATGTTTAAAAAATTACCGCGTGAAAATAACATCCTGTACATTATCTAGTTATACAGAACTAGATAATATAAAGGGTGTTATTTATTTATGCAAACTGTCGAATCAGGACTTAGTAAACGTCTTTTTAGTTCACACCTAGCAAACCCTTTACTAAGAACAGCTATTACTTTTAAAAAAAACCTATAGGTACACATGTTTTGTTCAATTTGGGAAAATTATTTATTACTGTCAATCTCTCCTAATGTATATCTTCAAACATATCTTTCCTACTCAACAACATCTACATAACGCCGTCCTCTCATGTGGAAACAAACGCTTCGAGCGCTTCCAGCGCTAATTAATGCCGCTGTAAAGCAATTTACGCGGCTAGCCGAAAACTCTGCGTTTTTCGCTAAATCACTTTGCGCCGTCGAGTGTGAAGCGCTTATTAATTTTGGAATACCAAAGGAATCGCTGTGTGTGCAAAGGTGTATTATCTGATTTGTTAGTAAAACGTCATTTATTTTACCTTCTGTAACGATGAAATTCGAATTACAAAATGGCTGCTCATTTCAACCTTAAAAAATGTATCACACTATATATCAAATTTGACAAGCGCTGTGTGACCTCATTTTTTTTTTTTTTTTTTAAACGTTATAATGTACCGACAATTTATCTACTACATCAATTATGTCAGTATTTAATATAAATAAATTAAATATTTTACTACTTTAGGAAAGAAAATAGCTGCAATATTTTTAAACCAGATACCGTTCTTGGTGCTTTAATTTTGTTACTTCGCCCCGGATTTGAACCTCGCACCTAAAATGTATCAGCCAATCTCGCTTCAATCAAGAAAATTAATTCCAAGTTAAGAGCCGGAGCGAACGAGACGAACAATAAACACCGAATAATTAGTTAAAAATGAGAAGGAATGAGAAGGAATGCCGATAATTTGACGCATCCTGAAATTTGAAGTTTACTTGGTACCAAGTAAACTTCATTTTTTTTAAATGTTTGTTCTAGCCCTCAAAGCCTTATTTAGGTACAATAACTGCATGGCGTTGTTGTTAACAAGCAAACAGCGTTGCGATGGTCTAATTTTTAGAAAAATACTTAGAAAATTCTCGGAGACATTTAAGAGCCTGAAGAATTTACCTTTATTAGGCATATCAATAAATTCTTGATATTTTCTATTCTTAGAAAAGAGTGAGAGAATTTATCATAAGGAACTTTCACAACTTGAAGTGAACCTGTTTTTGCAACGCTAAATTATAGATCAAAAGCTGCAAATATACTGAAAGAATGTTATAATTTTAAAGAAAATAATCTGGTCTGTATACTCAAATACCCACCATACCAAATGTACTTCTAAAGGTCAAATCCATGACTCACCTTTAACACCGAGGTGAGACGTTCTGAAACAAAATTTAATTAATATTAATACGGAGCCTTTACCGGAACAAATTATACTAATTAGTTTATTCAAAATAATTAGACATGAAATTATAAGATTATGTTTAAAGGTTCTTGTAATCACTTTTCAATCATGTACGGTAACTTTTATCACGACATTTACGAAAATAGAAGATTTTTAATGATTATAACACGGTAATGTATTTAATTTGTCAAGAAATTAAAAATCGCAAATTGCAGAACACCCTGTGAATGAATTAATAGATCAATAAAAAAATGCCAAAAGACTATAATAATATAAATACTAAATAAGAAAACACTAAAACATACCTAACTAACAAAATCCAAATACCAAGTTCCATTCAATTCATTCACTCACCATTCACTCCGTCTCGGCTTCCTTATTTAAAAAGAAATTTCTAGACGCATACGCTTTGAGCAGCTCATTATTGACTCATTTCTTTGAATGCCTGAATACAGGTAGGTTCATTAGGAAACACGAGTGTGAGGTGCAAAGGAATTTTTCATTCGTTCCCATTCAGGAGTGAATGAGTTTGGAATTACTTATGTTTGACTTAAAGTTGTAAGGTTAATTTGAGCAAGGCGGTATTGGAGAAAATTGAGTTTTCGGAAATATTAACCTTGAAATAAGTACTTTGAAAAATTGTTGTCACAATGGCATTCGTGGAAGTATGTGCATTATCAACAAATATAGAGTTATTTGTAAAAGCAGTGAAGCTGGGTGGATTTTCTACTTAGACAACATGTTCAGTGAAATAAGAAGCTTTCTCGTATGGACCTTTTTGTTTTATGACGTGCAAACAGAATTTAATTTTGAAGTGGCACATTACATTTGGCGAATACTTATACAACTTTTTTGAAAAAAAAAACCCATCTAATTATCACAAAAATGTTTACAAAGTACCTATCTCATTCCGAAAAAAATGTATTGACATTTAGAATTATATTTGTAAAAGCAATATTTAGCACATGAGACCTTTTGCCGAGTAGAGTTCCTCTCAAGTTCAGGGGTGGGCAACCGATTTGTAAGTGGTAATAAGCACAGCGAGGACCGATAATTGGCGCCCCTGCGCGCTCCTGAATTATGGGCCTAACAAATAGCCTGATAGATTTTCAGCTTAAAGGTGTTGGTGGAATTAGTTTTATTTATGTCTTATAGATGGCGCTGGTAAAGCTGTAGATGACAGCTGTCAAGTTTAGCTGTTACTTTTGTGTAAGTAAGTGTTATTTTATTTATGTATCTTAAGATTTGTTTTGTGTTAACTAGTTCCAAGGTTTCATGAAAAGTATTAATAAATTCAATAAATCTGAACAAATCCTTGGACTGATGAAATTTTACTGACTCAAACTATTGCAAATATCGATGGAGATTTACAATAAACGTAAAATTACAAATGTTTAATCTGTATTGAATTCTATAATAATTCACATCTATAAGCAACTTATTAACAAACAAACCGACTACACAATGATTCAAAAACTTCATCTGAAACTACGTCCACATTCTCCCTGAACATTTCGCTAATACGTCACTTGTCTAATACATCCCGTAAAGGCGTGCACAGATAACGACGGCATTACAATACGGCGGCGCACCTGCGACTCATTTCTGCTCGTGTGTGCACGCCTTTGTTTCGTACCGTCAGCAGAATTTAATTAATTTTTATTTTGTACAGACAGGGAAATTTGCGAAATAGTTTTCAAGTGATGTTCAATAGGAGTTTTATTGAAATGTGTGTGAATAGAATTTTAAATTAAGTTTTGTTTAAGCATTGCTCGTAATATTCAACAAAATGAATGGATGATTAATAGATTATTCATGACTTTTTTTACAGCTCCAATAAATGCATCAAGTTGAGTCAAATATATTTTTTAATAGCTATAAAAATAACCAGGATGAAGTTTATATGGCGGACTAGTTACATGACGCCATAGTTTATACCGGATCTCTCTGTCTAATCGCTGTCAAATTAACCGTTTAAAATGCTTGTATCATCCGTATTTCTTGGCCAATCGTATTTTCATATTTTTTTAAGAAGTACAGTTTAAAAAATCCACGCATATTCCCTGGAAAAAAAAATGAAAAAATTAAAACATGTTATGTTGAAAATGTTCATCACAAGCGTAGTGTGCTGTGCGTTTAGTTTTTTGCGGAGCATTTATTATTTCTTCGTGGTGTGTTTTTTTTTATTCATATTAATTAAGTATCAGCAAATATTTAAAAAAGGAAGTAATAAATTGTGACTTACGATTAAATTAATGCGATTAAACTTGTATAATTTCTCATATAAATAAATAATCCTGATCCTGCTATGCTATCCATACGGCTAGTGGCGCCCCGTGGCATTGTCTCCGGTACTAATTGATTCCAGTCTGTCCCGTCGCTGGCATCCTATTCAACACTCTTTCAGCGATTTCATTAAGACAAAGCGGAAAATAGTTGGATACCCGATTTTTTTGTTTATTAGTGGAATAATTTATACTTATCTGTTTTGGTTTACATTCTTAATACGCCAGGTACAATCACAACAAAAAAATAATGAATTCACTTCTGGACCTTATAAGATAATAAAGTGTACATCTCTTTTATAGTCGAGTGTACATCTCTTTTATAATCAGGCAACCGAAGATAAAACTGTATGTGAAAATTATACTAAAACTCTACGTTAAAAGTAAAGAAGGAGCAGTCAATAGTGATAACATGATAGAAGATGTTAGTAAAAATAAAGCACTTACTTCTCGAAATATTTACCAAAAAAACTAAACCAGCTTATCTTACAGAGTGTGAACATTACAATTTTTTTGATTGTACCAATGCAGGTGTTTAAAAAGATTCTGTTGTATTCAGGTAAGTACCAAATAAAAAATAACAAATATACAAACAAAATTATACAAGACTACATCAAATAGTTTTGAATCAGTTAACTAAAACAGATAACAACAGTGTTAAAGGCGATAAACTCTACGTTAAAAGCAATGTCACAACAATAGGCTGAGTAGATAGTTGTAATATTAAAGACGACGTTAACCCAACAATTGAGCACATTAGCTTCAAATTAGATAACTCTTACTTCCCAAATGACAAAATAATAATTAATTATTAATAATTAGAGCAAATTCTCGTGTAATTAGTTAACTTCTTTAACATCGCTCCAAAAAAAAATACCTGCGTTTATCATGTAAGAAAAATCTGATTGTACCTGCGCAGGTGTTGAAAAAGATCCTGCTTCATCCAAGTACAAAATTTAAAAATAACAAATATATATAAATATACAAGTATATATAAAATATTATTGAATTATTTTACTAAAACAGTAGACAATAGTGTCAAAGGCGATAAAGTCTACGTTAAAGGCAATGATGCAGCAGAAGGCTGAGTAGATAGGTATAATTATAGAAGACGTTAACCCGACAATTGAGCACATTCACCTCAAATTAGATAACTATTACTTCTAAAATAACAAAATAATAATTAGAGAAAATTCTCCTAAAATTTGTTAACTTCTTCAACGTCGCTCCATAAAACAATACCAGAGTTTATCATTGTTTTTTTTCTGATTGTACACGCGCAGGTGTTCAAAAAGATTCTGTTGCATTTTTTTTTATGGCATAGAGAAGACAATCGAGCACACAGGCCACCTGATGGTCAGTGAAAACTGTGACCCATAGATATTCGCATTCACAAGACTGCAATGCAATCAGGTACCAATTGATATATAATAACAAACATACATAAGTATACAATTATATGTAAAATAATCCTGAATTATGTAACTAAAACAGTAGACAATAACATTAAAGGCGATAAAGTCTACGTTAAAAGCAATGACACAACAGAAGGCGTAGTAGATAGTGATAATATTAAAGAAGACGTTAACCCAACAATAGAGCACATTCTCCTCAAATTAGCTAACTCCTTTAACGCCGCTCTAAAAAGGGGTGAGTAAAAAAACAGCGTGTCTTATAGAGCGTGCGCATTGCCTTGCGATCGCTCTGTCGATTGTACCCGCGCGGGTATTCAAAGCGATCTGTGCATTCAGGGATCACGTCCGTACGGAGCGTGGTACGAAGGCTGAGGCTTCGCGTTTTTGGGTTGAGTTGCAGAAAAAAAATATTGTGATTTCTGGAAATAGTTGTCGATATTTCTGAAGGGTGTTGGCAGAATCCTACGAATTTACTTGGCAACTTTTTGTCGGTTGATGTTATTGGCATGCCACTAACTATAACTAGGTCTCACCTCTATTTTTTGTTCAAAATCTCCTTGATGGTAGTATCTGCTAGATGGTCTTCGTTGTAAATCTAATTGTTATAACGTTACAACGTTACCAGTACTCATTAATGTTAAAGGTTATTTCTACAGGTTTGATAGTCATGAAAAAGTCTTCCTACATGCCAAAAGTGAAAAGGTTTTCCTGAAGACAGCAAGGAAACCGCTATAAGCTTGTACGTTAACCTAAATACTAGAATGAAGGCGACGACAGGAAAAAAGACCTGTCTACGAGGTAACAATGCCAGCCAGCTCGGAGACGGCTCAAAGATTTTTTACGCTTTTATCTGATACTGTGTACTTTAAAAATTGTTACAATTCGCTCGAAAGTCTTTGAAAAGTTCTGCCAATAGATAGTTAAACTTGAGGAAGAATTTGAAATGCATTTTCTTGAAAAGAGAAGAGAGAGCATCTTTGAGGAAAATTTTCTGGTGCATGTGCCTATTAAGTGATAAAAGGAAAGTCGAAAGAAAATACTATCGTTTTAGTTCGAGATAGTATTAGAAGAAATAAATAAGAAGACATGATGGGACTATGTTTTCTGTTATTGACCAATAAACTTAAAGAAGTTTTATAAATGGGACAAATTTGCTTTTGTACGATCACGCCTGTTACGTTTCAAATTTTGTTAGTAATCTTTTATTATTTTCTTTAAAATAACTGTTTTGCAAGTTTAAAAAAAAACAAATTAAAGCCCTTGATTTGTTGTTACGTTCCTGAACGTTTGTCCGGCTAACTGTTACAATCGTCAATTTAATAACAATCCCGTGACGGAAAGGAACCATTTAATCGCGTATAAATCAAGGCTAAACTGCAGATAATTTCGCTAAGCCCGCATTTCGCACTCGAGTTGGCAATTAGCCGTGATCTGCCTGATTAACATGCGTTGAGCGGGCCGGCGCGGGCGCGGCGCACTGTTGGCGAACAATACTAAATTATTACCATGACGTAGTTCTGCTTTTTTTTTTATTCTGAAGCCTTAATAAGGAAATAAATGAGAATAACATACAATTTCACTAAAAATAAACAACGATACGCCATTCTGCAACATTTGTTCCGACACCTTGCAAAATAAAGTATATAACAAATTGTTTTGATTTCTCAAGTAGACTGTAACTTTTTTAAATGTTATCATGTTGGTAGTCTGTGCTTTGAAGACAATTTATACCATACGAGTATACATGGAGCCTTCCACAAGATAAAAATCATAAACCCACCATAAATCAGAAACTCCGCTGGTAGCTACGGCTACCCAAAGCAGTTTGTAGGTGTACAAAGTTGGTAGCTCTAGTCACCAAAAGCAAGGGAGTGGCTAAACAAGGCGTATTCAGCCAACATTATCGTTATCAAAAACGTCCATCGCCTCTATTCTAGGCGGTAAAGTCTGAATCGTATTTGACCTGTTATGGTATTGTTTTTTCCTCAGTCGCCATTACTGTCAAGTAAATTTAATAATACATACATGTGAATTTCTGTTTGATTATTTGGTCGACTGATTATTTGATAGAGAATGCCATTATGCATTAGGTCCGCCATTTGTACTTAATTCTGTGCAATAATTATTAAACAATTAAATAAATAAATATCCTCACGCCTGTTATCCCAGAGTTGGGAAGACTAAGCTAGAGAATTACCTACAACTTTAAAAACTTATTAAATTTTCATTATTCATATTTTGCACAATTAGACTAAGATGTTTACCAGTTTATTAGTGACAGGTGGCAAGCCCATCGCCTAACAGTACTACACAGCCTTTATTCCCTTAGTGATCTCATACGACATCCACGGCAGGATATGGAGAGGCCCTATTCTAACCCAGCAACCACACGGGAAAAGATACTAAGCTAGAATTTAAATGAAGGTGCAAATGCATTAAAATTGGTTGAAGTTTTAAACAAATTACTTAAATAGCACCCATTCCCCTTGCTCGTCATCTTACATATACTTCTATCTTCATCATCTACTCATGGATGTTCCTTGCATTGCCTCGCGTTTCAAAATTCAAAATATTTATTCAGTAAATAGGCCACATGAGGGCTCTTTTATTAGAAGGACCCACCTACCAATAATAATCGGCGTTGCTAATTCTCTTACTGTCACTAACAAGAGCGTCCGCAGTACTCAGCTCACTGCCACATCCAAAACGGCTGTTTGTGAATCAAACTTAAACAACGCTTATTTCATCGCCTTGCCCGTCGCTTTCATTAGAAGCACTGACCAATTGTCAGCGTTATTAAGTTTCACTGTCGCTTTATCAACCTTCGCCAAACTGATATCACTGCCACGTCCAAACGCTTGTTTGCCAATGCACCTTTATCAACGCTCATCGCATCACTCGTCTATTCCATACTGAAAGCACCTACCGACTAATTTTCAGCAATATTGAAACTCATATTATCGCTTTAATAAACTTTAAAACGTCTATTTGTACATGATTCTTTACCAACATCATCATTGCCAACATCCGAGTTAGTTTTACTGTCGCTTAGACAAACATTTGCAAGAATGACATCACTGCCACGTCAAGAGCAGTTATCCTTTGACGACGCACTGGCCTAGTTGGTAGTGACCCTGCCTACGAAGCTAGCGGTCCTGGGATCAAATACCGGTAAGGGCAGATATTAGTGTGATGAGCGCGTTCCTGATCAATGGATGTACTTAATTGTTTATTGTTTAATTGTTTTAATTGTTTCTCTATATAAGTATTTATATCGTTGTCTAGAACCTACAGTAGTACAAGCCTTGTGCTTAGTTTGTGACTAGGTCAATAATTGGTGTGACATTGTCCCCCTGATATTATATTATACATACATAAACTCACGCCTTTATTCCCAGAGTGGTGTAGGCAGAGCTACAGAATTAACAACAACTCTAAAAACTTGTCTAAAATTCTGTAACCATATTTGGCACAATTAGGCTATATGTTTACCAACCTTTACTACCGTTCATTATATCGCCTCGCTCCACGCTTTCACTCGAAGCACCCGCCGACTAATTGTCGGCGTGGTCGGTGCCGACACGTGATCCTTCAGGTGTTGCGCTGATTAATACCATCTGACAGCGAGAGTTATGGCAGTGTCGGATCCGCGATCGGATTATACGATGTTAGTAATGATTACGACAGAAGTTTGATTGAAGGATGTATTGCAAGAACCGTCATGGGTTCAATTCATTTCAGATAAAAAAAAAAACAAAAATAATTAAGAAAAGAAGATGTAGTGACTAAGATTGAAAAGGGCATGCTTCGATGGTTCGGTCATTTGGAAAAGATGGATGAAAGAAGATTGACGAAAGAGATATACAGATCGAAAGTGAGTGGACGGGTCGGAAGGGGCCGCCCTAAGCGTACTTTTTCGAGACAAATCGGAGAAATACTGGAAAAGGGCCGAATCATAAATACCCGAAACCGACGTGCGTGCATGACTCGATGTATGAATGTGGAAGAAGCGAAATAAATTTGTCAAGATCGTAGCAAATGGAAAGCAGTGGTCTCTACCTACCCCTTTCGGAGACAGGCGTGATTTAATGTATGTATGTATGTAAAAATAATTAATACAATTTCGAATTTATTATTCTAAGCAATGGATGTCAATCAATTAACTAATTCAGTTGCCATCCATAGAATTATAATTATGATTTTCCTGTCACGTATAGTATAAAGTGAAGTCGCTGCCGCTGCCTGTTCGCTTAGATGTTTTTAAGTTCTCAACGGGTTTGAATACAATTTTCACAAATTGATAAATTGATTCAAGAGGAAAGATTAACTGTATAAAACATTCTGGTTCATGTACGGGTGCTACAGATAACTCACATAAATCGAAGCCAAGAATAAAATGATCTTTTTTCCATAATTAATTATCTCCAAAATCAACTCTTTTACTTAAACCTTATTTTGTAGAGTGAAATCAAGGTAAAGCTTATCATAGTTATCATCATCTGGGGAGATCCAAAAAATTAGAATTTTTCTTCAGATTTGGAAAAAAATGTGCACGCTCGTTGTGATCGTCATTTGATTCTGAACAATAAAAAATAGTACTCCCGATATGTCCCCAAAAATATGTATGGCATTGTCCGTTTTGTTACCAAGAAACGTATTAGATTTTGATAACAAAACGGAACAATTCCATACATACTTTTGGGGATATATCGAGAGTACTAATTTTTCTTGTTCAGAATGATGATCCCAACCAAAGTCCTTTTTTTCCCCAAATCTGAAGAAAGAGTCAAGGGTGTGCTATTTTTTGAAACTCCCCATCTGAGATATTTTCTTCCTTCTTTTTTTATATCCCAGTCCAGCAAGGCCATATTCACGTGTTATTCTTAAAGATCCACAAAAAACTAACCACCTTATTTAAAAAAAAGTGTGAATTTAGATTAAAAATATATTTCAGTAATTTTCTATCCAAGTTCTCAAGTCTTAAATGTACAGCCACCTTAACTACCTTGTTACTCCACAGCTGTACAAAAAACACGTGATTCCTGTCCCAACACAATCGAAGTGAGATAATGATCTCAACGTTCGGGATCACAGGAGACAGTCGCGGGGAAAAACGGCTTGATTGAAAAGTGAAGCAGGCGAGTTTCCGAGTCGTCGCCGAATTTCGAGCTGCGGAGTAGAGAATGTAGCTCTACCTTGTTATAACTTATCTGTGTCATTTTGATTGAATCATCTGTCTTTATTAACGGACTACGCAATAAAAAAATATTTTTTTTTTTTCGGTTGGTTATTTAGTCAGACCAGATCCCAAGGTATCAAAAATATTTACAAAACCCTGTGCCACCGATAATAAAGTATATTTTTACATAATTTGTTAATGTTTAATTCTATTTTCTTGATGATCTCTTGTAGGTTAAACCTTGTCGAATATCGATGGATTGGTATTAACTTACCCAAAAGGTGCATGTAATAGAATATATTAAAATTTCCTTAGTGATGCTGCAGCTATGCAGGGGTTTCCTTTTTATAGACACGTTATATTCTGATAATTTAACTACTTTATTTGATTAAAGGGTGGACATGGAAAAATCTGGTCGTATATATTTTGATGCGACTTTTTTTTTATTAGCGATAATGAATGTAGTACTTTTTTGTTGAATAATACACAAGACAGCCGATTATAATACAGTAATAACTTTATTCAATTTTATGTGTGTGTATGACATTTCGTACTTTGGACTTCACCTTACTCATCATTTGCTGAACAACATAATCAGAAACTTCTTTACTGGCTTTTTGCCACTTAGCTTTGAAAATTTTTACGTTCTGACAAGAAGTTCTCATTTTTTTAAGATTTCCTTTTACTAAGGCCCAATTGTTTCAATGGGTCTCAACTCTGGGCAGTTAGGAGGATTTGCTGTTTTTGGAACTACAGTGACCCCATTATCTTGGTACCATTTCTGAACCGTGGCACTGTAGTGGCAGGTGGCCAAGTCAGGCCAAAATAATACAGAACCCTTATGTTCTCGGATGAAAGGCAGCAATCGGTTTTGTAAACACTCCTTCTTGTAAATTTCTCCGTTGATTGTCCCTGACGCAATGAAAATTTTGCTCTTCTTCCCGCAGGAACAAATGGCTTGCCAAACCATGTGACGTTTTGGAAATTTCGATAGTTTTATTTTTTTATATTTATTCGGAACACTCTCCTTATTTTTTGCAACATAATATTCTTGCCCAGGCAACTGGCTAAAATCAGCTTTGACGTATGTTTCGTCGTCCATAATTAAGCAATCGTATTTTGTCAGGAACTGATCGTACAATTTCCGGCAACGTGATTTAACCAAACTTTCTTGACTTTCAGATCTGATTGGGCCAATTACGGCTTTGTAAGATTTGAAGCCTGTAATTTTTTTAATTTTTTGTACATAAGATTTCGAAACATTAACTTTTTTTGCAACATCTCGGATAGATATGCTTGGATTTCTTATGAAATAAAATAACCAACAACTTTCTTAATATTTTTTTTATTCACGGGTCCTTTTTTTCTACCGCTTCCATGTTTCCGCTCAACGGTCAGAGTCTTCTTGAATTTAGACAGCACTGATTGAACTGTAGATTTATTCATTTTTAGAAGTTTGGCGATGTTATTCTGTGAAATACCTGGATTTTCTTGAAAGATGTTTACATCTTTTTTTCTTATCTCCAGTTCTTTTGAGGTCATTTTGAATTATTACGATGTATCTCAAAAAAAGATGTTGCACCGCGATAGAACAGAGTTTTGACAACGTGATCTGACATATTTTGTTTTTTTTTAAAGTACAAAACAAAAAAGAGGCTTATTTCAAACCGACCAGATTTTTTCGTGTCCACCCTTTATTTATCTTAAAGTCTGAAGTTATTTCTTTTTTATTGGTGTTGACTTGCCTGCGTTAGCATGTGTTATATACGTTTTCATCACACTTGCTCGTAAATAGTGTCCTTACATGCTAGAAAAATTGACCGTAAATCCAAAATAATACCCGCGGGCCTTTTTTTACCATTACGCTTCTAACGTGCGTAATAGCTTTTTTTTCAAATATTATACGTGGACTCAAACTATCACAATACGTCAGGACCCCAATTCTTGCGCCATTCGATATGAAGTTTCATTCGAGATGAAATGTCAGTTGAATACTATTTCCTAAAAATCTCGCATAATAAACTATTGATCTCATATGTCACTAGAATCGGACTCCGAACAAGTTTGACATTATCTGTGGTAAGTCACAGACAATGATGTAGTCTGCCGCTAATAAGTTAAAAATATGATCTTTTGTCTGATTTTATTTCATTTCCTCGCAATTGTGATGAAAAACATTGTATGTTACACGGGTGGTAAAGGAAATACAAAGCTCGGCTTCGGGCTTCTAACAGACTCTCGTTTGTAATTCTTTCTTTACCACCCTTAATACACAATGTACTATTACATTGCCAAAAGTAATCGGTCCTTGCATCTCTACCTTAATTTATCTGTCCGCCGGTTACGATGGATAAATAAAAATGTTACGTATAAATGTGTAGAACTTCTTTTTTTTTTCTTACGTAAAAATGGAACAGTGGGCTGACGTATATTGTAGCTTACATTTCTACATTTGACAAAACGCAATAGCAACTTTTTTATTAAGGACTAATTACCGTAAGCACCAAGAAACAGAAACTTCGTGGACAGTTGAATAACAAAAGCTATTCACAATCAAGTAGAGCAACATCCTTTTCCAACCAAAGCCCGATGGGAATGCCTTGCGATCTTTCATTTCAGTCTTCGTAATCGCATGTATTTGAACAGTGCACTCTCCTTCCTTCCCTATAAGATATTAAACCTATTGCTGGGATAATATCGGAGGTACTTTACGACTGTTTATATAGGAGTCCTACTATTGAAAGGTTTAAAGGAATCCTCCATTTCTTTTCTTAGACACAGTTTTAACTGTTTGCTAAAGGCCTCCTTCTTTGTACCTACTGGTCACTCTACACGCATATCTTTCATATCGCTATCTCCACGGTCTACACTTAGTATGATCTCAAATTGGTGGTTATTTTGGCTCATCTGTAACCATGTGCATAAAGGTTCAGCCAGTCAGAGTTGGTATAAGCTTGTACAGGGTTCATCCGAGTTACTACATACATACATACATTAAATCACGCCTGTTTCCCAGAGGGGTAGGCAGAGACCACTTCTTTCCACTTGCTACGATCTTGACAAATTTCTTTCGCTTCTTCCACATTCATACATCGAGTCATGCACGCACGTCGGTTTCGGGTACTTAAGATTCGGCCCTTTTCCAGTATTTCACCGATTTGACTCGAAAAAGTACGCCTAGGGCGGCCTCTTCCGACCCGTCCACTCACTTTCGATCTGTATATCTCTTTCGTCAATCTTCTTTCATCCATCCTTTCCAAATGACTACTACTACGAATGTTATGTAAATTGCTTACCCATACATATTATATAGGCATACAATATACACCAGATATAATAAAGATATACAGACAGATTTAAAAACCCCTTCTTTTAGCTTCGAGGTTAAAAAGAGTCATCGTTATAGAAAATACTCTTCGCAAAATCTTCATTTTATATTAATAATAACATCTTATCGACTTCATCCCACGAGTCCCGATCGAGAAACGGCATTACGGGCGTCGATTCCAAACCCATCTTTTTACTTTATGACTCGCATAGAATTGAATTGTTGATTTTTGGTGAATTTTTAGGAAGCAATAAAAACGTTTTATCTGTTTCTCCGTACATTTCGGGATTTACCTTTTACGGGGGGTAAAACTTAAAGTAGGATCGGGGATTAATGTATTTTCGCTGCTGTGGTTAATCGACTGGATTTTTTATGGTTCAATTTCATAACTTTTATGCTGAGTTTGGTTATCAGGTTAGCGGTTTATTGAGTACTTCGGTCTGAGTTGAGAGGAAAAGGGATTTCATTTACCTTTCGGCTTACGGCTTAGGTTTTTGCCGCGGAGTTTGATTTATTTATTACAGCTTTTACCTTTGAAGTCTTGGACGAATGGAATATTTATTATGTAGTCAATATTACATGTGGCATTCTCATCTTACGTAAACCTGTGTCTACTGTGGCTTCATTTTACTTAAATGTAGCCAGTCTTGTTACTAAATTGGGATTGTTCATATTTTTACAATTACTCCAATTCGAAAACCATTTCAAGGAACAGGGTTTTAAAACCGTTTCTGCATTATTAAGTTTTTGAAATATTTATCTATTTTGGATATTTTGACAAAAGTATATTTAGCCTTTGTTAGACTTTCGTTTTCGGCTTGAAGCCCTTCTAGGTGTGTTTTACGGGTTAGGCGAAAACAGCTTGAAATAGTATGTTTTAATACCATATTACAATCACTTTTTTTCATTGGATATCATTTAATTGATGTAGTTTATTAAAAAATGCCATTCCAAATTTAACATAATCAGGTCATCCATAAAATGTCTGCAAAATAAAATAAGATATTAAAACAACACTATTGGGTCACATACAAAATTAATGAAATAGGTGTCTTAAAATTTCCTATTCTTTCGAAATTAAAAACGTGGGCTATTTTTTTTGGTCAATCCCAATTGTATTCATATACAATAAGAGCTAGCATGTCGTCAACATAGTCACGATAGTGAAGCAGGATTAGTAAAAGGTAAAGTAGAAGCCCTGGCAAACACGTTCAAAAGAATAACGGCTTCACGTAAGAATATTCTAGTTTCAGCAGTCACCATGTTAAGCACTTTTTAACGCTGTAAGTGAATCAAATAACAAATCAAACACAGTTAATAAATAGCAACAAATAAGTTGCTGTCAATCATTATTTTTGGTGACCAACTTTTGCTGCTGACTCTTTTTTTACAGCCGTGCCGTACCGTACGTGCTTATCATGACCAAACTAATAATTCCAGGCTCGGTGGGTCTAGGTTAAGTATATTGAAAATCCTGTTCCGAACAACCCCATCATCAGACTGGAGGGGCTATTGCTTAACGTACTCGCAATCGCAATTGTTCTGCTTCGAAGCCAATTGAGATTGCGAATGCGTTAGGCAATAGCGACGCTGCTCTGTGACACCATATGGCAATGGCACTGAAGTTACATAAGTAAACTAAATTTTAACTTCATAGCATAAAGTTGAAAAAATATATATTATTATATATTTAACCGGAAGACATACGCACAAAGGCACAGAAGTTACTTTTGCTGTCGACTTTTTTTTAACAGTGATAAACCCTTTGAAAGACGAATAAAAATGTTCATCATACCAATTCGATAGAACCATAATAATGAAATTGAAATGTCATCGAAATCGCTGAAGCATGCAAAATTTAAAGTCAATTTCATGACTATAGGAAGGTTAAAAAAGATAAAACATAAAAAATGTATCATATTCAGTAAGTAGGCCGCACGGGCACTTTTACACGTCAAAAATCTACCAGTGCTTCCCAAGACGAGACTGCTGAAAAGAAACTGACTATAATTGACTTCCTAGATTTGGTAACATTGTTACAAGTAAAACTAAGATAAGTGGTTTAAAAATCTTCAAAAACTTCATGTATAACAAAAACATACCATAATAAACCATCATCTTTTTTTTAATTCAGTAGGGCTGGCAAATTTGAACGGGGTTCGGCGCACCGTTTTGAACGGCCATAAATTTGTCAAGTGTCAAAGTAAGCCGCGTATCGAGCGAGGCAGCCCTCGTGAATTATGAACTAACTGGCCCATAGACACTGAATTTGGCCTTTTTTACCAATTAATTGGTGTATAATAGTAATATTGTGTATTATGTTTAATGTCGGGTAATATTTTTAAAGTACGAGTAGATAAAGCTTGAAAATGCAACATACCTACTTATCAAATAGATTTATGACGAAGTTAACTTTACAAACTTTTAATAGTTATTTTTTGTAAAAATAACATTTTTAAGCTCTATTAAGGTTAAATTTCCTTCAAATACTCACAGCTCTGTCATTAAAATTGTGGTCAGATTTTTGATTTAACTTACTGATTTTCACTTTGGATATAGGTTATTTGGATAATAAACACACATCACAAATTAGGTACTTAAAAACTTCAAAACTGGATTGACGCAAAAAATAATTTTCACTACGGAAAAAATAATTTTAGGAAGGTAAGTATAGCAAAAAAACGAGTTCTTGGCGGACAAAACCGCGGGTGGCCTAGTTTGTTCTAGATTGTTCAAACTCTCATCAAAAACTAAAGAAAAAACGTGCCTATATTTAATTTTAATCAATACATTCAAGCAAGCCAATTACTTACCACAGTAAATACAGCCGAACAAATTACAAAGAAAGCATCCCCAATCATTAATTACCAAAACCTTTCAGGGAACCCAGGAAACCCATCTCGGACTGTCAACACCTGAAAGGTGCACCAAAAAACAAAACAAATACAGAACCCCACATTTTACTAGACCGGGAGTCACGTTCGCCCACGTGACCACAATTAATGAGAAGCAGGTAAGGAAATTACGCGGTTTAGGCTCCCGAGCTCACATGTGGGTAAAGATGGGGAGAGTCAACATTAGATGCCTCTTTTGTACCTATGAAGTAAAAGCCTCTGAGAGGCTGGTGAATTCGCTGTATGATTTATAGTGCTTGAGATTTGAACAATGTTCCATTTATTACTTGGTTTTTTGTTTAGAGTAATGTCCTCATTCCCTTGCAGTTTTCAATGCAGATGATAAAACACGCTTAGTAAAATTTAAAGACACACATCACATTATACTTGCTCAGATTAAAAGCGTTTCTATTTCTTTTATTGCAAAGATGGACAAGAAAAGTTATGTTTTTTTATAGTTAACCCCAAACCATTTTTTTTTTTGTTTTTTTGTGTTATTTATGTTTGTTAATATTGTACACCTGCAACACTAGAAGAGGAATCGTAGATAAATGTTCGTAAATTGAAGATTCACCTTAAGCAAAATTTAACACACTCGTT
Organism: Acleris laterana; assembly: GCA_963966035.1. Classification (NCBI taxonomy): domain Eukaryota; kingdom Metazoa; phylum Arthropoda; class Insecta; order Lepidoptera; family Tortricidae; genus Acleris; species Acleris laterana. The sequence goes on from OZ014442.1 coordinate 18,875,973, forward strand.
ACCAATTAACAGCACCACAGACTAACACTATAATAATAATTGGAAGCCCATTCCATTGAGTTGGCGAGTCACCGCCTGCCATTTCAACCAAAGTAATTAGCATTGGCCAGGCAGGCGCCGTAGTTTCATCAATAGCCTAGGTCACCAATCCATATCAGTTCATTCATAAAACTTATTATTAATGTTCCCATCCTTCTAAATACTCTTTTATACTAACCGGTGGTTGTCCGTGGGAGCATACCTCTATAGTTTGAACTCAGGGACAATCGCCGGTTGGTACCCCATCACTTTACTAAATTAAACTTGTCTAAAGGGCCTCTACGTGTTGGCTTCGGCTCCATGTACGCCTTCCAAAGGTCCGGGACTCCCATAGTTCCGTGATTGGTAAAGACATAATAATAATAATAATAACGCAGGGCAGCTAGTGGCGAGCTGTTGGTGAGTGGCGACACCACGTACCTGATTGCTCCCGAGGGTAGGTCCTGTTCCTCACCTCACGCTTGCCTTCACCGGCCGGCTGCGGTGTACAATGACGAGGAACAGACCCTCACCTCTGGCTTGCCTTTATTGGCCGGTCAGAGTGGAGTCGCAAGAGCTATATGCTCGAAGGGTGGATGTGTTGCATAAGTGGCGAGTGGGCACCTTATGGTCGTTTAAAGTCCAGAAGCACCTCTCCACCCTTAGCCCCTCTGGAACTGTTGCCTCCTGCTGCTATATATATGCGGCTATTTCTGGAGGCCCATTCCATTGAGTTGGCGAGTCACCGCCTGCCATTTCAACCAAAGTAATTAGCATTGGCCAGGCAGGCGCCGTAGTTTCATCAATAGCCTAGGTCACCAATCCATATCAGTTCATTCATAGAACTTATTATTAATGTTCCCATCCTTCTTAAATAGTCTCTTATACTAACCGGTGGTTGTCCGTGGGAGCATACCTCTATAGTTTGAACTCAGGGACAATCGCCGGTTGGTACCCCATCACTTTACTAAATTAAACTTGTCTAAAGGGCCTCTGCGTGTTAGCTTCGGCTCCATGTACGCCTTCCAAAGGTCCGGGACTCCCATAGTTCCGTGATTGGTAAAGACATATAATAATAATAATAAAAATAATAATATAGTTATTTATTTAGGCATAAAATCCCATTAAATTTACAAATATAAACAAAAAATACACAGAATTAAAAATGAAGTACATTAAATTTACAATTAATTTATTAAACTTTAAATTTCAAAAAAAACTAAAAACTGATGAACCATAATTAACTTAGCAAACAGGAGCGGAGGAGCATGAGACACGTGTCTCGCGCCGCTGAGCGACGAAAAAAACTACATAAATTATATTTTTCTTAAAGAAAGACTTAGGGTAGCCTTTCAACAAAACAAATACGCCGTATTTAGCGAAAATCTACAACCGCCTAACAAGTCACTGTCTGTATTTGTGCAGAAAAATCATGCTGTTATTTGATGTTCTCAGTCTTCAGGTGTTACTCATTGGCCTGCAGAATTAGTCGGGTTGGCGCGCATGTTTGAACTCGTACTTGTTAGCCGAAACGTGCCGGTCTTTAGACGCTGAGCCGCATCTGAATCGGCCCGTCTATTTCTTTCTTATTCTTGGATATTTTCATATTAAATAATCCTTTTGTTTTTGTTTCATGTAGCCGTTTAGTTTTTTTTTCGACTAAGATACGTGTTTTTACACGACTGCTGAAAAAAAGGAGTGAAATAAAGAGGTTAAGGAACTGCTCCCGCTAGAGAGAAAAGATTGGAACTTACTCCACCGACAAGAGCACTTAAATTAAGAGAGAGAGAGCGTTATGTCTTGACGATTGATTTGTTTTATGTTTATCATACATACACATACATACCTTCACGCCTGTCTCCCAATAGGGTAGGCAGAGATTATGGAACGCCAGGTGCACCGATCTAAACACACAATTTTCGCTTCCTCTACATTCATCAATCTCTTCATGCACGTACGGCGGTTTCGGATGCTTTTGATTTGGCCCTTAATCAGTACATCGCGAATCTGATCACTGAAGGTCCGTCTAGGACGTCCCCTACGGACATCTCCGCTCATTCTCACTCGCCATATCTCTTTCGTAACTCTTTTTACATCCATCCTTTCTAAATGACCAAACCACCTTAGCATACCCTTTTCGATTTTAGTCACTACATCTTCTTTCAATCCACATCGTTCTCGGATCTCGCTATTTCTTACTCTATCTATCATTCTAACTCCACACATACTTCTTAGAGCTCTTATTTCAACTGCATTAATCCCATGTATGTTTATCACTACAAAGTATAAAACAAAGTTGATTCCCGCTGTCTGTCTGTCTCTATGTATGCTTAGATCTTTAAAACAAGCTACGGATTTTAATGCGGATTTTTTTAATAGGTAGTGAATGAGGAAGGTTTTTATGTATAATAAATTCTGTTTTATGTACGGGTGTTACAGGAAAGTCACATTAACTGAAGCGAAGCAAGGGTGAGTCACCAGCTATGTATAAAACACTAAGGGCGTGTTTATAAATAGATCATGTCAAGACACGTTGAATTAACACACTAAACTATCGTTCCCGGGTTCGATTCTCGGTAAGTATAGGCAAATATTTGTGTAGGAGGCAAGTATGTATTTCTTTATATAAGTATGTTATGTATGTACGAGTATGTTTTAAGTATGTCTAGTACCCATAGATCAATTTGTAAGAGATCTTTTCCAGATATTTATTTACTATCTAGTACATTTTCGACTTATCGTAAGAAATTCCATGCTTATTTTTTTACAAATAACCTAATTCCTCAGCAAAAACAAACAGACGCATTATTTTTACGTTAATCCCCTCAAAATCCCTAACACACGAAATTTAAGGGTCCCTAAAAACTGTTCCGCCCGACTGGACATCATCCTAATCTGGGCGATCAGGAACACGGCAAATTCATTAAAGTATTACCCCATTACAGGGGCTGCCACTTTATTACTTATCAAAGTTATTTGTTTTAATGGTCAAGAGATTGAGAATTTAAATTATTTCGAGTAAAAATAAAGAATTAAATATAAGGGAGACCGAAGAGCTGGCAGTTTCCTCGCTCAACGTATAAGTTTAACCATCTAGCGAGGAAATGCTGCCAGCATCTTTGGTACAATGCCGCAGGGGCCATTCTTAGATTTAATGTTTTAGTTAATTTATAGGTTTAGAATTCGTTTTATTTGATTTTAGTTATTTTTCAGTTATTGTGTTATGGTTGTTGTATTATTTTATGTTATTTTTCATTAATTAAATTATTAAGATCTTACCCGTGTGGTTGCCGGGTTAGAATAGTGCCACTCCATATCTTCCCGTGGATGTCGTAAGAGACGGCTAAGGGAATAAAGGCGTACAGTACTGTTAGGCGATGGGCTTGCAACCTGTCACTAATACACTGGTGAACATCTTGGCCTGAAAGTGCAAAGTGTGGTTACAGAATTATTAACAAGTTTTTAGAGTTGTTGGTAATTCTGTAGCTCTGCCTACCCCACTCTGGGAATAAAGGCGTGAGTTTATGTATGTATGTAAGATCTAATTCTGTACAGCCCATGTTAAGTTCTCTCTAAATTTGTCTGGGGATAGATATATATATATTTTTTTTTATAATAGAGGGAGGCAGACGAGCAGGCGGCTCACCTGATGGTAAGTGATCACCGTCGCTCATGGACACCTGAAACACCCGGGGGGTTAAAGGTGCGCTGCCGGCCTTTTAAGAATGTGTAGGCTCGTTTCTTGAAGGTTTCCATGTTGTACCGGACCGGAAATATATATATATATAGCACTGTTTGATCAAAACAGTCACAACACAAAATAAAGCTGTATTTTAAAATCAACAATGTAGTTTTTCGTTCTAGAGGAGGCAAACCAGTTAGAGGGCCACCTGATGAAAAGTGGTTATTGTTAACCATGAACACCAAGAGAGGAATTGCAGATACATTGGCGTTTTTTGTTTTGTTCAATAAGTAGTAGATTGGACGGCGGGAACTGTCCTAGACTCCTGTTTATACTGGTTTCAGAGTTTAAAACTTTGGAACGGTCAAACAAGTTTGCACCAAGCATAAAGTAACAACCACTTCGACAAAGTCAGCTGTTATAAATAAAAAATATGTAAGCATTTGTCCACAGTCTGGCAAATAAATGAATAGGGAATCATTATTGGACGACGCGATAGCCTAGTTGGTAGTGAGCCTGCCTACGAAGCTAGAGGTCCTGGGTTCAAATCCCGGTAAGGGCAGATATTTGTGTGATGAGCGCAAATATTTGTTCCTGAGTCATGGATGTTATTTATGTATTTAAGTATAAACATTTCTCTATGTACGTATTTATATCGTTCTCTAGTACCCATAGTACAAGCCTAGAGCTTAGTTTGGGACTAGGGCAATTGGTGTGACATTGTCCCCTGATATTTATTTAATTTATTTCATTATTACAAACGTATCGTTAAACAAGAGAGAGAATAAAATCTCGCAAAAAAAAACGTAAAATATTGAAAAAAAATATTACAAAACTTGACTAAAGCATTACAATAAAGTAAGACGTCTAAAAGCTTCCATTTAAAACCAGCCATAACCGATGAGAAAAGCTCCAAATTCCCAAAACTCCTTAAAGATTATAAGAACCTTTTCCAGAACTGTCATTGGGAATCAAAACGAACGGCGAAACTCTCCCAATAATCTCCAGAAACATTTTCATCAGGACCCTTACCGCGAGTTAAAATCAAAGTACTCGCTAGCGAGTCGAAGCTCTGTCCTTCGCAGACCTCGCGAATATTCTTATAGAGTGCAAGGGATAGAGCATTCGACTTGCTCGATTGTATAGATGAATTAGCGAGAGCGTGGAATTGCACTTTTTTTTTTATGGCGTAGAGATGACAAACGAGCACACAGGCCACCTGATAGTAAGTGGAAACTGTGACCCGTAGACATTCGCATTCACAAGACTGCCATGCAATCCTTAGACTGCAAATGCGTTGCCAACCCTGAGGACTAAGATGGAATGCCTCTATGCTAGTCATTTCACCGGCTCTCTTATCCCCAAACCGGAACACAACAATGCGAACACCGCTGTTTCGCGGTAGGTTAATGAATAAGATGGTGGTAGGAATCTGGACGGACCTTGACATGAAGTGGTATTGTGTGTTTATACGCAAGAGAAAGAGAAAGAGACGTATTTAAGTATTTCTCTCTCTTTCTCTTGCCTATACACACACCATACCACTACATATGCAATCGTTCTCGCTAATTCATCTATAGCTCATGGTAAGGGTACAGGCCCGAAGTGGAATCGAAGGGAAACACTCGTTATTCATACATTCGGGATACTTGGTAATCTCTTAAAACTGCCAAGTGTTCTGTGACCTCTGCTTTTAGGGGAGACATAAAAAGGCGCGGCCTCCTTTGAATAATTTTGTTAGTTCTTCAGTCCATCACTGGCCGCCTATGTAAATGTAGGTGATTGAGTTTGGAAGTACGCCCGTATCCCCCTTGCCTCTTGAAAGAGAGTGTTCTCGAGAAGTGTTTATAGGGGAAAGCGATTCATTTTTTTGGAATTTTAGTTTTATACTTTTTGGGGTCGAGCGTTTTTGTAATCTGAGCCTTTGACTGAAGTTCAAAAGAAAACCCGCCGTTAATGAAATAATTAAATCAGTAATTTTGATCTATTTTCTGGTTTGTTTGTAGACACAATATTGTAATAAAAAGAACACTACCTCTGACGTTGAATTAAGATGCACACATAAAATAGTTTCATATAGGATATTAGCTTGCCTATTAATCCATGTAAAGTCAATAAAAATTGCCAACAACCTCTTTTTAAAGGTGAAAAACCGTACATAAATTTAAAAGCCGTGACTTAAGAGAATAACAGGATATTTCATCACCTTCATACACAGAAACCACTTCTTTCCATTTGCTACGATCTTGACAAATTTCTTTCGCTTCATCCACATTCATACATCGAGTCATGCGCGCTCGTCGGTTTATACATTTATACCTCTACCTAATCATAACATCTTTCCGCAACTCTAAGAAACTTACTCATTATTTCCACGCAGACGTCAACCGCAGTGCTCCTTAAAGACTTGTCAGCGTTCGATCGAGGAAATAGTCAAAAGAAATTATCGAGCGTGTCATTGTCTGGGCCCCTTCAGCTCCTTTCGGCCCCTTCTGGCCCCTTTGTGGCCCCCTTTGGTCAGCGGGGGGCACCTGAGTTGTCCCGGGCTCATTACGCCGCCCCGACAATTGTCGCCGACGCTAATGTGACGACTTGTTACCAGTTTTACTCTTATTTTGCCCTGTGATTGCCAGTCTGGGTGATATCGATTATAGAGTGAGATATCTTGAACGTATCGAAGAAAAATAAGTAGATTACAACTTTTAAAAAACGATTTATTGAGGAATGTTCCTACCTATTTTTTTTGGCATTGTGTGGGTTAACGAGCTGTCAGGGTTTCTTATTATAGAGATCAAAATCAATCTCAAGACTCGTAATCAATAGAGTAGAATTCTAAATTCTGGGGTCTTAGTCAAAAAGGGAATAAGTCTTCTGAAGATCAAGTAAAAAGGGTTTATGTCTAGTATACTCCGTTCATGTATATACCCTTTTTTATTTCGAGTTAAATCGACTTGTACCCTTCTTTACTAGGATCCCAGAATTCACAAAGCATTGCCGAGCCGGAGTACTAAGGCCCGTATTAATAAACTAATCTCCACTCTAAAGCTCGTCTCGAGATGCGTTAAAAATGACAGTGCTCTATGGTTTGACGTTTACTTTGACGTATCTTGTGACCGGCATTTCAGCCAAGATGAGTTTATTAATACGGCCCTAAGCTAGAATACCGGTTTTGAGACTATAAACATACAACATAATTAGGGGCAATCTAACACAAATTCACCTAGTCCCAAACTAAGCTCTAGGCTTGTAAATTAAGTACCAGGCAACGATAAACTTACCTATACTTATAGAAAAATGCATACGAGATTGCTATGTTCCTTAGCTTTCGTAAAGACGTTAGCAAAACTAACTTTAAAAAATGTAGTCATATTTACTAGCATTCACATTCTTAAGAATAACTAAGTTTTATTTTATACTAGCGACCCGCCCTCGCTTCGCTTCGGTTTATGTGAGTTTTCTGTAATACCCGTACGTAAAACAAAGTCTATTATACATGAAAACCTTCCTCTTGAATTATCCTATCTATAAAAAAAACCGCATCAAAATCCGTTGCGTAGTTTTAAAGATCTAAGCATACATAGGGACAGAGAGCGGGAAGCGACTTTGTTAGTGATAAGAGATAGATAATGCAGTTATTTAATCATTTTTACCTTCTACACTGCTTCTTGGAATTGTTTCCAAGCCACAAGCGGTCCTTTGACACAGTTTCCTCGTGGCAGCTCTTGTTTTTGTAAAAAAAAGTCTACATCAAATATGCTTACTCCACTCTTAATTTTATGACAATGTTTCTGTGACTCGAAGGTAGTTCTAAGAAAATAATATGGCGGAGGCATAAAGGCATTTACTCAGAAAAGAAAATAGTTTATTCTGTAAATAAAATATGTAGAACGTATATTACGAGTTTCCAAGTAAAAGAGACTATAGTTTTATCGTTGGTATCTCCAAAAAAGGCTTTTCCTGATAGTTGAAAACGGTAAAACGATAATCTATCATGATAAATTATTTACGCTGAAAATTTCAATATATGCAAAATAAGTATTTCAAATCTAACCTTTTTAACATAAACGTAAAGTTTTCTGGACAAGCGTAGTTTTTTTTTTAAGGATCGTCGTTGGAATACTTATCTTGCGATTGCCGGTTGAGGCAGACGACTTTGTGTTTCCTAAAATAATAATGCCGTGAGCTCATAAAGTCAATATAAAAATGGTTTAGATGAAAGATGGCCTTAAAAAAATTGGAACAAAACCTCAGCTCGACAATGTGTACGGTACCTTTAAAGAGTAAGGCTGCGTTTCCACCAGAGCTGTGTTAGGCAGCTAAGCAGTGTTAGGAAGAAAAATCCGCCAATAGGATTACATTGTTTTACCAGCCTTACCCTTATTGGTGGATTTTTCCTCGCAACACCAGTTAGCTGCCTTGCACAGCTCTGGTGGAAACGCAGCCTAACACCCTCCATCTCATCGGTACTCTGAGGGCTTACGGTCGTGTTTATTAATATGGATATACAGACAAGTCATCTGTCACTTTCTAACCAGTATGTAAGAGAGAGAGTGACAGATTCTTTATCCACCGCCATAAAGGTGACCGTAATGTGGCAAGAAGATTAGAGTGAGACAAATCGCTAATGAGGGGCAGTAATGATTCACCGCTTGGAGTACCATCTTCAGTGCCCACTCAATTGTTCAATAAATTAAACGGTCGTGTTTGAACGTGTCGATTGATTGAATGGTTTAAAACAAGATGCACCAATGAAATCTTTGGTATTAATGAACCGTCTGAAACTTGGCCGATTTCAAACTTCATCATACGGTTTCAATAAGCAGATATTATTATGAAATATTCTATTAAAATTAAATCGTCAATATAGGAATGAATATAGTTCGTTCAAATATTTTCGCGCCGCAGCGGCTTCTTTGTAAAATACAAACTAATTTTGAACCTACGAACTATAACTTACGAACTATACATATGGAGCTTTTGTCTTGTTCACACTCTTGTAACCATAGGGAAATATCTAGTGTTTTATTACCCCTATAAACGCGTGAAAATATAATTTTTAACGTGTGAAACTACTGAGAAATTTTATCATAGTTTTCCACACCGGCAGGTAGAGACAGATTTTAAAACACTACGCAAACGAAAATGACGCCCATGTGTGCATTGAGCTGAGACCCATAGACATTTGCACTCTTAATATTGCCATCTTCAAGATGCGTTGCCAGCCCTGTGGGCTGAGATGGAATGCCACTATGCTTCTACTTGAAAGAACAAAGACTACCTCATAAATAAACTTATTTTTACTAGTTTAGGTCTGACACTTTAGAAATGACAGTAATCTTATCTTAAAATTTTCTTTAAGGTATCCTCAGACGGTCCCCAGCATACAGCAGACTACAACAAGTCAGACACTTTTAAACACTTCCCCTTACAGAAAACTGTACGACGTACACATTCTGCCTCCACCTACCTGCCGTTCCTACCTTCAACTTCCAAGATATATCGCTTTTGTTTTCAAAGTCGATCCGATTCGAGCCTTCATTTTCCGACGGGATAATGATATATATATATATACCGTCACGCCTTCATCCCAGAGTGGGGTAGGCAGAGCTACAGAATTACCAACAACTTTAACAGCCAGTTGTCAATTCTGTAACCACATTTTGCACAAACAGGCTAAGATGTTTATCATGTTTATCATGTGTATATTAGTGACAGGTTGCAAGCCCATCGCCTAAAAATACTACAAGCCTTTAATCCCTTAGTCGTCTCTTACGACTTCCACAGGAAGGTATGGAGTGGTACTATTCTATTCTGCCGGCAACCACACGGCCAAATACGGGATAATGAAACTGTGAAAATTCGCGGAAACTTCGAGAAATCTTTGCAACTCACTTCAGATGATAACTTTATCGAGTCACACTAGGGAAGTGGAAAATAGGAAACCGATTTTTGAAGTTACTCAATTAATTTAATGTTTATAAGTTTGGAATCTTGAAGTTAATGATGTATTTTTGATTAAGAGTAAGACCAAGATAAACTAAGCAAGACATTTAATTAGAACATTTATATCAGCTATTTTTTTTGCTAATTATCAAATTGATCTAACAATCTGGTGAACTAACAAACAATAAAATCAAATCGGTGAATGTAGGATTGAATTGAAGTAGGTACCAATTTGGCTTACTTACTAATGCGATTCCTACCACAATACAATATGGTACCATAGAGCTGGGTAAAGATTCAACACGATAAAACCATACTTTATAATGACGTGTTATTGTATTATATGTTACTTGACAGTAATGACGGCCGAGTTAAAAAAATACCATTACATGTCAAATGCGGTAATGGTTTTACCCCGTAGACTGTAGAATAGAGCGTCTGGAGCAATGATGGAGACGGAAGGTTGATATAAGAACTCCTCAATAGCTCATAGTAGATCTGTCGATTTTACCTCATTTAACTCGTCTTTTGATGGTGAGTTAATGATTTAGTGTCTTCAATAAAGTGCCTTTTATTAATCTTATTTTAAATATCTATATGCTTCAAGTATTATACACTACAAAGTTTTGATATCAATAAATGTAGGTTTCATTACCGTAAAACGGGGTGAGTAGAGATACAACCTAAAATGAAGCATGTGTCACTAATTATAAGACTGAAGTTATTTCCAATAGACGTAGCGTTAATTCATACTATTTAATACTAGTTCTTATTTGTAACCAGTTCTGACTTATTTTAGGTTATGGACGTCTACTGCTAGGCATCGGTATATATTTAAACCTTGACAACGCTGTAGTCAACAAGATTAAAATTAACGTTAACGATTGTCGAAAATAGACAAAAATATTAGAAATTAGCGCTTGACCGTCCGGTAACGATAACGTAATCCGAATTGATTTCAACGTGTTATTTAATGGAGATGTATTTCCGTTTTCTATAATACTGCGTCATATTTATATTAAATCTAGCAGCAGCCAGCCCGATAGGGAGGCGCCCTCGGGGCCCGTAATGAAGCGCGGTAACGAACACGCGCTGACGTCACAGTTTTATAAGGAGCCCAGATTTAGTTTATATTATCAAGACTAGCGTTCCGCCCTTGCTTTGCTCTGGTTTAAACAAGCTAAAGATTTGCCTTTATTTGTGAAAAATGTATGTTTTCAATCGGTTCCTGAGAGTTCCAGAGATAGAGATAGAGATTACAAAAACTTACGACAAAAAAAAAAAGTATAGACTTTAGTACCCATAGATAGCTATATAAATAATTAGTCAAAACATGGACATAAGGGTTGAGAGGAATGCCTCAATGCTAGTACTTTCATCGGTTGTCTCTTCCCTAGTATGTTTAACTTCTAGATAATAAGCGTTAAATTGTAATGCATGTTGAGTTTGCCTGTAATTGGGTGGATACTCTATCAATATCAACAAAATGTCATAATTAGTTAGTAAGTTTCATAATACCTTACCTGTTGGCAAACCTGAATAAATAAATAAATAAATAATAAATACCGAAACCGAACAATTGAAATTCTTCTGGTGCCAGTGGTAGCGTTCATACTACCAAGAAAATAAGTGCGCATAGTAGAATCTTTGAACGGTGCTTTATCTATCTACCAGCCCCTCAATCCAAAGTTACTTTCCATCCATTTCAAAGCCTATAATAGTCTATTGCAATCCCCACAATGTCCCATACAAAAAGCTAAGCGCAACGGCAAATACCTAAACGCTCTCGCTGCACTCGCCGCAAATTGAGTTACAAAACGATTCTTTCGGATCCAGCGGCTCTCAAAGTTTCACAAAGGTTGCAAGATGGCAATCCTTGTTTGCTCCACGCTCCCTAGAGAGCTATTAATTTGGAAACGGGAATGAAACTGCGTTTATCTAAACTTTGACAACGTAAATGTTGCTCACAATATTACGGAGACCAGCATCTATTACCTAGCGTTAACTGTATACACTTTTAACCTCAAAAATAACTTACTTTCCCCCCTCCCCCTTTACTTCTTAAACCCATGCCAGTTTCTACTCATAAAAAAATTAAAATTTTTAAAACTGTTTTGGCCTCAACTTTATATCAAAGAACATGGCTAAACTACTAATAACTGCCCTAAGCATGTATAGAGAATTTGAAAATGCGTTAATTAATTATATGTTTATGTTTACTGTCGAATAATAATAAAGTATTTAAAAGTTGTTTACTTGTTTATTCATATTTTTTGTTCGCCATCGAGACCTGACAGATACTCGTAACATTAATCTTATGTCATCTGTCATCTGTCAGTAAGTATGACGATTCGTTTTGCTTAAAATTTATGTAAAAATGTTACGATTTATTTTCAAATTTTAAAAGTTTCTGAAACTTGTTTCATGCTAAATACTAATATTCAGTTCATTAGCATAAAATATTACTAGTTACAATGTTTATACATTGCTAGTGCAGTCGCCCATACTTCAGTTCAGCCATGTCCTTTCCATAAAGATCAATAATTACCCAAATTATCGTCGAACTTTACGAATGCCCAATGAGTTGACTCTAACAACGTTCAGTCGATAAACAAAATTACATGTAACCTTGGCTACTTAAAACACGTGAGTGGCTATTACCTCAGTCTTCCTTCTCCACCGTTCTTCGATAATCGGCACCCACGGTACGCAAGCCATATCTTCCGATCTGCGAAATAAAGACGCATAGGGCACATAATGACCGAGCCCCATCGCAGACGGTGTTATTTCATATTAGACTGTATCCGGCAGACATTACGGGTATCCTGGCAGACATAACGTGTATCCTGGCAGACATTAGGCAGACAGATGGGTTTCATTACGTCGTCCTTAACTGGGCGCGTTATGTGGCGATTTATTTCTTTGGCGCTTGATTTGGTAGAGCGGTGTTTTGTGCTTAAGATGATTGTTTGCGTCTTTCAAGAAATGTTTTTAACTAAATGAGAGTTGTAGATTTTAAAAAGATTTTTTTTTAGTGTCAGACATTTTTTTGACAAACTGTTTTTAGTTTAATGGTGGTAAGACCTTGTGCAGGGTCCGTCTGGATTTCTATCACCTTATACAGTTATGCTACATACAATTCAAATACAGTTTCATGTTCACACTTCCTAGGAAATCATTTAAAAACAAGTAATTTTTCGTGCAGTTAAACAACAATTATATGTAGATATCATATTCTGTAGGTTTTAATTCTAAATAAATATAATATGGTCGCTAAATCTAACCACATATCCTCGACCTTAAAAAGGGTGAACCTACCGTCAGGAAGCATTATTTGCATTATGTTTCATTGTGGGAATAAGATTACCAGTTAATTTACTCGTGCAGAGTTATAATTATTTTAGGCTCAGAATTTCAATCTTGAGATTGTAGTCTTAAGATTGATAATGTCTTAAGATCAGATCAAGCGCACTTGTGCTCGTTTGCTTATTCGATATCATAAAAAAAAGTAATTATCACCAACTTATTTCAAGTCAGAGAATTTTTAGAAACATTTGGAGATGCAATGCGAGTATTTATATACTCGTAAAAGTTTTCCACTTGGAAAAACTCTAACAAGCCCTCTACTATCATAAAAACAATATATTTTAAATATGACATAATTATATTGCCACGTGGTTGCCGGCCTAGAAATTGTGCCACTCCAAGCCTTCCCGTGGAAGCCGTAAGAGGCGACTAAGGTAATACAGGCTTGTAGTATTGTTAGGCGATGGGCTTGCGACCTGTCACTAATGTACACTGGTAATTATCTTAGCCTGTATGTGCAAAATGTGGTTACAGAATTAACAACAAGTTTGAACAAGAACTGTTGGTAATTGGGCCATTCTACTTTTCGTTGTACATAATTTTTAGCCACGTTCTCACTAAGCTATTATTATTTCAAAAAACGGTAAAGTGCTGCGTTTTCTAACTTGAAACTTGAAAAGGTCCGTAAATAAGCTTATATTTAGAATTATTCATAAAAAGTTATTTGTAATACCTATAAAGTGAGTAACGCAGTGGACGTTGATGTCCCCGCCTTTTCTATGGATAAAGTGCAATTTACCAAGTGGGTTACCAAGATTCGTCAACAATAATTGAGTAATTTAAGAGTTGTTTTTTTAAAAACCATTAAGCTTAAATATTATAAGTTCATGTTATTTATTTATTTGCGGATTCATAATTTGGTATACTTTGATAAAAAATATATCAAATATACTTTTGATCGGACGATAGCAGAAGTGTATGTACACTGAAAAGTAGAATGGCCCAATTCTGTAGCTCTGCCTACCACACTCTGTGATTAAAGGCGTGAGTATATGTACGACTCATCTTAAATTTATAGCAGCACTATGATTCAAAAGCTGCTTTTAACCAACATGTATATTCGTACTGTTTACCAGACTCGAACCCTAACCCTCGCGCAAGCTAACACCTAACCACTTCCTAAGTGAAACTAGTAAACTAAGTCCACAGCAGTGCAAAGATCAGCGGGGTCATTAATCAGAGTCGAAACGGCGAGATCCGGCGCTACTGTATTCATTTGATCGTGGATGTCGATGCTATTAATCAGGCAGCCGGGCTGTTTTGTTTGTCTGTGCCAGGCGTGCGAAGTTAGGTTATTTAGATGCGGTGGTTTCAAAAAACGACACTGCAAGTGGTCAATGTAAAGACTAAACTATTTTAGTTAAAGTATTTAACATATACTTTTAAATATATTGAGCGATTGCAGAGGGATTTAAAAGGTTTTATTTTTGGTAAATAATTCGATTTCATGTTACTATTTTAACTAAATTAATGAAATATAAAATGAGTACACAATATTTCAAAATATCTGTACTTCTATATAGAAAATTTATTTTACTAGTTATTATTACGATTTTTTACAAAGACCTGCTAAAAAAAATCTAAAACGAAATTTTACGCGTCTTTTAACCTTTTTCTTGGCAGAAATAAAAAAGGTCATGGAATCAAGCTTCTTCAGATTTCAGTGCAGTAAAAGAATAAAAAATAACAAAATATATATCAACAGTGAGTATTATTGTATATAACTTATAATACACATCGTCAGTCAAAGATTTTAAACAGTTAAACGTGAAGCGAATAATGATACTATATCGCATTTTATTAAATTATGACGAGCTCTAAAACCGATTGAGAAAGAATAAACACAAAGCTATCCAATAGATAACGATGTATTCACTAGGTACATCTGTACACATCGAACCAGTTACATCCGGAAATCAATCCAAAGTACCACCTCCAGTATTAGCACACCGTGGGCTGTGTGCACAGGGCTGCGAGATAAGAGCAACACAAACACGCTGACCTGCCGGCAGATACGCCCCGTCTAATGCCTTGATTGAGAACATGACTGACAGGGCAATGACGAAATGACTGACGATTGAACCAAATATTACTGAAATGAGCGATTAAAAAGGTGTGAAAATTATGTTGATGATCTTGGAAACTTAATATACTTTCATGAGGAAATGATTTAGTGAATAGGTAAATAACAACAAATAGATTTTGACTGATAGGATATAATGGCAAAATCATTTTGTGAAATCAAATCAAATAAGTTTATTTGCTAGAATACAGTAAAGCGTGCAAATATTTTGCTGATTTTTAATCGATTTAACGAATCAATAATATAATCTTCAAATAAAATCCAGTAAGCGACTTTATACTTTCGGGTAAATGGCTGTAAATTTCTATACACATTTTGTACACATTCCTGCTATACATCGCCTTGTTACAAGGAGGTTTGTACATTAGACACGTAATTCTTTTCCTTGTTTAAAAAAATCTCACTGCCTTTTTTGAAATATATTATATTAATAGTGAAAATTAACAAAAATACATAAAATATTCCTGTAATGTACATACAATCATAGTAGTGGTAGAATGTGCAGCTTTTTGAACGGTGGGTGAACATAATCACCTAACGCACTTTTTTTAATTTTCAAAAACCCTGTCGATGTCTACAGCATTTCCCCACAGCAGCAGAAAGGTTCTTGATCCATTCGATTTTATGCCATTCTCGCTAGAGGGCGCTCGTAAGTCTCGTGACTTTGTATATACGCGTAGAATTCGTTTTCCGTTTTACCGCCTTTTCTTCCCGTTGGGGCTGATATTCGTAAAATACTTAGTGCACCCCGAATTCCCTTGGTCCAGCGTTTTAGGCAGTGCGTTGTTCGTCAGTCAGTTAGTCAGTCAGTCACGGAAGAATGTGTACGTACATTTGGCCAAAAATGCGCTCGGTACGGTTGAAGTTCATTTACATGTCATCTTACAACAAGTTGTTGCAAGTTGCAAGAGAAAATCGCCCATGCAATAATATTATGACACTGACCACTTAAGCGATTTTTAGATCACAGAGATTTTATTTTCAAAACTGATAGTCCACTTCTTTGACCGACCATACTACAGATTATTGTTGATCAGACAGGCCAAATATTTGTGATCATTATCTGGTGTTATATTTTGGTATTTGCATTGATAAAGACATAAGACATTAATTTATTGGTTTTTAATTATTTTTAACTAAGTATTCCCACGAAAATGACCGAACTGTACTCCAAAACTGTTTAAGAGTTGGTATTCTCCACCTTACTTTAACTCTAGCAATTCTTAACCCAAAAACTTTTCAACCTTGGTAGCGCTACACAAAATAATTAAGTAACGAAAACGTCGTAACCTTGATCTTTATTCAAACGAATAAAAATAAACTCTATTCCCAGCTGACATGAAATAGACTCAAGGTCCTTTATCAAGGTCCCGACACTTTTAGGTTATGTTACGTCTATATTTCAGAACTTGGGGCAATTTGCCTAAAACTTTTTTAGTAGAGGGCCTAGCTATCCACTTTACTTATAACTTCTAGCGATATTCCAAGTTTTTTATTACAATTGTAGTCAAATATAAATTATTGGTTATTTTTTTAGTAAAAAGGTAAATAAATGCTTAAAGTTACCTCTTTTGCCGTCGGTGTTTCTAATTACAAGTAAAATAACAGCTATGTGTACTTAATATAGCGTTCATTGAATACAAAATGGACACATTCCGAAATGAGTCAGTGTTGCATTTTAAAATAAGAAGAAGAAGCTGTGTTCTGTTTTTTATTTTGGTGGCCGTGGCGATTATGAATAAAAACCATATTTTTCATTATTTAGACCGCTATCAATAGATACATTGCAGGTATTAATTACAATTACAAAAGACTGAGTGGTACCCTATTTGACACTTTTTAACACTCGGAACTTTGTCACACCAAATATTTGGTTTTGTTTTTGTATCATATTATGTACTGTGTCAAATTTTATCAATAAAAAAATCATTCTTATTTTGCTTTTAATTCAAATTTTTTTTTCGATATCGATCTTTACCATTGCAAAGAAATAGGGGTAGTAATGGAAAACTAATTCTACACGTATAGTAACTTTATAAAATTTAACATAAATCTAACATGGCTGCCAACCTATACACGTAAAACCCCCTCCATCAGCACAATGTACCTTCATTAGATATGGAGTGTACAGCAAATATCGGGCTTGCCCAAACCGAGTGGACAAACAGTAATTAGTAGATTAATTGTTACAGTTAATGGCTCTCCAGTAGGGCACGGATTATCTGTCTGTGACACCGTCTGTTTGTCCGTGGTGATAGCGCTTGAGATGGTAAATATAGGAAAGCTGGTTTGGTTAGTATAGCTACTAGAGGTTAATAGGGTTCACTATAGTTTCACCAAATCATTGAGCAACCTTTTATTTTACAAGGTTTCATTTTGCATTTTTTTTAATTTTACCTGTTTGAAATTTTTATAAATGGTTATTATGCTCTGGAAAATAATAAAAAGTTGGAATTTGTTAACAAAATTGTTTAAAACCTTAGCATTATGCTGAGCCAGTGTCCTATACACTGCCGCGAAGACACTCACGTTTTTTTAACTGTTTTCTGTTTTTACTTTTTTCTGTGTGTCTTATGTGTGTTGTAAATAAATGTATTTTTCGATTCCTTTCTTTTCAAACTAGTTGAGAGATCAACTTTTTACATACGTACCCAAAAAAAAGCGACAAACTAAGACTGCAAACGTTACTTTTTACAAAATAGACATCATTATTAAACTTGCACTGTCACGTCCGAAGATAATAATCATTTTTCATATTAATAATATCATCAATACAATGCACTTAGATCCCGCTGTATCTTAACGACTCTTTTCGATTCGACTCGCACGGGCGCCTCCCAAAAGACCGAAGTCTTACAGCTGTTCTAAACCAAACGAGGATAAACGTACCTTAAAACGATAGAAAAAAACTTTAAAGGGCTTAGAATAAGGTTGCAAAAGCAATGCTAGTTTTTTTACAGTTACACCTTTTTTGTTAAAAAAGGTTGTATAGTACACTACTGCTATCTTTTACCGAATAGGCGTAAATACGAAAGGCGGTTGTTTGATTATCAGTCGCTTGGAGTTTGTATATAGTTGATAATTGTACAGATGCCATGTGGATTTTGTGTTATTTTAATATTTGACAGGGTTTTGTACAATGCGATTGTATAAATTGAAGGATACCAGTGATTGTTGATTTAAGCTTTTTAGGGAAAGGTAATTTTGGGCGCTGGGCAAACTATAGGGTTACAATACTAACACTATGCGAATGTGCTAGAGTTTTCTAGAAACACCTCGTAAAACGCCAAATTTTCAACTGCAATGTGATTTGGTTTTAAAATACGCAATTTAATTACATACAGGAGTTTTAGGACTTTACATCAGGTGACCCGCTAGTTTCTCTCCTGTAGCACTTATTTTATATAAAAAAGTAACCCAAACTCAAATGCCACTGGTTCTCCGACCTCTCTTATAATCACTCTCGCTTGGTCGCTTGCTTTTTCCGCACCATAAAAAAAAAAAATTACAATTAAAATCCAAGTAAACACCTATATTTTATAACACCCCTTGTACAATCTTTCCCGTGAAACATACTGTATATAAAAACTTAAGTAAACTATCCCCCTCCCTTATCGTTTGTTTAGGGTGAGTTTTTATTGATGGCAGTCAAAATTTCGGTGAATCCTATCATTTATTATATTTTTTGCATCTTGCTATCAACAGCGGTGACAACTATGTATAGTCGAGGTCATAAGTGACATTACTATTTTTACCACGTTATACAGTAAGTTATTTTGGAATATTTAATATTTACTCATTGCAATTCAGATATTTCCTAATGCAACGTTTACTAACACTAAAATAAACGATCAAGTTTTTCTTGACACTTAAATAATTATACAGTTATGGTTCCTTACTCTTGATGACTACATTTTTTTTCTAATTTGTAACTTGACAAACTCGATTAATTATTAGAAATACTACAAAAATATTAAGAGTCCATGAGTAAATATATTTCTACGGATGTGATCATGTGATGTTTATTTTTTCTTTCTAAAAATAGGGGTTACCCTATATTATATTTTCACTGTTTTGGCAGCGACAGTACTGACGTCACGCCTGAGCGGCAAGGGTTGTAAATGGAAACAGTTTCCAAGTGCATCTATATCGAGATTTATGTTTAACATTTGACACGTCATTTTTTCTGCCGTTATACTTGATCACCTTCAGACAAGAGCACGTGACAGTTTTTTGTATTATTTGGACACAAAATGGACATCCTTTATTTTGGGAGAAATACATGGTGATGTTTTTTATTCCTACGATTTATGTATAAACGCGATAAAGGTTTAGTTCGTTTGCACGATTTCACGACTACTATTTATGTGAAAAGTGTTATGAAATTTCAAACGAGTAAGTACTTTGTATTCAGGAAAATAATATATCATTTTCTGAAAAAAAAAAATATATTAAACTGCCGTACAAGTATAATTATGACGTAATTTTGAATTAGTTATTTCCTCCTTAACCTAACATGTATTTTATTTTTTATTATTTTATTTAATGTATTTGATAAAGCTTAAAAGATCCTCAATATAAGGACAAAATAGTAAGCACTTAACTTTAGCAGCCATTTTGAAATCGTAACAAACTTCCTTTGCTTAGTGAAATAAAACTTAACATGTCACTGTATACCTTATTTATTATTTTAGAGATCTTATCTTTTAAAACCAATGATCCCCTGCGTTCGAGCACTAAGTTCCCCGCTGATGGTGTTTCGGTGTAATCCGCACTATTTAGCTGGCTCGGGCCCGCCGTGTCGTATGGGATTTGAATCAAGGCGGCTTCAGACGGACGCGCGGTTTGCTTGCGGTTTCGTAGCGGGAGGAGAGTTTTGATAATATTAATAATAATTTATTTATTTGCTAAAAACATGGTTTAACAAAAGATGTTTCAGTTAATGGACAGTTCACATGTCCAACCATAAAAATATAGGCATGCAAATGTTACCTTTTTTACTACAGCGAGTCTAGACTACGTGTGCAGACAATGTGTGAAAGGTATGTTGCCAGTCGCTAATTGTTTTAAAAAAGGTATTTAAGTAAGCGTGTTTTTGATATAGCAAGTTAAGTTTTAGTTAAAGGTGTCCGTTCTTTTTAATTCAAATAAATGTATATTTTATTTAAACTAAACAAGTGCGATGAATAAACATAAATAAATAAACTATTTTATTTAAAAACCTTTGGACCAGAAAAATAAATCAAGTTCCAATATTTTTTGTTTTTATTCGCATTTTTTTTTTAAAAACGCTGCGTCGTTGTTGTGTGTAGACGTCTTTCAAATCGCGTCTCGCAGGATCTGAATAAGCCCGCTGTTAGACGGCGGGGGCTAGGTCACAAGTACTTTGCTCGCCACCCTTCTAGAAATAATACATCCCATTAAAATGTCTGGTCAGGCATCATTTATCTTTATGGGGAAGATATAGGGATTCATTTTTATGAACTTTCGTTAAGATACAGTACAGTCAAGTTCATTAATATGTGTACACGTTAGTACCTTGTTTATTTACTGTGAAGTTTAAACTGCCATTATATGAATTGTCACAGCGATAGTGACAAGGTACTAAAGCGTATACATATTTACGAACATTATGACAGCTCCTATTTACTTGACATTTTATAATATTGTCAACGTTAAGACAGCTCTTATTTACTTGACAATAATGGCGGTTGAGTTATAACAACACGTTTACATGTCAAGATCAATATGGTTAAGAGTAAAGTCAACCACACGCATGAGATACATAGTGAGATTAATGAGGGATTTTGTTATCTACAATGTAAAGTTTGGTTTTTAAATTTATTTAATCTACGTGGAAAAGGGGTGTATTTTTTTCGATTTTACGAGTACTCAGCTGATTTTACCATAGGTACTGAATAAACGAGATTTTTCTTTTAAAAAAACACGTCAATTTTTCTCGGGGATTTAAAATTGTTACATATTATACATTTATAGTTAAAACATCTTTGGTCAGCGATGTCGTGACATGCGCCAAAATACAAACAAATATTCCAAAATATTTTTAACGTATCAAAACCAGAAGTATTTATTTCTTTATGTTCCTTTTTATTTTTGGACACAGGGTGAGCCTAAAAGAAGCCACAGCCACGATTGAAACTGATCACCCCAAAACCATTTAAATTCAAAGCATTCCTCCGACACCCTTGTTTATTCGTCAGCAAAAACCTCGGCAATCAAGGAAATCGGATAAAAATTAACGACGGACGGACGGACGACATCGACATGTCCATAAATTGTTTACGTACACAGAAATCAGCGTAATTGTTGTTTGACTTGTCACTGCTACTGATTTTGATGAGTCCAAAGCAGGCTCGTGACAATACAAGCCATGGTTCTTAAAAAACTGTATTTCTTTGGAGATTTCATTTTGATATCGTTGTCAGTTATTGGAAACTTGCAAACAAAATCAATATTGAAAACTGAAATATTATTAAATTTTAATGATTTTATAATCTTATTACTAATTATTACAAATGCATAAATAAACATGGATAGAAAGAGTTGAGGTCTTTGAAAATATATGCGTGATAAAAAACACTTTCCATAATGTAACTTTTTTGTTTTGAATCACACTGTATATTACAAACTACAAATCTTATAAAGGATATAAAATACAGGATGTTTATTTAGTAAGGACCTAAGCTTAAAGCAGTTGCTAAGTCTATAAAAATACTCTTCTAAAAGACCTTCGGTGACATAATATAAGAAGCAAAAAGAAACATCGACAGCCAAATTACGGGGAAGCCGGCGGTTGCCGAAATCCCCCTTATTGGACAAATAAACAAGCACAATACACAAATCAATTGTCTAGTCGAAGATTTACCAAAAATAAAGCACATGGCTTAAAACATAGAGGTTCCGTATACAAAAAAACGATCGAACGTCTTGAACGCGTTTAGAAAAAATTGGCGGGAACATGTAAGGGAAAGCAGAAAATTAATAATATACGGCTGAATATTGCCTTTAATTTCCTCGTAATGGCAGCCAGAGTGGAGGGAGACTAAAAAGAAGATGGCGGGACAATTTGGCGGGAGACTGTCAAGTATTAGGCAGAACATGATGGCTGGAGAAATGAGAAAGAGGTCTTTATCCAGCAGTGGGACACTAAATAGGCTATATAGAGATGAGTTGGAGATTGCTTTCTCACTCTCTCTTTCGCAACCAATATACAGAGAGAAGCCAGAAAGAGTGTGATGACAAAAGACAGCGAAGTACTATTAATACTCTCGTTTTACTTTAATTAATAGGGAAGAATGGTGAAGAAGAGGATACTACGCCATTTCCTGACTGTGGAACTCTAACTCAGGCTAGGTTTTGGAGTCTACTTGTCAACCAGAGATCTGTGTGCTCTATGGCAGTCTGTGCCACCGAATGATGAAACAGAGGTTTAATATACCATACGGGTAGGGTGGAGATAATTTGGACTGAGGTCTTAATAAAGAACCAGCCAGACAATTAAAAATGTACTAAGAAATTGGTCACTGTTATTTATATTTATTAAATATTACATTACAAATGAAGATTTTGATCGGAAACGAGAAAAAATGCCTGTTTTATTAAATATATATATATCCTAGCAGATATCTATAAAGCCCTAAATTCGAGTGAAAAGTTACTGTCCTTTTTTTTTTTTTTTTTTTTATGGCATCGAGTAGGTAGACAAACGAGCACACAGACCACCTGATGGTAAGCGGAAACTGTGACCCATAGACATTCGCAATCACAAGAAGAAGAAGAAGAAGAAGAATAGAAGAAGAAGAAGGTTCGTTAATTTTCTTTGAATTATCAATAATGATTATGACACGACCTAAATTTGGTGTCAAGCAATGCAATAGAAACCTTGTCGAAGTCATTCAGCTACAGCATCATCACTTTTTCTTTTTTAAACATTTAGGATGGGTTCTGACCTCCCTACGGACCCCTAGCGCGTACACAAAACGTCAACGTCCCAGTAAACCCCCCTAATTTGATGTTCCCGCACGTACGGCCGCTAATACATCATTACCATCAATATTTCCCATCCCGTAAGGAAAATTGACAATGTTTTGTGATTCCCTTTTGCGGGGACAAAGCTTTTTGCAATCCGTTTTTCTTAATGGTTTTGGCTTGTCAAAAGGTAGCTGCTAGAATAAGGTATTTAGAAATTGGTTTTGTAGTATTTAGGTTAGAGATTAGAGAGAATAGAGATAGTTGTTGAAAACTTAATCAAACATGAAGGTCGAAGGTCGAAGGTAAAACAATTGATGCTCAATTTGTGTTCAAAGTATGTTTAACAAAGGTGTAATATTTAAAACAATAATAAGTGCAACGTTTCCTATCCTTGATAAATTAAGTGTCCAGTTAAAAAAAAAACAAATAACTGCTATTTATAGGTAACGAACCCAGAAAAGTATGTACTGATTTTAAAGAGAGTCGTGTCAATGTCAGTAACATCTAGATTAAAAGGAAAATATTTTAGTCCACGGTAAAGAGATTTTCTTGTACTTAAGTTTTTTTGTGACACGGACACGCTGTATAGTCGCAGAAGTTACATGATTCTACGTAAATATTATGATTATTTAACCGTTTTTTGAAGTAGCATTAGATGCCAAAATGTTGGCAATTTTGTACAAGATAATAAGTTATTAGATACATTTATTTGAAGGGAGCATAGTAGAGCCCTGTAACAAAACATGTCATGCAATGCCCCGTTGAAAAATAGTTACGAGTACATAGTTATTTTACCGATTATTATGTTTCTATTTTAGAAGAATAGAACAAGATTTTTCAATTAAAGTGTATACATAATATAGCGTATATTACTCAAACAATTTACTTAGATAACAATCTCATTTAAATTATATAATTTAGATCTTAAGATATTAATATTGCTACACCCTAAACGGGTCCATGTGCAGCACTTTTATTATTCTGTAAGACCAACATTGTAAATACCATGGATGCAATAAATAAATTTATTATTATTATTATTTTAAGTATTTATAAAATTTTCTGTAAATTAGGTTTTTTACAATAAATATTCAATTAAGTATAAATTATTATTATTATTATTAATAAAATAAACAAAAATGTATATTATACAGTACGAGTAATTCAATCCTAGTAGGTTTTCTTGTAACATTGGTAAAAATATTTCATTTTTCAAAATTAAAACTATTATTCAATAAAAGCAATTTTCAGTCAAGAAATAACCTATTTTCCTGCAAATGATCTCCATTGTGCCCTCTAAAACCAGTCACTGAACAACCTATCACCCTGTATATAACACTATATTTTAATCAAAGATCATCCATAACGCATTCCCTTCAAGAACATAACAAATTTGCCTTCGCCCTAAATGTAAAATGCGCTAATGAATCTCAAGTGAGCCAGGACGAGCTAATATTAACGCTGCACTCGCAGAAGGCAATAAATGTAAATTCCATAGGCGTTGCTAATTGCTCAGGCCCCATCCTGTATAAATATTTACATAAAGCCGATACTCGCGCTTAAAATTCTAATTTTATTGTAATTCACGTTTGAGGGTTAGTTTGTGATATTGATTGAAGGGATTGATGAGTATTTTTTATCAACTGCTGTTATAAAAGTGCAAAACTATTTAAGAATTGTAAAAAAACACGGTTTTATTTTCTGTTTTGAACCAAATTGGAATTGTTATTTTAACCTCTTGTTTTCATTTTTAACATACTAAGTAAACGCGAAGCTCTATTGCGTTGCTTGCGACAAAGTATTTAAAATTAAGTTCGGTCTAGTGAGCCACATTAAAGCTCACGCAAGGAAATAAATTGTATAAATTTATTTATTTTACGTATTTTAGAAGAAAAAAAAAAGTCAGGGTCGCCGTCATCGAAATCGATGAGGAGGACTATATATATATATATAAATACGAAGTTCCTTTCCAAGTCTGTCTGTTTGTATAACCGCTAACTGCTAAACCATGGAACGTTTTTTTATGTGGTTTTTCATCAGTTAGGTTGTTATGTATCAGTGTTACACAAAACATACATAAACCGAAGCGAAGCGAGGTTGGTCACTGTTTAATAACTATTATAAAACTAATTGTTGCCCGCGACTCCATCTGCGCAGAAAAATAAAACATAGCCTATGTTCATCAGGAATAATGTAAAATTCTACAAAAATGCATGGTCTTGACCCGTAACATAGTCAGTAATGATTATTTCAAATGCAAAAGCTTTGTCTTGTCTAGGGAACACCGTTGATGTAGGAAAACCTATCGAAAATTTTATGTGGTCATCTTTCACCGTCTTATATACAAATATAAGTAGGTGGGTTATTGTTTTTTTTTCCTTTTTCTCCATTCCTTGTTTTTCTGCTGATCTACGCATGTTATTTGGTATTACATTTAATTTAATATTTATAGCTTTATATAATGCTAGACTAAGTAGTACCATTGTAATATGTTTAAAAAATGTCTGACTGCTCAGTTTCTTGCGGCGTTTCTTCTCAGCAGTGTCTCCTCTTGGGAAGCGCTGGTAGAATCTTGACGTGTAAAAGTGCCCGTACGGCCTACTTACTGAATAAATGTCTTTTATCTTTTTATTTTTAATGGTGAGAGAATATTTTAAATCGGTCCAGAAGTTTCGAAACTTATTGAATTCATACAAACAAGCAATCAAATATTTCCTCTTTATAGTATAAGTGTAGATGTAGATAAGTAAATGATTATTACTGATAATTAAAACAATTTTTTTTTAATTTTATTTGAAACTATTTAGCCACCAATCAATTTATAGCTAAAAGTTACTTTAAAGTAGTTGCTATTAATACTACTTACAATCATATTGAGAACTGTTCTCGTTAAAAGCTGAAAAATAATAAAAGTAAACAAGTAAATCGTAATAAAGAAACAAAACACATAATTAACAAACAACGATAAACTTTTGAAAAGACGAATTTGCTAAGAAAAGTTTTTAGACAAATTTAAAAAACTTTGCGAGACCTTACCTTCGTACGTCAACCCCAATCTGGAACAATAAATTATATTTAATGCCAGACAATAGGTAAGCAGAATCTAGGACTTTATGAGAAAATGTAATAAACTGCGTACTGAATTTCTTGGAATCAATGATTAAATTGAATAATAAGTTATACGTGGACTATTGCAATTTGTAGCCCTAGAATTGATTTCCATTGTTTATTTGAGAGTTGGTGAAGCGAATCGCTTTTGTTTATTGGTTCTGTTGAAATGTTTACAATGTTGACATGAACATTTTAGGTTGGATTCGATCAAACTGGAATAAGTTTACCGAGATTAAAAGCCGAATTTGTAAAGACTTATCTCGGATTAAGTCTTATTCTAGTTTTTGGTCAAATTCGCCTTTAGTAGTTTACTTGATTCTAACCAACTTTTTATTTTAAATGTGGCATGTTTTTATAAAAACATAAATTTATTGTAAGTATTACTGAGCAAATCATAATAGGTACGGTCACGAGTGTTAATTTGGGACCCAAATGACCCAATTCAAGAAAAAGATGCTTGAAGTCGTCAATGTCATTAGAGATGTCAAGTGATTTGTAACTTTTAGGAAACTCAACCTTATTGTTGTAGAATGTCAGATTGACTTTGGACCTAAGGTGGGTACCAAATTAATACTCGTGACTGCACACATACTAATTCCACATGCAAATAAAATTCACAATAAAAACGTCACCCGAACGCCAGTTCAGTAGGCCCGCGTATAAATCAAAAAGATCCTTTGACACAAAGATTGCTAAGTCGAGCCGTACGCGATTTGACTGTGAAACGACTTTCTTGAATTTGAATTTCGTAGTAAGTGAGACTCGAAAACAAATGGCGCGACGGTATTCGAGGTACGCGAGCTTTGACGATTCGCTCCGGACGGGTTTCCCCGTGCGTTGCATTTCTTGGATCTGAGGTAAATTTAATTCTGCAATCGGGATGCGGTCTAGTTCATTTTTAGAAGAGTCCCGGACCGTTATTTTAAACCTAGCTGTTGCCCGCGACTTCATTCGCGCAGAAAAATAAAACAGCCTATGTTCATCAGGGATAATGTAGGATTCTAATGGTGGAAGAGTTTTTCAAATTGGTCCAGGAGTTTTGGAGCCTTTTCAATTGAAACAAACAGACAATCAAATTTTTCTTCCATATATTATTAGTGTAGAAGATTACATTATGATCGATTGATGAAAAATATATTTAGATCAGGCTTGAATTTTGTAACCATAGTTTTACTTCTCTGGTTATTTACCTAATTTATTGTATTCTTAAAGCCTAGATGTTTTAGGACTCCTTAGTTTTGTCATATTTGTAGGAATTCAATTAGTTGCACCTGCATTCCCCTTGACAAAATGAATTCTTTCCGCTGCTGCGTTGAGGACATAGGGAACGTAATTCAACGGCGCGCGGGCGATGGGAACGCAGTCGCTCTCTACCTCATACTGTAAACACCACCCTGACGCCTAGTGAATTCATATTTCACTACAATTAATTTCAACTTGATCTTGTCTACTAATTCGAACCGCCTCCTCGCAAGAAGGTTTAACACATTAATTTAAACACGTTTCATACATTAAAAAAAACACCGACGCTCTTTTTCCAAAGAGGTCGCGCGACTTCAAAACACAATGCACTCGAACTCCCCAGCAAACTCCTCAGACATGACAACATTCCTTCAAACAATTTTAATCTGGCGAGTACCACCTTTGAGCCATCGAAAGTTGTATCTTTTACCTTTTTACTCGGATCTTCACAATGGTTCACTAGTTCGTGTTCAAATACCAACTTAGACAAAGGGGGGTACCGTAGGGGGTTACCTTGGGCCCACACTGTTCCTTCGAATTTGGAATTGTTGGAACTTTCCCACTTTCACGCTTCCTTTTATCTCTTCGAAAGTGTTTCTGTGTTAAATTATTTTTTTCTTTTACTTTCTTTTATGATGCGTGTGTGAGAAATGTCTGAGCACGTTCCGCCTTTAGTGTTTGGAAGGGATATTGTCTTTTACGAGATCTTCACAGGTTTATTTAGTTTCGAAGCATTAGTTCGTTCAGTTCATTCGTTCTTTCAATTCAATTTTAGAATTTTGCATCTGTAGACTGCACTTTTGTATTTTTTTGACGACACGATAAGCTTAGTTGGTAGTGACCGTGCATATGATGCTAATAATAATAATAATACGACATTTATTTCAGGAAGAACCCATATAAAATACATTAAAAATAAAGTATAAACAAATATGAGTAGGTGGATTTGTTTTTTTTTTTCTTCCTTTATCTCTCACGTAAGATTTTTGGCATGGTTTCCTGCTGATCTACGCATGTTATTTGATATTATATTGAATTTAATATTTATTGCTTTATATAATGCTAGATTAAGTAGTACCATTGCAATATGTTTAAAAAATGACTGATTGCTGAGTTTCTTGCGGCGTGTGTGTGGGAAGCGCTGGTAGATTCTTGACGTGTAAAAGTGCCCGTACGGCCTACTTACTGAATAAATGTCTTTTTTTATCTTTTTTTTTTAACTTAGAACATATTACTTTTTATTACGGTCACGGTGCACAGAAAGCCAGTGCTCGTGGATTTGACAGTCCCGGCGTCTCCGGACAAGTCCTGGACAATAGTTTTAGTCCCGGTAAGAGAAAAAAAATATCTGTCTCTATATATAGGTAAGTATGTTGTATATACAGGTGTCTAGTACCTCTAGTACAAGCCTAGGTGCATTATTATGACTTAGATATGCAGTTCCGTGCACGCTAAGTGAAAATGACAGAGCTATAGAACTGCTATAGCTTTGTTTTTGCCTGCCGTAAAATGAACAGCGTCTGTCATAATCACTCCACAGAGCATCGTTTGGGACTAGGTTGATTTGAGGTAGATTGTCCCGAGAGAATTGAAAAAAAAATACAAGTACCATAAAGTCGTCAATATAGTAAAAACAATATAACATTAGCCCGTTTAAGCGGTATTATTATAAAGGGAAGATAACGGAGTAGCGTCAATATTAATTTTGCTCGGGAGTGCGCGAAGGCTCCGTGCGCCCCTGTATTGTTCCTCACCGGTAATTAATGAAAAAGCGTCTTCAGTTTGAGAGTGTTTTCGGTAATTGCAGGGTTTTACTTTAATTTTGCTGTTGGACGGTGCAGGAGAAATAGATTTGTTTTATTTTTAGTTACAAATAACAAACTTAAAATGATTAAAAAGTTAATCTTAAATTTACATGTCCGCAACAGCTTAACAATAACAAAAAAAAAACTAAATCTTGCAATTTCGTTTTTAGTGGGTGTGATGGTTATAAGTTGACTGTGCTTTAAAACATTATATTAATTCATTTGCCGATGGAAATAATTGTGTTAAAAAAACTAATCGCGATTTATTATGGCTTATTTTGTTTTGTGTCGTTTTTGACTATGTTATTTTTTGAGACAATATTTCGTTTTTCAAAAACCTACATTTACTCGTACTTTTAAATTATCTTAAATATTTTTTTAACTTGTCTTAAAACAACGTTGAAAACCCAGTGATCAACAAGCAGACGTGTTAATTCCAGTCAAGTCCAAAACCTATACCAACCTTATCAGATGAACCTCTCACGTATTCGCCACCAAAAAATCCATTACCGTTATCTTCCTAATAATGCTTTAACAAAAGCCCAAAATCTTTTGATTCCCAACCAATTACCCGGTCAATTACTTAATCCATTGGTTCCAATCACCGCTGAGACCGCTATCCTGGGACACTATGAAAACTATCTGGCTCAGCCATCTTTTCCTCATTATTCCAAATCTGTAGGGCACTGTGTACCTTATATAGCGCTGTGTATACCTTATTTGATGTTGACTGTCTTAGTCGGTTACCTTAGAATTGTACGGTATCACTACATATTATAAAACAAAGTCGCTTCCCGCTGTCTGTCCCTATGTATGCTTAGATCTTTAAAACTACGCAACGGATTTTGATGCGGTTTTTTTAATAGATAGAGTGATTCAAGAGGAAGGTTTTCATGTATAATAAACTTTGTTTTATGTACGGGTGTTACCGAAAACTCACATAAACCGAAGCGAAGCGAGGGCGGGTCGCTAGTATTCGAATAAAAATAACTTGTGAACGATGTAAACAAATTAGTACTGTTTGACACATAACCTCAAATACTCACCAAGCGTGTTTTTATTAAAAATAACGTAAATGAGTTCTTTCATCTTAAACTTAATATGAAAATAATCTAGTGTATAAATCATTGCAAAGACCTCAGTTGATCTTTAAAAGTACTTGATTATCGAGTAATCATGGTGAATTGGTTCGTTTGGTTTTATTTACATCTTTTGCAAGTTCTATTGACGACAATCTTAGTGCTATTGCTTGACTTGCAATTAGGCGAGCTTAAATAACATTTTACCCGACTTCCCACTAAAGAGGGTTGTGTTATACAGGGGTATATTTATATGTGTATATTTGCAACCTCTTGAAGGTTGAACGGCTTGACATAGTTATCTAGTACCCCTATCTTAAATCGCGTAGGTGTTATAATTTTTTTCATACAAATTTATGTCCCGGGTGATAACGTTTTGCACCCCTAAATCAAGTCCGATTTCCACGATTTTTGAATTTGTTGTAGTTATTATGAAAAACTATAGTTTGTTTGTTGGAAAAATTTGAAAAACAAATTATTAGGTACTTTATTTGGTTATGGCGATGATGATGTAAGTCCTACCTACTAATAATATTCAATAAAAAAAATTAGTAAAAGCAAAATAATAATAATAAATTATTTAAAAAAACAATGGCAACAACGTTGGCCGTTGATTACACTTTTTTTTTTTCATTTCGGTTTGAAGTGAAAATTGCGTATTTGTTTACCAACATGCTCGAATTAATTTTTCGTTGAATCTACAAACTACTGAACATAATTATTAGATACTATTTCTAATCTAACGTTGCAAACTCACTAGCAAGACTACAGCACTAACAAAAGATCCTAGCTCGCGATTGTCGCGGATCGAACCTCGGACTAGATTGCCTCATTCCACGAGATCAAGCGATGCCATGACGCACGCGCACCTCTTAAGACGGTCTAATAAAGGAAATGAAGTAAAGTAAGATATGAAGGATGAACAAGAATGAACGAGGCTTAGAAATTGTTGAAAATTGTTACTTAATAGAGATGTTAAATTTGCTAAATGACGAGCATTAGATGGCATTCCATCTTGGTCTTTAGAACAATTGAGGAAGGTCGGAAATGTCTGGACCCCGGCCTAGTAAGCGTTAGCTATAAGCTAAATCTTATCGGATAGGTAGTTTTATGTTTTATAATATTTATTTTGGCGAAAAATGCCAAATTGCGAAATTGTGAAATTGCGGGTGGTAGGACCTTGTGCAGGGTCCGTCCGGATCGCTACCACCATCTTATCCATTAACCTACCGCCAAACAGCAGTGTTCGCATTGTTGTGTTCCGGTTTGGGGGTAAGACAGCCGGTGAAATAACTAGCATAGAGGCATTCTATCTTAGTCCTCAGGGTTGGCAACGCATTTGCAGTCTTAGGATTGCATTGCAGTCTTGTGAGTGCGAATGTCTATGGATCACAGTTTCCACTTACCATCAGGTGGCCTGTGTGTTCGTTTGCCTTCTCTATGCCATAAAAAAAAAAAAAAAAAAATCGCTCTTAATTCGAATGGCGGAACTAATACGTCACAAAAAATTATGTGTTAGTTTGAATTCTGCCACTGTATTTATGTCGCGATCTTACTCTTTGAACATACATTATTATTGTAAGCACTACAATGTGTATCCGCCTTTATATTAATTATTTGTCTATGGTTGACGTGTAACTTTCTTTGAAATTATCTTTGGGTATGATTTCTTGTCGTTGGTTAGTAATAAGCTATCTTTAAAAACACCTCGATATGACGGCTGTCAGATTGTGTTTTCTACAAATAGAATAATATGGAACTGTGTAACGAACTGTTTGGTGGAAAATAAAATCGATATAAATCTGTGAAAAACTTATTTCATTTCAAGAAAATAGGATTACTCCATCAAGATTTGGGACTATCCACCATCATAAACATCGCTTAAAAACTTAAAAGAATGTATCCGTTGTCGTTATTGGTCACAATAGGCTGATGTGCCCATTCTAATTTGCAATCGAGGGCCATATAAATGAATTGAGCTTGGTTAAGATGCCTATCTTGAAACACGAAGTAAACGCCAAGTCATAAAAACTGTCTTCTAACGTGAGGGCATTTAAGCCAAGTTTAGTTTCTTAATGACGTATTACGAAACTAAACTTGGCTATAATGCCACCACCTGTCAAAACACTTCAGAAGACAGTTTTTTTTGGGATTCGCCTTGAGAATGTTAATGTGTATGGGTCTCAGATTCCACTAACCATTTCCAAACCATCCAAACTTCTCGATAATACGTCAATTTTCTTTAGATCATAGGAAATGATTTAAAATACAAACTAAAGCTACTCGCAGTTGTAATATCCCTACAGCCGGATTTTGCTAACGCTTCGGTGGCAGGGGCGATATTCATATGACACGTCCTTTCTGATTTTATTACTATCCTGAGCTTTTTAGTTTCCGATTGAATAAGATAAAGGTGATATTCGGTAAAGGAAAAGATATTCAATTCAGTAACGTTATGAACGAATGTATTCTTTTTTTTTATGTTACAGAGGAAGCAAAAATTGGCCACTTGGTGGTAAGTGGAGATCTGAATCTAATCTGAGAGCCATAGACATTTGCATTCTTATGATAACAATCTTAAGATTGCAATCCTAAGACTGTTAATGTGTTGCTGACCCTGAGCCTAAGTTGGAAGGCTTCTATGCTAGTAATTTCACCAGTTGACTAAGCCCACACCGGAACACAACAATGCGAACCGGTTGTCAGTAAGTTAAAGGATTGAATGGTGGTAGCAAAGGTCCTGCCACCACTAAAATCACCACCTTCCTCCACAATTGAATTTTAGTTTTACATAAAAATATATCTGTTTGTAAAAAAAAAGCTGGATGTAACTCTCAAATCTCTTTTATTTTTAAAAAGGACATTCGTGTTGCTATTTACGTAGACTTTTTATTTTTATTATAAATTGCCTTTGTACTATTCCTTTTTTTAGGAGTGTAATGTTTTTCGGATTTATCTGTAGTAACGTTATAGCAGTTTCCACTATTTAAGCTAAAATTGCTTAATTTCGACTTTTTACGATATCACCTTATTTAATGTACAGAAATAATATGTAACACACAATAAATCTCGCTCGGTATCTTTTAGACAGTAAAGGGTTTTGCATTGAAAGTAAATAATGATAATTTGGTTAGATTTTAGTTTGTTCAGTTCGATAATCTTACATCTGTTTATATTATATGAGCACAAAGAAGCACCCTATATTCAGAACACAAACTTAAAAAACATTCCTACCGCCATACATCGTGTCCAAACAAATAAATTCCCTCAACAAAACTACAGCTGTATTTTTCTTGACTTTTTTATTTTTCCTTTTGACGTCGAGGATATTTATTAAGGGGGTGCCCAATCTAATGGGGAATCTATGAAGGCGCCGGGATGTCTTCCATACACCATAAGTCGGTTTAATGAAGTGGAAAATTAGGGGTTTTCTGACCGACGGCCAAACCAATAAAATAGACGTTGTCTGTGGGGGCTCAAACTATAGTTCGTTGGTTTGATGGAGTCAGCAAATTCGAATTTGGAATCAAATTTTGTTTTGGGGTGACCGTCAAATTGTTTTATTGGTTAATATAGTAATGGTGGGTTTACATTAATTTAGTGGATTGTTGCTTTAGTCGCATTAGTTTAAAATTAGTTTTATAATTAAAATAAATACTAGTGTATACTATTTGTAATACTGGATTTTTTTTTATATTTTCAATTTCTTTAATATTATTCCAGTTAAGTAAGGTGATGTGCTTCTTGTACATACCCCTTTTATGTGTTTGTTTTGTACCTACATGTCTGATCTTCTGTTACGCAACATGTGTTAATATGTAATTTTAATCTAAATAAAACACGATACGTATAACTCAAAAACTTAGTATATTTTTATGTGTACCAATTTTCATTCACAGAGCCATAAAACAAACAAAAACTTAGAAAATCGAAGCACAAATACTAAACCTCCAACCTCGGCTATTGTAGACTGAAGAAAAGCCGAGACGTGTGGGCAATTAATCGTGGTATGGAAGGATCGACTTAATCTGCTGTGTGTTATCGCGCCAGCCATTGCAGTATTATTTAGAGGGTGTTAAACTAGGCGAGTTACTGAGGGCAAGTAGCTTGGGCAAGTGGGTACTTCCGTACTTACCAGAAATCTGGGTTGAAATTTGTAATACAGTTGTATTTGATAATTATAAGAATAGACCACGCTGTTACGTGGTGTAGGTAGAGTTGAGGGTCATTGAATAGTTTTTTAAATATACTTTATTTTGTACTGACTACTAGGTTTAATTGCAGAAAGAGCGATTCCGGTAGGTATTACCTGCTCAACTACGCGTGAATACATTTATTTCTTATCGTAATGTTAGATTCATTGTTTTATACAGGGTGTTTGGCAGTCGGGTGTAGGGATTTTAAGGGATGATAGTAAGGGTCATTCTGAACATTTTTGACCACATTTACTATTATGCTAAGTTTCACGGTTTCCGAGATATTGATCATTTTAATAGGATTTTTTGTCATTTTTCCTTATGTCCGTGATACGAAAAACCCCTTAATTCAAGTATTAATTTTTAAAAAAAACAGTGTTTTCTTGCATGACTTGAATCACTATGAAATAAGGAAGTTTTTAAGCTACATGCCATTTTTTTTTCCTTATAACCTTTTGAGTAACCTCACAAAATTGGTTTTTCCATACTTGGTGAAAAACAAACGCGGGGTTCTCTTAGTATGGAGAAAGTAACTCTTGCGCGTATACTCAAAAAGTTGTAAAGAAAAAAAAATGGCATGTAGCTTTAAAACTTCCTTATTTCATAGTGATTTAATTCACGCAAGAAAACACTGTTTTTTTTTTAAATTAATACTTGAATTAAGGGGTTTTTTGTATCACGGACATCAGGAAAAATGACAAAAACTCCTATTAAAATGATCAATATCTCGGAAACCGTGAAACTTAGCATAATAGTAAATGTGGTCAAAAATGTTCAGAATGACCCTTACTATCATCCCTTAAAACCCCTACACCCGACTGCCAAACACCCTGTATAATGCTAGGTTAAGTTTTACAATTGTATATTTAAAAAACGACTTATTGTTGAGTTTCTTGCGGCGCTTCTTCTCAGCAGTGGTCTCTTGCGAAGCGCTGGTAGATTTTTGACGTGTAAAAGTGCCCGTGCGGCCTACTTACTGAATAAACATGTTTTATCTTTTTTTTTTTTAATTGATAATTATGTAAAAAAGACACGTGTAAATGTTTATATTGCCCTTGGCTCAAGCATTCGCATTTATGACAAATCATTGTGTTTTTTGCCAATTAATCGCGGAATGGGAATGATTGACTTGATCTGCAGTGTGTTTATTGCGCCAGTCATTGCAGTATGCGTCTTATTTAGAGAGTTTTAGACTGGGCAAGTTACTTGGATTAGTCATACGTCATATATGATAAGCTTTAATATAATAAAACACCTTATGATTTTGTTTGTGACCTTAGTTTTACTGTTATTAAAACTGTTTCACAGCTTGTAAGCATCCTCACTAATGTATTAACTATTTATATATTTCACCGTCAATTAATTAATGAAATAAGCTTATATTATTGGTCTAATTACTAGGTAGATACTAAAGCGCTTTACCCGCAAATAGTTTTTTTTTCCAAAGTAGCTTACTAAACAGTTCCAGTACTTGTTCAAGTAACTTACTCAGCTCAAACTTCCAGCACGAAGGTACAGCCTGCTCGGAGAGATCACGATAACGAAAACTACGTAATATCGTTTCTCGCGTGAAGATATTTTTATTTCTCTAGCTTTGAACCTATTAATGGATGTCGATTCTTGAAACATTATAATTATAATCATTTGTACGGTCACGAGCGTTAATTTGGGATCCATTTCAAGAAAAATATGCTTGAAGTCGTCAATGTCATTAGAGATGTCAAGTCATTTGTCACTTTTAGGAAACTCAACGTTATTGTTGTATGTAGAATGTCAGATTGACTTTGGACCTATGGTGCATACCAAATTAAATCTCGTGACTGTAAATACTAAATTCATAATAATTATTATAAATTTTGAAGTCTGTATGTCTGTTTGTTACGATTTCATCACTAAACTGCTGAATCTGATTCGATAAAATTTGGTATTGAGATAGCTCGAGTTTCGGGAAAGGACGTAGGATAGCTATAACCGACTTCTATGCTAACAGGGTCGTAAACAATAACTGGTAATTTACATTATATTGTTTATACTTATAAAAACAACGGGTTTTTTTTCATAAAAAAAAACATTTAAAAATAATAAACTCAGACTTCAGTTGTTTTGGATGCAGCAGTTTGTATTGAGCTCTTATTTCCTCATAGTTACGTAATAGTTTATTATAACATCTAATAAGTAAGGGAAAGGAACAACGTGCACAATAAAGAGGAAGTGTGTCTAAACGTTACTGTCTTTTTTTCAGCGGCCGCCGATGTTTTTTTATAGTTGTTTAGAAGGCAACCAAATACTCATAAATGGAATATAACACATGATTTACAAAATTACGCCAAATCCAATAATGTAAAATATGCAAACACATAATAACATCCAATCAAATCAATAAGTTAACAACGAAAGAATGTACTAAATTATTTTCATTTTGAATAAATCTATCACAATATAATCTTACATCATATAACTTTTTCTCACACTCTGTCTCTTTTCTCTTTTATTGAATCTAGCTCTATCTGCCTAAATGTTCTATTTCGCCTCTTTTCTTCTATAATCACCTTGCTGACACCAAATAATCTTTTAGTATTTATTATCTATTATTTGGTATTATAACTTCCCCTCTTTTAACTACTTAAAGCACTTCCTCAGTTAGTTTTAACCACAACTAATTTGTTTCACCACACAGCTCCAATAAATATAAATTTGAACCTAAATCTACTCCAAACTAGCATACTTCCAACTCGTACGCGCCAGACTATGTAATTACCGAGCTCGACTAAACCCTGCGACTCGCACGAGTACTTGTACGAGTTGCTAAACTACTCGAGCTCGTTTATGGCCGCTTTAAAACGATGATGTTAACATAAGTTGTAGTTAAAAATTACCGTAAAGTTGACGTGTTGGGTGAAGCCAGGGATTATGTAGTAAGTGAAATGTTTTAAACATATCGTCCGTATATGTAGAGGTATGTAATAGTTGGGACCTTTTCGTTTGGTCACTCTTTTGAACTTCTTAATTTACCATTATGTTTTTATGGTCACGTACTTTTGAAGTTTGAGCATTTATAGATTTAATTATTGTATTTGTTTATTTTGAGGTACTTTAATTGGAAAAGGCAAAAAGTAACAACCGGAGACCATAGAGCTGGCATAAGTATTGCTAACGAGGAAATGCTGTTAGCATCTGTGGTACCACGGGGGCCCTGTCTTTTTTAGTTTTTATATAGTTTTAATGAAATCGTATTTAGTTTAGTTATAAGTTGGATTGTTTTTGTTTTAGTTTATTTTTAATTTGCGGTACTTTTAGTTTTTATTTGTTATTTTTACTGAAATAATAAACAATTTAACAGTCAATATTCTTTAATATTGTAATAAGTACTTTCGGTGAAAATAAGAGTACAATGAGAGCTGACCAAACTGTGTCGTATTTTTTTACTTTTCGAAAATATTCTTGTCTTTGAAAATATTGTAATGTATTTGATTGAATAATTAATTAAGAGTAGGTAGTTAAGGAGGATAGAGACTTTAAAATATTTCGAAAGGATTTTTGATTTTAATAACGAAAACACGCGTGGCTCCGATAGGATCGAGTGTATAATCCCCAAATCGAATTCAATGTTACGTTAACCCTGTCCTGTCCGTTTCTTTTTTTCTCAAAACAGCCATTCTCTATTAGAAACTTGAATGTTCATCAATATTATCCAAAACCGCAACTACGGTTTAAATCATTATCTAAAGCGAACCTAAACCTAAAACTAAATGAAGCCGTAACCCTAGGTCATATAGCTTGGAGCGTCTTATTACTATTCTATATACCATCAGTTTTAGCTGAGAAGTCGACTTCGCTCCTACCCATTTTAATAAGAACCGTAAACTCGCAGCAGCCTGTTAATATCTGAGACCAAATTATATTGGATATCCAAAATAGCTTGAGATCTTGTTTCAAATGGTTGCTACAACTATAGAGTTCAAGATATAATAGTTAAATGAATTTGAGGAAGTTATAGCTGCAGCGGTAGATAGTAACCTGTATGACCTAAGACCTAAGGTCTAGTGTAAGATAACATCTCTGTTTGTATAGATCAGATGATAGCGGCTAACTTAAGTAGAGGATTAATTTTTGATTGCTTCATAGATAACTTTGTTAATACATAAATTATAGGTACTTTTAAATAATGATGTATAATTTAAAATTAGTAAACAGTAAGATAACTACCTAGTGCCAAACTAGGAGGTTTGTAATGGATACTAAACAACAATAAATAAATAAATATTTGGCCTTACCGGGAGTCGAACAGGGTACTCCTAGCTTCGCAGGCAAGGACACTAACAACTAAGCTAATCGCATTGCCAAATTGCATTACATTACATTAGCATAACACCACTATTTTGTTCAACTTCGTATGTATGACCTTGTTTCAGATTTAACTAAACAGTATTAACTATTAATATACATAATTATACTGCGGTGTTATTCTCTCAAAAACAACAGACGGTCGGACGAACGAGCGAAATCGCAGCGTCGAGTTCAAGTAGTCCCGTCAGAGCGAACAAAACACATTTTAGTGCGTACATTTTCAATTTGGCAGCATGGCTTCTGTCGATAAGATCGAACGTATAAGGCTGCCTAATTGTGAATGCGCGCGCTAAAATGTGTTTTGTTCGCTCTGACAGGACAACTTAAACTCACCGCTGAGATTTCGCTCGTTCGTCCGACCGTCCGTTGTTTTTGAGAAAATAACCCCTGAATTACAATCCAAGATTTTGTTCCGGGGCTGAGTTGTTAACGACATACAGATAGAACAACACCTTCTCTTTTTGTCAATGGGTAATCATAATCACCTATTGCTATATTTTTAGATGGAATGTGTTTATATTGCCATATAAACACATTTACATAGTATAAAGAAATACACAAGTTTCCCCGCGTGGTTGCCGGGTTAAAATAGTGCCACTCCATGTCCTCCCGTGGATGTCGTAAGAGACGACTAAGGTTATAAAGGCGTATAGTACCTACTGTTAGGCGATGGGCTTGCAACCTGTCACTAAATAATACACTGGTAAACATCTTAGCCTAATTGTGCAAAATGTGATTACAGAATTATTAACAAGTTTTTAGAGTTGTTAGTAATTCTGTAGCTCTGCCTACCCCACTCTGCGAATAAAAGCGTGAGCAGTATGTATGTATGTACATAGTAGAAATACCAATTAAGATTATGTAGTTTTTTTTTTAAATTCCAACTTTAAAATCATTAATTCTGAACCGACAATAAACGAATAAACCAGAATTCTCAATTCAAACATTCCACGAGATTACACATAAAATTCCCAATTCAAATGTTATTAAAAAATCCGCGTATCACCTTAAAGCCCGCTTCGTATTCGCGTCACACCTCTCGGAGAATTTCAATTTAAATCCCCTATTTAATCAATTACGAATAAAAATCTCTAGTCACCGTGGGCCGAATGGCAATGCGCAAGTCGTTAAATCACTTTGCGCCGCAGATCCTATTTAAAAAAGTCATCCGTTATGCTACCCCACCTGCGCTTTGGATTCGAGGGTGGCCAAAATTTTGGACGAAAAAGGTCCTATGGTCTACGTAAAGAGGCCCTACTTTGAAAAATTGAAGTTCGAAGTTACGTTGGCTCCATCCTTTTTTGTCGATTTAGACTCTAAAAACGAGAGCCAGAGATGGAGCTAACGTAACTTCGAACTTCGATTTTCAAAGTAGGACATCTGGTTAAAGCAGAAAACGCAACGAACAGAACTGGCTTAAATGCCAGCATTACGCTGAGTTGAAACCATTTCGTGGCTACATTCTTCTTTTTATTTATTTATTATATTTAATTATTAGGCACGGTACAAAAGTAAATATATATAACAATATTCCCGCAAAACTGTTTTTACAGTTTGTCTGCAGGCAGGAGTCTCTATTTAGCTAAATAAGTAATAAATAAGGTAAGTGACTACAGGTACATAATAATTATATGGTAATAAATATGATACACACCTACGTAGCTTGTACGTAGTTCGCTGTTTTTATTGTTGTTTGACAGGAAAACAAGGTTTTTTTTCTTTATTTCTAATACCATGAGCTGGCTAATGTCCGCCAGTGGACTTTAAGGTGTTGCGTTTAACGGTTTATTGTTTTAACGGTATTTAACAATAAATAAAATTATGTAGGCAAGGTTTTTTTTTATGTAGAAATTAGGATAGAAGCGCCGTTTGAGGCCACTGTACCCTTTATGGCCATTTAAGGTTGAAATGAGTATCGAAAATACTGTAAAATTTAAAAAAATACTACAAATAGTTAAGACTAAAGTTTATTATAAAGACAAAAGCATATACAGATAACATTATATTTGTAGTTTTATAACGCTTTACATAATCTCCAATATTGGAGATTATAGAAAACAGAAGAGGAGGCATGATCGGCCATTTATTAAGACACGACATGCTGATCAAAAACATTATAGAGGGGAAGATTGAAGGAAGGAGGGGCAGAGGACGACCAAGAAGAAGCTACATGGACCAAATCAAAGAGAAGGTGCATGTCGTATCGTATAGGGAGGTCAAGGAGCTGGCAGAGAGGAGAGAAGATTGGAAATTACTCCACCGACAAGAGCGAGGCTCTTAAATTAAGAGAGAGAACGCTTTACATATTAGTTTAAACTCAGAGTGGCCAAAAACGGTGTTAAGATAGCCAAACCCGGTACCTACTTCAACTCTACGTGTAGTTTTCGTTTTCAATAACATAATATTACTTAATTATAAATTCAAATATATTACTCCTGTTACGGCGCATACGATGGAAGCTTCATTCAACAAAATCTCTTTCAACTTATTTTCAAAAGCAAACAACATTTTTAATACAATTAAAATCCCTCTAAAAATAAACTCAAAGCAGAAACATTTTTAATGACGTGGAAAATATTTCAGATTTCATTGTCACCCGCCATCTTTGTTTCCACGCATCGGGGTTTTCTAAAGAATTTTGAAGCAATGCTCGATGTACGAGAGTTTTTTACCTTTTTAGCTAATGTATTCATTTACTTACGTTGG
Source organism: Acleris laterana (assembly GCA_963966035.1). Taxonomy (NCBI): domain Eukaryota; kingdom Metazoa; phylum Arthropoda; class Insecta; order Lepidoptera; family Tortricidae; genus Acleris; species Acleris laterana. The sequence goes on from OZ014442.1 coordinate 18,917,543, forward strand.
GTTGACAACATTGAATTAACTTGATTTTCCTGCGCTTGTGTGTTATAATTGATGTGGTTTTACGATATAGAATGACTCTATTCTACTGTCTTTCGTCCACTATAAATGTCAAACACCGCAGACAGTAATACACATTTTATGAATAGTATGTAAACTCTTTATTATACAAAAATAAAAACATTGTAATTTTTTTATTAATCTATTGTAGAAAGGCGAACTTATTCCTGAATAGGATCTCTTCTAGTTAACCCTGAGGTAGATCAGTAAGGACAATAATGCATAGGGTTGGACATTATGTAAGTTTTGCACAAAAGATAGCAAAAAGACATGATGATGGTGATGATGATGATGATGATGATGGTGATGATGATGATAGTGATAATGATGGTTATTATACATTATTAGTCGATTTTTCAGTGTTTATATTTGGTCAATGATCTTTTAACGTGTCATAAAAAATAACAATCTATTGGATTTTAACCCCCTATGAATAAAGAGGAGTGTTATAGGATTACGTGTGTATCGGTGTGTCTGTTTTTAACAGCTAATTTTAGCACGACGATTCTTAGCTAGATTTCAAGAAAATCGGTTTAACCGTTTAAAAGATATCAAGGGTGTAATTCTTTTAAAAACGGCGTTCGGTCGGTCGAATAAGTGAACGAGTGAACGCGCCATACCGGCGAGTTTAAGTAGTCCCGTCAGAGCGCACAAAACCCATTTTAGCGCATGCATTCTCAATTAGGCAGCCTTATAAGTTCTGCGATAGCAGCCAGGCTTCTGTTGATAAGATCGAACGTGATGATGGAGTCGAAAGTGGCATTAAGATATTCGCTGTAAATACAGTGCTATAGCTCTTAGAAAGTGCTTCATGTTTGTACTTGTCTGTGTCTCGCTCTCATACGCTCTTATTAAGAGAGACTGAGGGAGAAGTTCAAACCCGAAACACCTAAGTGTTGACATACTGTACTTAAAGAAGATCTACCTAATTTGCTTTCGTTACTTTGATCTCGATTATGTATAGATTAAGTAGTACAAGACTAAATAGTCGGCAAAAAAAAAACAAGTAATAGAAACTTTTTTTTCTAATATTTTTTTGTACATTTAAATGGTAAATGGTAGGTATCTATGTTTAACTTTTTTATCTGTTGCCTGATCTCCTGTATCTCGCCGATTATGCCTTCCGTCCTTAGTTACAGGTACCAGGAGGTAATATTTAACAAGAGGTGCTTTACTACAATTAGAGCGGATCAATGGGAGGCTTGGAGGGCCCTTTGTGTTTTAATTAAAGGAGGCAGCCAGGAAATAGGTGAAAGAAACGCTTGCCATTTATTACAGTAAAATGGTAGAGTATATTTGGATTTTGGGCGTGAGGATTTTTATAAAAGTGCCGTATTTTTAGAGACCATGCCAAAAGTTTTTTTTTTCAAAATATTGTTTTTTCCGAAGTAATCACCATCAACACGTAAATACTTTTCCATTAATTGCGATCCAAATAGAAAATACCGATGACCATTTATTTTTAAACGTCTCGGTAATCTTAAAGTTAAAGCCAATTTTCTTTAGCTTAAAAGTTAAACAAAAACTAAAGGATTTCTGAAATGACAACGATTGGTTAAATAACTGGAATCACGTTTAACAAACATACGGAAATACATGTCTAATAATAATAATATATCTAATTTATTAAATTACCAATCCTGGCACAATACACAAATTGCCCGTTACATTTTTAAAATCATTTCGAACGTTCTCTGCAATTCGCAACAATTGCATGTACATTCGATTTTTAAAAAGCAATTACATTTGCCCACGAGAAGTTAAAGGCAGATGCCGCGGGCGACCGGTTCGAAAATTAAGTGCTCTGAGCCGGTGGTACTTAGAAATTGATTTCTGAACGTCTCGGAGTTTTATTTAATGCAGTAAGATATTTTATTTAATAATAGGGACATAACAGTTGATAATATACCTGATAAGTATCGTGTATCGTACATTTTTTCTAGCAAATTCTTTTTTTATGTGATACTACTTTACGTACATAAGACAAAGTCAGCTGGAGTAGCCATTTTCAAACAGTTACGTTATTTATACTAAATGCTTTGAATGTTACGTAAATATTTTTTTTGTTTGCTCTTCATTCACGCAGCTACTATATATACTGCTAAACAGATTAAGATTACAAATTGTATGGAAATAGTATAAATACAGCCAATTTTTAAAGTAAGAATAATTATCGTTTTAGAAAAATGACAATTCATAATTAAGTTTTAGGTGTAGAAATATTGGTTTATTTAGGTATTTTATGTGCACTTCCTGTAATTTTGCCTATCCTCGTACAGTTTCCACATTCATAGTCAAGTTAAGTGGAAGAGATCCTTTAAAGGAATAAGTTCGCCATTGTACACTTTATCTTAAGTGTTTGTACGTACTTACTAGTAATCGTTTTTTTTTGTGTAACCAAGAGTTTACATACATACATATACCATTTTGCGAAGATATTTTAATAAACGACTTTGATAATATGGACAAAGTCGCGTAGGTACTAAAGATATTATTATATAATTAGTCTCTTATTTAAAAACTGTTGTACGGCTGCCGGCATTCATTAACGAGCCCTAATTGGCAGTTAAAGATTTCACAACATACAATTTTATCATTCGAAATTCGAAAAGTTTCAAGGAATTCTCGCAAATTGGTTAAGTTCGTTGTTAGAATAGTTTGATTGGTTCCGTTAGGACCGTTATCGAAATAAAGTCTGATTGGTTAATTCTATTTCAAATTTGGAATAGAATTATTGAGGATGGTAATTTAAAAACGTAACGATCTAATACATAGATACTCTTATTGTATGTGTATAGGTATCCCTCATAATTGTTTAATAAAGTAATTAAGTAAACTTTAGTGCACAAAAAAAAGGTTCTACCGTCATAATTCTCAATCAGTATTTTGTCAGTTTCAAATAAGACAAGGAGAAAACTTAGAAAATGATTAATATTTTTTGTACTTACTAAGACATTCTATCCCTTTCTAATCACAAATTTATATTTATAGCTAACCCGATGATAAGTAAGCTACACATCAAGTTATTTAAAAACCACGCACTAAAACCCAACATGAAATAAGTAAAAAAAAACCTCCCATGTACACCAAAGGTAAACCATTTTTCTAAACTATAAAGTATTGTGTGGTACATGGTTGGACAGCTGTTTAAAAACTCCTATGGGTCGAGCTTCACCCCCACCCGTCAGTATTTTTAGTATATGGTTTAAATTACGTCCCTAAAACTATGCCAAAATTAGCTTTTACACGAGTTCTTTCCACTGATTTTCCTTTGTTGGGTCGATTATCAAACGAAATTTAAGTGTTTGCCAACAGGTAAGATACTACAAAACTTACAAACTAATTATGACATTTCGTTTATATTGATAGAGTATCCACCCAATTGGGATTGACCAAAAAAAATAACTCACGGTTTTTACTTTCTCATTCGAAAGAATAGAAAATTTTAAGACACCAGTTTCATTAATTTTGTGTTTGACCCAATAGTTTTGTTTGAATATCTTTATTTATTTAGCAGACTTTTTATGGATGACATGATTACTTTAAATTTGGGTTGGCATTTTCTAATAAATAGCAACAATTAAATGATATCCAATGAAAAAAGTGATTGTAATAGTGTATTAAAACATACTATTTCAAACTGTTTTCGCCTAACCCGTAAGATACACCTATGACGGCTTCAAGCCGAAAACGAAAGTCAAAAAAAGGTTAAATATACTTTTGTCGTAATATCCAAAATAGATAAATATTTCAAAAACTTAATAATGCGGAACGGCTTTAAAACCCTATTCCTCGAAATGGTTTTCAATTAGAGTAATTGTAAAAATATGAACAATCCCAATTACAGGCAAACTCAACATGCATTACAATTTAACGCTCATTATCTAGAAGTTAAATATTATAGTAGCTACTATGTTGTTTACTAAACATAATATTATAGTAATCTAATTTAAAAAGTGAACTGAAACATATATTCTTAATAAATTCAAAACGAAGAAACGATTTTGGAATCAGCACCCAAAGTAGAAATTAACCTTGACTTTGTATAAATATGTGAAAAGATTTATACGTGGCAAAAGAGTTCAGTAGATATCAATTGAATTTAACTTTTCAATACGTAAGTGAAAAATTCCAGATCATTTTTACAATGGCGATCCAAGAGACTGGACGCACAAACAAATGTATGGGCATTTGTCAAATAGTTTCAATCTTTAAGTCTCTGTTTTCTAAGTCAATCTTCAGCGATAGGAAATATCGCTGAAGATTGACTTAGAAAAGTGTCAGGACTTAATATTAGTATAATGTTGAATTGACTCGATCTGTCTATAGATTTCTGAGAATTTGAAAATGCTGTCACATTTTCCTCTAAAATTATTTTCTGTGGAAATAGGGAATATTCATGACAAACAGTTAAGAAAAATATTTTTTACTGCTCATGCTCTTAAAATGTTACTTTAGTCTCTGCACATCGGGACTAAAAGTCTTTATTGATCTCTAGGGAGTAAAGTAATCTTTTTTTAATTTGTTTTGGAATCACCTAAACAGCCCATCACGGTGTTTGTGAATGGAGGATTATTGCCATTTTCAGTGATTGTGTATGGACCATTTTTTGAGCGTTGAAATAACCTGAAAATGACAACTGTGCAAAGATATAAAAAATAAATTTAATTTCGTGAAACACAATTAATGATTACGAACATGAATGTATTTAATTATATTAAGGATAATTCATTTTATTATGCATAGTCCAATTAGTTATAAAATAGTTTTTAAGTTTGAATCTGTTGGTTAAATATGCAAGCATTTAAAGCGTCACTTTACAACAACAAAAAACCGCGGAACAATTTTGTAAGAAACTTTGTTATAATCAATATTGTAATTTTGTACATGTAGTACGTCGTTTTTTTTCTTCGCATTCAAAGTGAAAAGTAGTGTTTAACGCGAGACTAAACAACCATAATGACACTCGAACTATAGCCACCCGGGCTCCGCTTGGGTGGCTAAACATCTTGTGTCATTACGGCTTGTTTTATTCCCTTGTTGAACAATCTACTAATTTTGAATAGCAATAAAAATAACCAAGATGTAACCCAACAAAGATATGTTCCTTTCCCTTGTTAGCGAAACAGAATTTAACATGGAGTTTATTATGGCCAACCTGTTACATGACGTCACAGTGCATATCGGATCTCTCTGTCTAAACGCCTGTCTAATTAGCAGTTTAAGATGCTTTTAGTATCTGTACTTCTTGACCGGTTTTTGTGATCTTTCGGTAATTTAATATTTAGTTGAGAAATGCTATTTGCGAAACCTGACGAAATCGGGGCACAAAAACTGATATAGTTATGTCTATAATAATTATTAGATTTATATTTTTTTGTGGAATTTGGCAAATTAAAATAATTCCCAACATGGCATCTGAGGCTCTGTTGTAGTCGGTAAATCCATTTCACTTGTGATAGTTTTAAAAATAATTATTGATTACTTTATTTATCCGTAGTATAACTTTTTAACTTATGCAATGGGATGTACAATTTCAAGGCAATCTAATTTGAACTGTAAGGCCATAGAAATAAACCTTATTTTCATTTCGTCATAAATTGAAAATTGCATTTTCTAACGATCTGAATTGAACTTTATTACTTGAATAAATGCATGAATAATTATTGATAAAATGACCGTCTGCTGGAGTTTCTTGCGGCGCTTCTCCGCAATGATGGTCTTGACCGAAGCGCTGGTAGATTCACTCCATATTACCGACGTGTAAAAGAGCCCTCATGTGGCCAATTTACTGAATAAATATTTTGAATTTTGAATTTCTAGTTTTGACATGTTATCGCATTGTCAACGTTACGATAGCTTTTATTAACTTGACAGTAAATGGCAGTCGAGATAAGGTAGCCCAGTAGAAATAGAGACCATGGAATTTTAAATAAAATAGTTTTCACAAACCCATTTATTTTATAGCAGCCAGTACTTTTTTAATCCATTTCATCTTAATAACGAAATAAGTCTTTTAAGGTTGAAACTTCGGCCCGTTTTTTGCGCGCTGTCTCTGTACACGATAAAACACTTAGAGGTGGCAAGGTTTGAGGTTAGGATTTAAAACGACCGCCTTGTGTACCGAACCTTGATTAAATTTTAAGACGTCTTTATTAAATGTCAGATTTAACGAGCGCCAACGGAGTAATTTTGAAAGTATTGAAATTTTGGAAGAGTCCTAATACTGTGATGTTTAATTTGAAGGTATCTACCTCTCACAACGCAGTTGGAATTAGTTGAGAAGTTTTATGCAATCAAAACAGTGGTTAACGTTGTATACTAAGTTGAAAATTTCAAACTTAGAACAAACTTAAATTCACGTAGTTCATTTAAAAATAAACATAAACATAATTAGCAATATCGAAGTTTCTTGAAAAAAAATGGCTTAAATACTGGCAGCTAACGAAACTTTCATTAAAAGAACATCTAACAAGCTATTCCACTCTCGAACTGCAAATCGTACCAATAAATTCTGATGAATTATATTCTCCATTCGTCGCATATACCGACCTCAGTCTAAGATGTGAAACATGTTCATTATATCAATAATTCAGGCGCTTCAGACGACACGTGGCAAACGATTCGTTCGAGCCGTGTGAAGACGCACGTCGTGTGTGGTCGCGGGGCCGTGTAACTTGCTAATGTACTAAGATCGTTTAAGTACTTTATAAGTACTGTTCTAAGCAGAAATAATGAGCGTAACAGTATTAATTAATTATACACTGACACAAAGTACCTTAGTTCATTATAATTCCAATTTGGAAAAGGCTTTTAGTATCTAAGGTAACTGTCATTCAACAATACAGACTGAATACAAAAAAACCGTTTGGTTTATGAACATTTAAAAAAGTTACAGATGTTACTTGGTCTTTGCTAGAGAGCGAAGCTTTGTAAATACACAATAAATGACAAGAAAATGGAGTAACAAAATAATAAGTCAAGAAAGCAAAGGATAAATGCAATTACCGGTTAGTAATAGGGCCAGCATGACACTGAAATGAAAACTCTTTAGGTAAATATACGCACAAAAGGCTGAAGCCAAGTGAAACAATACCAATCTTCCAAAAAAGCAATTACCCATATCCGACAGTAATAAAATCCGCAACGCGATGAAACACCAAATGCTACAAATTAAATTTTGCACCTTAATAACCGCTGAGGTTTTTCCCTCCACTTTTGTTCAACTATCTCATAAAAGATGCATCGGCCGGAACCGGAAAATTAATATCAGACAATAGCGCTCGAGGTACGCAACAAGACGAGACCTTTTCTGTGGAATTGCGGCCAGTATTCCATATTTAAAATTTTACTTTAAAAGAATGCTAGAATTAAATTTAAGTTGTGCAATTCCAACGCAAAATAACGATAATTATGAAAAAGTAATGATTACGAAAATAAGATAATTATTTAATTTCAACTTATTTTAATTGTTTTTCAAGTTTCAAATAAGGGTAGTTACATACAAAAAAACAACTACAGTAAAGCTAATGTGTCGATGTTTTGAAAATTTTCACTACGTTAATAGGCGTTTCCTGAACAATAAATAATTCGAAAAAGAATAAAACAATCTCATTGTCAATGCTCAAAAACCTTTCCGTTGAGAAAAAACAAAATAGCTATCAAAATAAAAGTCATCCTAATGAAACAATCTTCCAAATACAAAACTCTAACGGTCGTAACGGAATCAAAGGATTGCTATATTTAAATTGAGAACTGCCATTGTAGCGAGATTGAATGTCGAAAATTGGCTATTCCGCCCGAGGGGCCGTATTACCGCTTTACCCAATTTATAACTCTTTACTATTTCTTCAATGTCTACGGATTTCGTTTTTAACGGAAAATTTGTTTGGCGACTTGTTTTTGGGATTATTTTCCTTTGTTTGTTAACAGAGGTGTTATTTTCAACACTTCACTTTAGAAATCATCGGTGAAGTACTCGTATTAATCGCCAAAGTAAAGTTGGCTTTTGCGCTCAGCAATTAGGTACCTACTGCTTTGGCTGAGTTGTTTCTGACACCTATGCCCAATTTAAAACACACGCATTTCTAATATTAAACGAGTAAAGAATTGAATAAGTAAATTTTCCTATTAAAAAACTAAACTGATTTCACAACTAGGCTTTAAAATTTAATTTCAAACATAATGAAAACCAGATTTATAAGTTATTTACTTTTATATTCGCCCATTGTTTCTAAGAAGCAATTTTCTCTGAAAAATAGATTTACGGCTAATAAAACCTAGTTTTCTCAACTTGGGTAAAACAAAAGTCTATAAAAGAAAATTACAAATTGAAAATTAGTTTGAGAACGTACTATATTAAACTTTAATACCCATATTAACAAACGTGGAACCGTGGAGTAACTAAGCTATGTTTTGTGCTTGTCTGTCGAATTCAAATATCACTATGACAGAGAAGTAGGTACAGTCAACCAATTTGATTCCTAGGCCACTATGGACTTTGTCAACGTGACGTTGTAAACCAAATCATAGGGCAACATAGTCCAAAGTGGCCTAGAAATCAAATTGGTTGACTGTACAAAGGATTTTGACGACGCGCCTGGCCTAGTTGGTAGTGACCCTACCTACGAAGCTAGCGGTCCTGTGTTCAAATCAAAGGTATTTTTTTACATTATACCATTGAGGGAGGTATCATAGGAGAGCTCTTAAAAAGCATTATGTTCATGTTATTCTCAGACCTCGTTATCTACGTAGCAAATTGGTGGCAGATAGTTGTTAGTGATGTGACAAAATGTATTAAAATGTATTTTTTTTAAATGTATTTAATACTAGCGACCCGCCCTCGCTTCGCTTTGATTTATGTGAGTATGATTAGTATAGCTTTTCTCAATAAATGGGCTATCTAACACTGAAATAATTTTGTAAATCGGACCAGTTCAAGCAAATAAGCGAATAAACTCTTTAGCTTTATAATATTAGTATAAACTAGCGACCCGCCCTCGCTTCACTTCGGTTTATGTGAGTATGATATATAGCCTTTAGCTTTCCTCGATAAATGGGCTATCTAACACTGAAATAATCTTTCAAATCGGACCAGTAGTTCCTGAGATTAGCGCGTTCAAACAAACAAACAAACAAACTCTTCAGCTTTATAATATTAATATAGATAAGTATAGATATGACATTCAAAATAGATAATGAAAATTTGTGATACTGGCACGGAACCCTTCATGCACGAGTTCGACTTGCACTTGTTTTTCTACGTCACAGGAGAGAGCAAACGTGCATAGACTACAGTCACAAGACAGCAAATCAAAAGATGCTAAAACGTAACCATATTTTAAAAGACTAAATTGGGATTGACCAAAAAAAATAACTCACGGTTTTTACTTGCTCATTCGAAAGAATAGAAAATTTTAAGACACCAGTTTCATTAATTTTGTATTTGACTCAATAGTTTTGTTTTAATATCTTTATTTATTTAGCAGATATTTTTTGGATGACATGATTATTTTAAATTTGGAACGGCATTTTCTAATAAATTACAACAATTACATGATATGTAATGAAAAATAGTGATTGTAATAGTGAATTAAAACATACTATTCCAAGCTGTTTTCGCCAAACCCGTAAGATACACCTAGGAGGGCTTCAAGCCGAAAACGAAAGTCAAACAAAGGTTAAATATACTTAAGTCGAAATATCCAAAATAGATAAATATTTCAAAAACTTAATAATGCAGAACGGCTTTAAAACCCTATTCCTCGAAATGGTTTTCGAATTGAAGTAATTGTAAAAATATGACCAATCCCAATTGTGTGTACATCAGACGCAGGACCAAAGTCATCTCGTTAAGTAGTGGACCGTTATCCACCTACATAGTGGTGAATGGGGTTTACTGCAAAGTCCTAAGGGTGAAGCATTGAACCTCTCAGATCTTTAAACTGCGTCTAAGAAGCAATTTTCCTCGCTTAGGTGAATTAATAGGCGTTAGTCTCATAATGAGGGCCATAAAACAGGGATGCTGTTAGGCAGATATATGTAGGCTGCCTGGGAAATATATCGCTGCGAAATTAAACGGGGAGTTTATAAGATGCGCTCTAAGAAATATATAATTATTAGTAACTAGCGCAGAAAAATAAAACGTAGCCTATGTCACTCAGGGTGAATGTAATTTTCCAATGGAAAAGCATTTTTGAAATCGGAACAGTAGTTTTTGAGTTTATTCATTACAAACATACACACACACACACACACACAATATGAACCAGTTTTATAGCTCTAGGCTTGTATATTGGTATGGGTTAAGTAAAAGTGGTACTTTTTTAAAGGTTTTCTATATTGGTTTACCGGATAACATGGCTAATGGCCTTAAGAATAGTCAAAAATGGAGTAAGCGTGTAAAGTTTGTATAAAACAAAAATATGTCGAAAATAGTGCCAATTTTACCCTCTCAATTAACACTATCCATTAATTACGTAGCACCCTCTATAAAACCACCAAGCAGATACACCTTTTCCCTTCTCTTCAAATGATAAAAAATATTCGAATTACATAACTTTTTCCATTTATCTTAGCCTTATCTTCTAACCTACCGCCAAGCAGCAGTGTTCGCAATGTGGTGTCTGTGTGGGATAACACGTTGCCTGTGTATGGCCCATATAGTAAGTAAGTATGTTAGTTCATTCGTGCAATCATATTAAAATGCTTTAGCTCACACGTGCATATTTTTATAACCCTTCAAGTTTGCAAAGGGCTATGCCTCACATGTGATACACTCACGTGTCGTTGTACCCACAAAATGCATCATATATGGGGCATGCACAGGGAAGGTGCCAGTGAAATAACTGGCATAGAGGCATTCTATCTTGACCCTCAGGGTTGCGCCAATGCACTTGCGGTCATAGGATTGCGGTCTTGAGATTGCACGTTTCTCTGGGTTACAGATCCCACTTACTATCATTTTGCATGCTTTCTTGCCTTCTTCAAGCATACGGAATTTATTTATTTGTACTGGGCCTTGGCTTTTTTTTAAATATGAAATTATATTCAAGAGTAAGGACGCAATTATCAAAATGTTCGCAAACTCGCGTAATAAACGCAACACTCGATAATTGACACGTCTGGGCTCTAATCGACCCCCGCTGTATGCTAAGATCTCGACAACTTCTGATATTTCCCACACGAATTCTGTAGGGTTAAGTGGGGGCAGCGAGAATTGCCTCCTGCTTGCGAATAGTTTGCTAACGGTTGAAAAATCATCCGGAATAATTGAGTAGTTGTACAATAATATTGTTTTTAATTTTTATTATGTCCACTATCAAAAACTTTCGTTTACATGAATTTTTTTAATGGATTTTTTTTAATGGATACATTAATAGCGTCAAGAAAAATTATTTGTCTTTATACCTCTTAACTTTTTAATAATATCCTAAATAAAATAATAAACTAAACTTAGGAATAGAGCGAAAATCGACTTATCAGGAAAAACACTCATTAGAGAGTTTTACCAGAATTATCGGATGAACAGTAATTTATAACATGGTTTGATTTTGGTCAATACATACATGTAAACTCACTTATAAAACTTTTTTTTTGCTAATATTGAACAAAATACAATCCTGTACGTATAAAATACATACAAAAGAGGTGATGACGTTCACAAAAATAAAAATCCAAGAGCACTCATGACGTCTACAAAAAAAAACCACGAACCAATCCTCAACGTGCCGACATAAAGCCTAAATAGTAGAAAACGTAATTAACCCAGGTAAATCGGATTGGTGAACGTTTTCGCACGATAACTGGAGCGGAAAGCCCCCCCGAGCTTAAAGCCCACTTTGGAGGCTTTACGACATAACTTGCTTGAAAAATTTGCATCAGGGCACACTGGTGTGAGCTTTCGTATTTGAACACGCTGTATATAAATGCGTGTGGTAAATTAGTTTGTGGTTATGACTTTACTTTTAAATTCATCAGTTTTGACGATGGTAAGGTTCAACCTATTGATGTTTCGAAAAAAAATTATTTGTTAGGTTAGGTTAGTTTTTTAACAATTCAGGAAAGTTAAACGGTTTCAGAGAAAAACGGTTTTTGTACCGATAAAAATTTCGGACAAACGAAACAGTTTTTCGAACTTAACATGGGTAACCTAAAGTTGGCTGAGTAAAGCGGCTCATTGGATATTGAAAGAAAAATAATAGCAAACAGGTTGTATTTTCAAAGGTTTAACTACAAACAAAGTCACTGAAGAAAATTAAATGTACGTTATGGTAGCGAAAAACAAAATCCCGTATCAAAAAAACGTACAACCATTACAATGCCAACAATAACAAAAAACGTAACTTGTTGCCGACGAGCAATCTCGCCTCCAAATCTAAGAAACAATGTCAGCGCAAATGAAATTTTCACGTCATTGCAGTGAAAACATAAAATGCTGTGTAAAGTGCGGGATCGCCTTAACTAGCCGGGCCAATCGCGCCCCCTAGTTGTCGCCGTAACGATATAAAAAAGTAAGATAAAAAAGGAGGAAAATTGCTATCATAAGAACGCTCCCTGTAGGTGAGAGGACGAGGTTGTACAGGAGTGGCGCAGGCGTTGTCAATTTATTATTTGCACGAGAATTAATTTACGAGTTTTTCTTTAAAATTGCTAATTGCAACGGCAATAGGCAGGGCATACTATTCAAATTCAAATTCAAAATTCCAAAATTCTTTATTCAACAAAAACACGTAAAGTATGATTTAAGGGATGGAGCCTCCCTGTAAGCAAAATAAATGCCTGTGTTGGGAGACACCGCTCTTCCTTAGGTAACTTGATACTATCAGAAGAATGGATGGCCAATGATTGGTAGCTTAATACCAGCGGCAGATAAACTCTGCGTAGTTTGCGCCCGCTGTAAATGCAATTTTTTTTAAAATGTATTTTCTTATTGTAAATAAATTAAAAAAAAAAAAAAAAATAGTTCGCGAATGACAACCGCGTATTGGATGAAGCAGTGTTTATAGGTTTATTTTAATGTCGTATTTGGTATATTTTTAATTTTTTGATTGTATGTTCTTGGCTTATGTAGTGGAAATCTTTCACCTGATTATATAGAAGACAATCATGTTTTTAACAATGAAATGTTTATAATTTTTTATCTATAATTTAAAAATGTCTCCCGACATATATTTTACCTGCAATCGTTGTAATTTTTTGAGAACTTACTAACATATTTGATTGAACGGACAACAACGATAGAACCGAAAAAATATGTAAGTAAGAATAATTTAATAATTATTTAAAATCATTAACTTAAAAAAAACCAGTATGATATCAATTGATGGATTTCCTAAAGTCTCAAATTAATAAAGTCAAACTTCTGGTGTGTTGTCGCAAACTACCGTCCCCCGAGTAAGTTGTGTTCTTTGGCAGATAAAATGCAAATTTTCAGATTCGTCTGAAGTTTTCTTATTACTCGGTCTAATAAACGATCCGCCGCCGGATTGTTCTACATTCGCTGCGCAAGCGGTTATGCCACACTCGATGGAAAACTGAGTGGGATAAAACTGATAAAATATGAGATAAAATTCAATTTATCCTGCTACTTGATCAGCATTGAAGTACCAAAAACTAATCAAAAAGGAAGCTGTGATAAGATTTTTTTTAGATCACTTTCATTACTGCTTATTAAAACCAAACTATAATAATAGGTAGATAAGAAGTCAATTCTCATATACAACGTGTTACAAAATACCCCGTAAAAAATATAATAAATTATCAAAGCCAAAAATATTGTCAACCCTAGTAAGCTGTCATGTCAGGGAACCGGGGTTAGCATAGATTATTTTAACAGAGAGGCCTACCTACCAATTTAATAATTGTCAACTTGAATGGTTTTAAAGCCATATCCCGACGAGCGAGATTGTGCATTGAACAAGGCGGAGTTCACTTTGAGCCATTCCTGTAAATTTGACATTCATTACGAAAAAGTAAGTGTTAGTTTAAGTTTCTTCGTTAGGTTAGCTGTTTTAAAATCTTCCAAAACTCGACTTGTAATATCTAAGTATCTAATCGAATTCTGTACATTTTGTTTGAATGTCTCTTGATCGTTTCACGAATTAGGTAAAAATGTAAATAAACGTTCTGCGTAGTTTACTCTTTAATTGTACTGAAATAGGGTTTGCACATCAATGAAAGCAATAATGGTTTTATTTTTTTTGCCGGTAAGTCATGCGGTGATAGTACGGTTCTCAAATATTGTAAATGGACTTATTATAAGGTACCATTTAACCCCCTTTCGGCTTTACGGGTATTTTTGTAACACCTTGTATAGTACAACCATGAAGTTCCTGAATATTGATAATGGTAACTTACTGGTTGCGAATGACGGAATGGTAATAACTGCATTGTTTTACTGCCTGTCATCATTATCTTAATTCTGAAAATTCATTCTTGTGCTATGTGTCATGATTGAATTCTTTCCTGCCTAGACTGTTGAATCCAAAATAGGAGGGTCTTTGTTCAGTGCAGTAAAAAATCCTGTTTTAAACTTCAGACTTCAACAGATTAAATATTGCATTGTCATCAGGTTTACGAACGAATTTAGAATTCCGGCTCATTCCAATTACTAGAACTGGTTCAATATTAACTTTTATGATTCAACAAAGTTTAACAAAGTGCCACCTTCATTGTAAAGTTAAATAAAAGTTAGGAAATAGCTTACAAGTTGACTGCTGACACATTATAAGGTATTATAATGAGTTATTATAGCATCCTGTACACACTTAATATGCAAAAGCGTAGTCGATTATAAGTGTAAACATGACTATACCACAGAAAAGCTTGAACTAAAAACATAAATAATTAAAAACAAACTAAATCAACAAGCAGAGTAGAGTGACCCACATTTCTATTAAAAAAGAAAACAATTATACAGTCTTTTGAAGAGTTAATTTTCCTGTCTGAGCCTTCAATGCCTGCCTACCCTCATTAGAGTCTTGAATGTGCGCTCGTTTGCTTGCCCTACTTATTAGGGGCATAAAATGAACTGGCTGGCTCATATTTGTGTGAAAAGTTGCTCAAAGATTTTATGTGGGTATCTTGTTTTTTTTAACTGTATATCGTTCATTGAATACAAAACGGGCACATTCCAAAATGAGTCAGTGTTGCATTTTAAAATTAGAAGCTATTCGTATTAGATTTTTAATGCAAGAGAAAATTATTTTGGAATGTGTCCATTTTGTATTCTATGAGCGATATAGCGCCTGAAGCGCTGTATAAAGTGTGGTGTTTTTGAAAAAAACCATCTTTAAATCTCTCTAGCGCGAAAGCATAAGCGCCTTTGGTGTTGCTGGTGTTTGTCTATTTTTGGTAATAAGAAAAATATGTTTGTTTGGCAGGTGGTCAAAACACCAAAACAAATAATATTCGCTTGTTGACACAACCAGTGCCAAAAAGACATTAAAAAAAAAGTTTACTTAGTGTTCATTTAGCTTGAAATGCATGCTAAATTATGATTTAAAGTATAAATTGTTAAAATGACATTGTAAAATTTTTCTAAAGTAAGTTGTAACGGAGTAATAATGCTAACTTATGATCCGTATTTTTTATAAATCAATCCTGACCTAGGTTAAAGTATACACGTTAGACATTATAGAAAACAGAAAAGTAATCAGTTTAAACGATATAAAAAATATAACTTTTAATTATAATAAGTACTTAATAATATTGTGAAATGTATACAAAAATAGTATGATCAAAAAAAGGAAACAAGCTTTCGGTAAATTGCTTTGTTCATTTGGCCAATTCAATCAATATCGTAAATTTTGACGTGATTTTAATTTAAACCCGCCTATTATCGCTAGTATGTAGGTACTCAGGTATACATATATCAATATTCCAAGCGCTTTCTTCCCGTCTACAGTACAGTACATAAGGTTAACTATTCCGCCTCTGAAAGCCTCGTAATAAAAATAAAGGTTAATGGCCACTGAGCATTTGTAAGGGAAATTTTATGGTCGCCGGCACTACCTAATAATGAGGGATGTAGCCCTAACGGACTATTTGGAACAAGTGTACGCTTTAGTGACTGCCCGTTCTAACCCCCGATGCAAAAAGAAGGGGATGTTATAAGTTTAAAATAATTGTTTATCTGTGTATTAATTTGTCTGGCTATGGCATTTGTAGATCCTATACTTATGGTCTGACTATCTTTTGTCCGCGACTTCATCTGCGTAGAATTATTTATTCGGCCATTCCATGTTTCATAAGCTATCTATATTCAAAATTTTATCCAAATCCGCCCAGCCGTTGCAGCGTGAAAGAGTTATAAGGGCGTTTTCACTAAAAAGTGTAGCCGGGCGTTTTCACTAAAAAGTGTACCCAATTAAGGACTGAAATTAAGGAACTTTAACTTTGTCAGTTTTGTGACGAAAATTAGCTATATATTGACGGCCGCATTGTATGCCTAATTTTCGTCACAAAACTGACAAAGTTAAAGTTCCTTAATTTCAGTCCTTAATTGGGTACACTTTTTAGTGAAAATGCCCACCCAATTAAGGACTGAAATTAAGGAACTTTAACTTGGTCAGTTTTGTGACGAAAATTAGCTATATATTGACGGCCGCATTGTATGGCTAATTTTCGTCACAAAACTGACAAAGTTAAAGTTCCTTAATTTCAGTCCTTAATTGGGTGCAATTTATAGTGAAAACGCCCATAAACCAATACACACACACAAACTTTAACATTTTTAAATTAAGTGTGATTTAAACGCGACTTTTAGTTTAATCAGGCCCTTTAACAATAACAGCTCTGAAAGAACAAGTTACCATTCAGCATAACGAAGGTTTCTTATTTTATACCAGCTTCTATTCATATTTGGTTGAGGATTTTTTACGCTTCTGCCTTAATGCTTGTTCAATCTTCAAATCGGGGATAGAATTTGTTACTTCTGGAAACTTGTCGCATTATATAACGCATTAATTGACGCATTGTTTGGTTGACTAGTAGAGAATGCCATTAGGCATTAAGTTCGCCATTTGTACTTTTTTTGTGCAATGAAGGTTAAATAAATCAATAATAAATATATTGTGGTGAATTGGTGGAGATGTTTTAATATCACGTTTATTATATATTTACTTGCTATAAAATATTTTTAGTTTATAAGAAATAATGACGCTATTCGTTATGGATGATTATTGATTGGGAATCAGCATGCAAGAAAATAAGAATGATTTGTTGTCTACATGTATAATTATTATAATACATATATTCTAGTGTTAAGTTGATTGTTAAAATCATCAAATTAATTTAAATTGCCGTTTTTAACGACAGGACTTCAGTAGAAAATTCTTTCTTGTTTGAATAAAAAATAAAAGCACGTTGTTACTCCGTTTATAGCCTCAATTTTTTTATTGACTTTACGCACATTCCCGATTTTCAAATTTCCAAATAAAATAAGAAAATCATTTATAAACATTTAATTTTCCTGTTCAAGACTGCAACCGTGTCCAAAATTCATTCCCAAAGCAGCACATATTTTACTTACTGCGTTTTTATTTTAGACACGTGTTATTATGATGTCTATACACGATGTTATTCCACGTACAGCTTTTATGTGAGATGACACACTTGAGATACGATAAACGGGATTAGAACGAATTACTTGCGCAAGACCTTATGTTGAGGATTGAATAGAATTTCAAGTTTATTTTTATTTTTATTCAGATTTAGCAGTACCAACTCAGAAACCTTCGTAGACTCATGCACAACACTTTGCTGAAGATCATCACATGATCAAATGCATAGTTTTGTTTTTTTGTTTTGTTTTAGACACAGGATGCTCTGATTTTTTGTTAAAAGGAAATTGATGACTTGGTATGAACGTTATTATTGTTATCTCGATTTAAAAATAATCACCAAGAAGAATGTATAATACTCATTTTACAAATATAGATAACAGACAATTAAATTGTACAAAAAAAAAAACAGAAAAAAACACTTTAGTCCCGTGTTTCTATTCATGTTTTATACAATCTAAAAGAAACCTTCATACTCAACAAGACAACTTATTTTACAAATATAATAATGACAATCAATTAAATTTTACAAAAAAAAAAGTTGAAAAAAAACCTTTTAGTCCTGTGTTTCTACTTATTTTTTTTAACAATCTAAAAGAAACCTTCAAACTCACAAGAAAGTGTTCCGAAAGTGTTCAGTTCATAACTTTTTTTTAAATTTCCGTCAGCTAGTTTTACAAGGGCACATGCCCCGAGGCAAATTAACCAGGTTTACGGGCAGTAAAATATTTATGACACTGTTAGCACACGGGCACTTCCGCGGGGTTATACTAGTGGGACGTGAAGTACTTTAACAAGTGTTTAGAGACGGCATTTTACAGGGTGCTTCTTGAAGGAGAATTGTAAGAACTGGTGGTTTTTAGAAATGTATTGTTAGTAGGTACAGTAATTTTAAACTCACTGTTACAAACGGACACCGCTTTTGTAGTAAAGTGAATCAAAATAAAATAAATCGTTTTAGAAAATAATTTCATCACATATTAAAAAACGAAATATTACTTAGCTGAAAAGTTACAAGTATTATGTATCATGTCATGACGCTTATTTTGACAATTTAAATATACAAAAAATTTACCATGTTTGAAAATAGTAGGTACAAATGTCATCGATAAATCCACTTAATGTTTTCACTTCACCATCACAGCTCTTAAGGATTTTAAAGGTTAGTTTCAAGGCAAAGTAATCAATCACTTGCTAAGTGAAACGCTGAAGCGTCGTTATCATGGATCTTTCAGCCGACTGTACATATTATAACTCACTATTCAAACATCCTATATCACAAATGCAGTGGTTCAAATTATAACTTTATCCCGAATTACTTAAGGTTGATTTTGCAATGATGTGAGTAACAAGTTATAATGTTCTGATTTTAGGTAAAATTAAGATGTTAAATATTATGTGTGTACATAAACGCATATATTAGGCGACAAAAACTCAGGCAATCAATCATTTCAGAAAATCGTCTTTAGATTCTAGCTTCTTGAAGAGATTTATGTTTGTGAACTAATTCGCATCGAATTTTTTTATTTAGTATATATTTAGAAATAAGTTCATCATGTTGTAGTTTTGAGTAGTCAATACTCAATACTCAATACTTTATTCCAATCATAATGTTTACAGAGATGGAAATATGTTGCGGGTGGTAGGACCTTGTGCAGGGTCCGTCCAGACCGCTACCACCATCTTATCCATTAACCTACTGCCAAACAGCAGTGTTCGCATTGTTGTGTTCCGGTTTGGGGATAAGACAGCCGGTGAAATGACTAGCATAGAGGCATTCCATCTTAGTCCTCAGGGTTGGCAACGCATTTGCAGTCTTAGGATTGCATTGCAGTCTTGTGAATGCGAATGTCTATGGGTCACAGTTTCCAATTACCATCAGCGGGCCTAGTATGGCTGGTTCTATATCGCGTGTCAACTGTGGATAAAGCATCCGTTACTTTTTGACACGCGTACTTATTTACCTGTCAGAGGGTGACGGATGCCTTATCCAAAATTGATCACGCGATAAACGCAGCCATATTAGGCCCCCTGGTGGCCTGTGTGCTCGTTTGTCTTTTCAATGCCATAAAAAAAAATGTCTCATTTATAAACCCTGTTGGGCACAGCAAACATATTCAGAGAGAGGGAGACTTATCGTTTTAATAATTAGAAAAGACTTCAGAAAAATTTGAATTTATTGTATTTTTGTACAATTTATAATTTACCTTTAATGTTTAGTTTACTAATTTGTATTATTTTAATTTATCGTCTAATATTCATTTACTGTGTAGTAAGCTTTAGTAAGTAGTAGCTGTGTGAGTTTATTTAAAAAAATACGTTCATTTGTTTCTTGTCTTAAAATTTCAGGTAAATTGTTGTATATTTTTATTGTAATAACATATGGGCCGGATGAAATGATTTTAAGGCGGGAGTGTGGCAAAGATAATTTTGTGTTTATGATGTACCTATTGGGTGTGTAGGACATGACATATCCTCGCGTTTTTTGTAGAAGTTTTCGAAGTATGAATGTGGATGGCTATCAGAGCAGGGGAAGACCAAAGAAACGATGGATGGACTGTATGAAAGATGTTATGGCTAGAAAGGGAGACGGACTACCGAGATGACGACTAACAGGGAAGTATGGAAGAAAAAACATGTTGCGTAGACGTCAATTAAGTTGGGATAAGGGCAAGAGACTGATGAAGTTCATAATGTCGTGTCGGAACTAGGTCGTAGCAATTGATATCATTCAACATTTTTAAATTAAAACTAAGGTAAAAGCACCTATTATGGACAAGGCTCCAGTGATGAACATTATCATTTTTTTAAATGAAAACATATCAATACTAAACATTTTATTCTAATAGTAGTAATCCCGAATATTTTAATATAATCTAATTGTAGCACTAAAAGCATTATCAATCTCAGAGACTTACCTATATTTATGGAATTGTTCATAACTGGAGCACTGTCCATAATAGGAGCTTTTACCTTACGTCATGATAAAGAGCTGTGAAAATCTTTGTAAATTTATAGGTTTTTTTTTTGATGTTGCCTTTTTTCTAAATTTGACTTTGATATTGTTAATTTTATGTGTAAAAGTAAGCACATAAAAAAAACATCCTTTAGATAAAATGACACGTATAGGCATCATGGATTTTATATTGAACACACAGAAATAACCTGATCTAATGTTTACAACTTGAATTCAAAATCTCTAATGAAAAACTAACTAAACGTATGATATTGTGTATAATAGAACAACGTAGATTTTATCAATAATACAAACTGAATAAAAAAACCCATTTCACCTCTTCCCTAAGTCATTTACAATTCAGGACATAAAACTCAAACGAAAACACTCGAAATTATGAACCGCAAAGATTTGTGCCCACATACACCCGCTGTCGCCTATAAACCACACGCGAATATATCGCCAATAAACTTAGAAAACGTGAACACCACAACAAATTCACACCCTAAAAGAAATGTGTTACAGTCCCTTTTTCCTCGGAAAAGTTTAACGAAATAATGTAACTTGAAAATATGTTTCTAGAAAGATAAATTTCCAGAGCTCCATTGCTGGCCAAACAACTCAACACTGTGCATTTTTGCGAGTCTCGATAGTCTGCGTTCGAACTGGGAACGTTTAGGTTTATTTGAATAAAGAATTGTCGGAGACACTCTGGTTTTATATAACGATCGAATAATGGGGGTGTTCTTTTTTATTAATAAAGAATAGTATACAGTGTGTTTAAATAAAATACTAGTTGAACAGGCACTAGGCACTATTTTAAACATCGAAAATAGCGTGTTGATGAAAATAGACTTTGGTTTTTTGAAAATATAGAATCCAGCTCTATTAAAACTACGCAACGCATAAATAGTGATCTTGTTATTTTTTATTATCTTATCTTATCATTCTTATCTTACAGATGGGTCCTTTCGAATACACTTCGACCCTTTAGGATCTCTTGTGCAATTACCCTCTCGAATGTGCATCTGTACATGGTGACCACGGGGATTCGAACTCGGTACCTCACGATCACGAATCGACCCCCTAAGCCACTAGGCCACCAACGCTCTCACTCCATGTGTGACCCTGAGACCTAATGAAAAGGCGGGATGTAATGGCTCCGTCAACAAAGTAAAGTAGAAGATGTAATCAGGTGAAACTTAAGTGGGATAGCTCATAGCTGCATGGCTCATGGTGCAGGAAACTGGTTGAATGGAGAACCTGGAGAGAAAAGCGCCCACCAGGTTGGACACAGGTGCCTTGGTACGACGATTTGAAGAGGGTGGCTGGACTGAAATGGGTAGAGAGAGCCAAACATCAAGACAAGTGAAAAAATTGAAGGAAATTGTAGAAGAAAAGAGAGAACATCCTGTGATTGTATATTAAATAAAAAACAAGCTTAAAATAAAAACACGACTGCTGACTGATTTTTTGGTATTGTCATCGATATATTTTTTAGTATGTCGTTACAAAAAATGTGCATAAAATCAGCCATTTCGATTTTTCAAGATTTTTAAATGTATGACGTGTCATTGAATCATTGAGCGTTTACGAGCGGACATAGAAATGCACATAATTTCCGATATCGGGTAAAGAGGCTAAGAACAAGAAGAAAAGATCCACATTCCATCAAATGGCCTGTTTTTTGACAATAAAAAATCCTGGCTACGGCACCAAACCAAGCCAGTCCTAGCCATTAGAAAGTAATAACCGTCATCTAAACCGACTCAGGCGCATAAAAGCAGAGCACAAAAGCGCAATTGAAAACAATTTACGCCTAACCCCAGGTATGCAGGGAGCCGGCAAAGTTTTTTCCGGCTTGCAAAATTGCACAGCCGACGCATTAAATTACCCGGGTCTCGAACTGGCTACCCGTTGTTACTAACTTTTGCTGCGTCCCAACTTTGCGAGATTTTATTGCATGGGTATATGTATGTTAATGTTATATTGGGCTGTTGGTTTATGGGGACAAGGGAACTGTTTGTATGTGTTGTATGCAGATTTGTTTGTAACTCTTTGGGAATAGTATTTTTATTACTATACTAGCATCTTTTTGTTAAGGTTTAAAGATACTTGTTCTCAAAAAAAAACATAATTCGCTTACATGAGAACACATTATTGTAAGTATATAAACTTAAACATTCGTTCCAATTATTTTATTTTTGTTCACTAATGATTTTGTCCGCATTGATCATCCTACCACTTTTTTTACAGATATTGGTAGCCAATTTGGAGTATGAGATACCATTCTTAATTCATTTGTAAAGCGTGGTAAAATAACAAACATATTATAGTAACAAACCTACAAAATTTCCCATTCAAAATATGACTAGCGTACCGCCCTCGCTTCGCTACGATTTAAACGAATAAAAAATAGCCAACAACCATCTGGGATAACGTACTTTATTTTATACTAGCGACCTGCTCTTGCTCCGCTTCGGTTTATGGGAGTTTTTTGTAACACCCGTACATAAACTAGGGTATATTATACCTATAAACCATACCTTCCTCTAGAATCATTCTATCTATTGCTAATAACTGCATTGAAATCCGTCAAGTAGTTTAAAAGATCTAACCGAACAGACGGATGAGACAGATGTAAAGATAAATATTTCTAACGCATTTTATGTACTTATTATTTGGTCAGCCTGTACTCTAGCAGAGTACATAAATTATGTGTCGCATAATAAATACCTCTCTATACTCGGTGACAGCACAAATGGAAAATATTTTCAGCCCTAACACTATCTCCTCCTTTCACACGGGCTTAACCGACTCTGCTGGACATAATTTATATCATTCTATCCTACTCACAACAAAAGAAATGATCCGCCATTGTAAATGTTAAACAAAAAGGTGCTTCAGTTAAATATATACAGGGCGTTTGTATAAATTAAACATTTTATAGTTCAAAATGAATCTAATACGGAGAAAATATGACAGTGTTTTGTATTAACTGTATGTTTTATGACCATGTCAATGGGATTTAACGACTTCGTAATGTTACGTTTAGAGTAAGAGTTTAACTTTCCTTTCATCTGGTTAGTTATATTATATTAAATTGGACGGTTTTAAGAATGGCTTTGCTAGTCACCGTTGCTTACATTTTCGGTTAACTAGGTCCGTCGTTGACGTAGGTATATGTCAAGGAGGGTATCATCATTATCAACATCATCAAGAGGTTTAGTTTGACGTCTAGCAAATTAAAAAGGAATAAAAGTGCCACTTGCGATCATACTTTTTTGTCAGTGTAAAGACTTCGGTCCGTATTAATAAACTCATCTTGGCTGAGATGCCCGTCACAAGATACGTCAAAGTAAACGTCAAACCATAGAAAACTGTCACTTTTGACGCATCTCGACACGAGCATTAGAGTTGAGATTAGTTTATTAATACGACCCTTAGTGCCGGGGTTTTTTTTTGAAACCCGTATCATATTAATTTAACAGGTAAAAAAACAAAGTAGGATAGTAGGGTGTTTCAATTTCCACACTTTGATATTTTTAATGACATCGCTCGAATTCTTGCATCTATTTCTCTAAAAGACCAGTAATTAAAATTATAATAAAATTAGTTGGTATTTAGGGCTTGCACACTTTGACCACTAAAGACTTATGGCCTGTTGTTTGATCAGGGGGGTTATTATGACATAACGATGCAGTTCATTTTACGGTGAGTGTAAGGGACAGAGCTATGGCAGTTGTATAGCTCTGTCCTTTTCTCTCAGCGTAAACAGAATTGCATAACTACGTCATAATAACCCACCAGTAGTTAAACTAACTAATTGTTAAAATTCGAAAAAGTAATCGAAAATTTGATACATTTCCTTGACGTTGCTTCAAATTACTTAGTTTAACTACTGATCAAACAACAGGGCCTTAGTGCAGGGCTTTTTTTTGAAACCCATAGATATATTATGTGTTTATCATATTAAATTAATATGTAAAAACAAAGTAGCCGCTGCTCATGATTTCTACAATCATGTTACCCTCTCGGCTGACCAAACACCAAGCAGCAGTGTTTACGTTGTTAGGTTCTGATAATAGCAAGATGGCGTGTAATGACGATGAAAAGTTTGCGAACTTCAAATTCTAATTCAAATTCATTTATTGCATGTCATAATTACAGGTATATAGATGGAATTACATGGAAGGTATACATATGACACCCTGTAAGTGCGTAGCCACTTAGGATAGGTAGGGCTAGGACCTAATTATTAGAATAAAATATTAGCTACGAATATTGCACATATCAATCATTCTTACATAACTTAATTTTAATGATGTATATATTTTTTTTCATTTATTTATAATTATATTACTTGTACATTATAAAGAATTATACTTGAATTCCTTTATATCTAAATTCGGTATTTAAAAATTCACTTATCACTTAAAAATATAAAAGCAGTTATCACTTAAAAATATTTTCAACTTGCTTATAAATAATAGTAGATTATACACCGAGGGGATAAAGCACAGTTTTATGTCACGGGCGCGATATTGAATCCTGAACGTAACGAAGGACTCCAGATTTAACTCCTGAGCGCAGTGAGGGGTTCAAGCGCGCCCAAGACGAAAACAGCTTCCCCGAGGAGTGTACTCTACTTTTCTCACCTTTTGCGAGACAATAAAAAAGCGAGTCTACTAAAAACAGCGTTTTATTATAGTAAATTAAAATTAAAAGTGAAAATTGATATTTGATGTTTTCTTCAATTTTGATATATTTATTTAAAACTTTGCAGCTATCACCAATGTATTTTATTGCAGCGTCTTACAATACTCGCGGCTTTTGTTTAATTTCAAATGTGTTCCATTCAGCTTGCCGTGGCCAGCTCGATTTTAGAAAATGTTCGATTTTCAAATTAGGTTGGACGCGGCGGTGGCGGCGGCGCCGCGCCCGGCCTTCGAGTATTAGTTGATCTTTTATTACGAAATTAGACTTTAAGGCCATTGTAATAAGAACTATGAAAAGTGAAAATATTACAACCCAGCGGGTTATAATGAGATTCAGTACAACATTACACCCCGGCTAAAGCCAAGGGCTTTAATGATTTGGTTTGCGTAAGGTTTGCATGATATGTAATTTGGCATTGTCGAGCAGGTGGTGTGAAAAGGGAATTTATTTCTATCTTGAGATCTATCTGCATCATTTATAATGGAAATTATAAGTAAATCCCAAATCAAACAATAGAAGTACCTATTTCTTACTTCCAACGTCAAAATCTTCCTAAACTACCTATGTATAAATAATCTAACCCTCGGAAAGATTTATTTTAGTCCGAATATCCGGTTAGTTTGCCGCTCGAATGCCCGACGATATTCGACTTGATATTTCGATATTCGAGCGTATGCCTCACTTGCTAGCCAATATTTGACCTTTTTTTATTGAAACTGGCGTTGGGCATTTGTTTCTCTCTGTATATTTTCTTTCAATTACGGTTTTAAACGTTCGGTTTTTAATTTTTTATTACTTTTTCAATCTTTACACAGTATAAAATCTGTCACGCCATACGGTTAGATTTTTCAAACTACGCAACGGATTTTGATACGGTTTACATCAATAGATAGAATAGATTAAGAGGACGGTTTTAATATAGATATTATAATTTATATTAATATTATAAAATTGAAGAGTTTGTTTGTTTGTTTGCTTGAACGCGCTAATCTCAGGAACTACTGGTCTGATATGAAAAAATATTTCATTGTTAGATAGCCCATTTATCGAGAAAGGCTAGGCTACATATCATACTCGCATAAACCGAAGCGAAGCGCGGGCGGGTCTCTAGTTAGTTTATATACGGGGGTTACAGCTCACATAAACTGAAGTGTTTTTGTGTTTGTCTGTACGTAACCACTAAACGAATAATTAATGTTCTTTTTTATTTAAAAAAATGACATAGGCCACTGTGCAACAGAAAATCTTGAAAATTCAATAACTATGCATGTTTAACCGTGAAGAAGACATTTCCAAACGCTATAAAAATAATGAAACCATCAACTAAATTTTAAGTGACGAAAATTCCCTAACAAATAAGAACTCCAAAGTGCTTAAAGCATAAACCCCCATTCAAAATTAATGTTCGCTTAAAATTTAAACATGTAAGTCGTTTGTCAAACGCATAGCAATTACTGTTATTTATGCAAAGGGAACGATAGGGTGTGATTAATGTTTGTTTGTTTGTTCTTTGTATGATGTTAGTATATATTCGGGATGTACGTTAAGTTGAGGTAAATTATTAAGGTGGGATTAATAATAAAAATATACGGTATTGGGTGCGTTTTAAAAATATTAAATTAAATCTAAAAAAAGTCAAAGTGTACAAGGACATGTAATAATAGAAAATTTCTAAACACCCTTTATCTGGAGGCACATTTCCGTACGCTATAATTAAACTCTTTAAGTATCACTTCTACTTAGCATTGAGACTTTCCCTTTCACTGACTGATACTAAAATATAGCTTTATTATCTGTCTGGGGTTATTTCGATCAGCAATAAAAAATTAAAATGTAGTTTTGCGTTATACAAAATCTTTTAAAAAGTGCTTTTCGCTGGCCTGGTCTTTATTTATAACATAAATATTAACAGAATCAAATTTACTAAAAATATTTTAAAAAATTGGTGATAAAACAGGCCCAGGATTTCTACTACCATGTCACTCGCTGGCCAATCACCTAGCAGCCGTGTTTGGATCTGGTGGGAGCAAGACTGCCGGTATACATATAATGACTAGTATAAAAGCAGTTCACGGAATAGTTCTAAGAGTTTTCAATACTGCGATCAATTTCTTATTTAAAATATAAAAATTGTATACTATTATAAATCACATTTACTATAAAATATTTTGTAAATGTTTTTAAATACAACAACAGCAAAAAAAAATCTCCGTCTATACCGGGTGTCCCGCGGCTATGCAACATAAAGGGAAAGTACCTTAAATATGGTCCGTAGGAGACTTTGCTATTTAGAAATTTTATTTAATTTTTAAAAGTGAATAATATTGCATTCAAAGATTTAAAAATAAACTTCATTTTTTACATACTTATAATTTTTTTTTGTGACTTGAATGTAAAATTTCACATTGTTCCTTTATTTTTAGATACAATGTTACTTGGAGGGAATAATTTCTTATCAGTTACCCTTTTGAGTGGCGTCATAAACATACAGATTGTTTTTTTTTTAAACTTACTTTTTAAAATATAATAATGTCTTCATCAAGCAAAATCCTCTATCTACAATATTTAAGGTACTTCCCTTCATGTTTGCATAGCCGTGGGACGCCCTGTATAATATCTAGATATACATTAAACGTGGTACGTTTCCTTACGCAGCTAAGGTATAGGCATAATTTGAATATAATCAACGCGGTGTCAGAATGATTAATAAGCAGATAGCGACGTTTTGCATAGTGGGGGTGAATTCAACGAATACATGAATACCTTTGTTACTTGGTTCAAGACAAGGGGCGAATAATGTCGCGGATAAAAAGTTTTTTTTTTAATAAATAGTTCTAGTACCAAAAACATTGTTAAACGCGTACACTACATAATTACAAAAAGTCAAAACTAATTCCGAATTGACAAGATTTCATATTTTCAAGACTTTAATTTTATTCGTTTTATAGATACTGTTTGGAAGGAGGAAGACACTAATAGTTTTAAATTTTCTCTAGAATGAATAATTATTTTATTATTAATTTATTACGATGTACTTATTCTAAAAGGGCGTAACTTCATTTCTACGACACAATGGACATATTACGTTAGTCCAATCTGTATATAAAAAAGTATCATTCTCTAAGGGCCACTTGCACGAAAAGTTTAACCCTGGGTTAAGACACTAGCTCGAGTTAAAATGACAGTTTTCGTATGAATCTAACGTCTACTAACTCGAATTAGTGCCTTAACCCAGGGTTAAATTCTGCGTGCAAGTGGCCCTAAGTATTTATCCATCTGTCAATAGTGTCAATGTCAAATTTGAAGTATGACAGCTTTTTTTCTCGTGAAAAAGGCAATGGTATTATATCTATTCAGGCATAGTATTGGTAAAACTCGATATTTTTATTAACTTACTTGTAATTTTGTAAATAAATCTAAATAAATATTTTGCCGTGTTCAGGAGGTAAAATCCTTTTGATTCGTATAGTAATTTGCAGGTGTCACCAAAATGAAATGTTGTCAATTGATTAAAATTTAGAAATTTAGAATTTAGAATAGATGACTTAACTTTTTGCTATCTCCTATAAATCAAACCTAACCTAAGTACCTATTACCCACCAAAGATCTGTCGACCTTTTTAAACGAGGAATTCTGGCCGTGGGTTGTTATATTTGGGCGGTTTCGTGGCCGCCGGCTAGCTGACGCCGCAAAAGTTTACAAATAGTTGTTTTAATTTTATGTTATATATCGTTATGTATGTTAGTCTTTAAGGTATTTGTTTATTCTATTCTATTCTGTTACAATTAAATTATGCATTTAATCTCAAATAGTTCCCGCGTTACAAAGCTTTCGGAAAAATTAAAAGTCAATCAAATGAATATTCGAAATTATAAAACAGTTCACCGCAAATTTTAATTTGGCGCGGTTTTGCATATTAATAATTAGTCGTGAAAAAAAATCTTGAAAAATTCTTCCATGAACGTATACGTTTTTTAACTCATCTAGTTATGTCGAGATTTTTGAACCTGGAATCCGTTTGGTAGTTTTCTTTACAATGAATCCCCCACCCCTGCCCCCTACCATTCAACCCTTAAAAATATTCACGGTATAATTATACATATTATAGCAACGAAGTTAAAAGGTAAACCATCGCGACTAGGTAGACTACATTGGTTCTTGAGTTACAGATGAAAATTTGCTCAAACTTGGAGATTTTTTCATGTTTGTCTTAGTTATACGGTGACGGAACCCTACACTGAGCATGGCCCGACATGCTCATGCCCGGTTTTTTCATTTTCGTTAAAGCACGAAAATAGAGTTGCTAGCGCCATCTATCCGTACATCTAGAACACACGTTATAGTGGTTTGAGTTAGACTGTCACAATTCAATGAATAGGAATAGATCTGAAGTTATTAAAAAAAAAAAAAAACTTCAAAGCAATAGTTTCAAAAACTGTTCAAAAGGGTTATGTTTTTAATTGTGTTAAATGCAGAAATAAATAAAGTATTACCCATTGATGTTTTCCATACCAACTTTACTGTTTGTCACCTATCTACAGACAAAAATGTTGCGGAGAAAGAGTATAATTATTTTAAACTGCTCCCTATTTCATCATCCTGACAATGACAGTTATATAGGATAATTCATTTCACATTGCGCAGATTATATGAAACCCAGTGATGTATCAGTGTGTTAACTTAGCAATGTATGCCGAATTGACATCAGTCACGTGTCATGGCCAGGATGGTAAAACGGGGGGCAGGTCAACCTACGGTAGTTTCTTCCAACTGGTAATGTAATCTTTCAACACAAAAGCATTATCTCCGTTAAAAAAAATACAAACACCCAGACACCTGGCGGCCATATTTCGGCTTGGACCTCTATAAATTCAAGTGAAGAAAACAGTTAAATCGAACGGTCTGGGAGATATATGCGAGGGAAAAATAGTTTTTCACTCGCTGATAGGATCCTGAATGGATAGGAAAAAGCAGGTGTTTACATTTTGGATTTGGAAATATCAGAGGTTGTAAAGGTTTTAGAAATATGTGACCTTAACGGTTTTTTAGAGGTTAGGAACACTTTAAATTTCAAATAGGGTGTGTCAGGGTGATTTGCAGTGCAAAGCTTGATCTGATGATAGTTGTATCTCACTATTTAAAAAGCTTTACATTCTATCACGGCCATATTTTGTACATTAGGAGCAAATTTGTACTTAACTTCCATCAATTCTATTTCACAAAACACAAAGATTCAGATTGTGTGAGATTTTCCCCATATTACAAATCACGCCACAAAAAATGTAGTTTCTTGATTAGATCGTGATTTCTTTTTCACTTATGCCCGTTAGTCACTTGTGCGTACAGAGTAAATTGAAATTGAAATAAAACTTTGCCTTAAGAGCATACCAAACGTTAAGACTACTATTAGTTAGGAATATGGAAAATAATATGTTTGAAGTTCTTCGTTATATCCATTTATTATTACGTTCTATAATCTAAATTATAATCTTTCTGACTACGGTTAAAAATATCTAGAGAAAGTAAATATAACAAGAAACATGATGCCGAAACTGAGTAGTTCACTCAAGTTCAATATTTTCAAATACAAAGTCAGCAGTTCAAAACAATTTACAAACACGGTGCTAATATGGCCAGGGGTAATAAACCTAAACAACATATTAAGCAAACTAAGCACTAAATTCTATATTCAGCAAAAACGTCAGTTAAAATAAACTAGCCAGGGTCGGGGTGAATTTATGGGCGTTGAACCCTTCGGCTCGAATTAGTTTTTGCGTCAGTCCCAACCGCTAGTGTCTTGCTGGAGGTATCGTCGTCGACTGAAAGCTGGGGCCACGAAAAACGCGACTAACACGCGGATAAATCGCTGGTATTATTATTATCGATGGAGAGGTACAGCAATACAAAATATTATTTTGTCCTGCTAAAGTTTGAATAGGCTATGTTTCATATTGCTGTCCTAATAAATATATGTCGTTTTTCACAAGGACTACAAATAAAATATAGGGACCAGACGTTAATATTATTTAAACCCCAGCTAAATTTATTGGTTTTTGAAAGTGCTAGGATAACTGTTTCTGAGTTTTAATATTAAATGTTACTTTTGTATTTTGTTTTTTAGGGTAATTGGTAACAGTTAAATCAAAAATAAAATGGTTGTAAATCAGTAAATGTCAAACACAATTTGAAAAATATTTAGTAAACGTTCGTTTAGTAATCGTAAAATAATGACCTAACACAGTAGAATCAATAACAATACATTTTCTTCAAGCACATGGTAGGTTTTCATTACACTATCGATTCCGTAAACTATTGCCTATATATTAGAGGCTGTAAGATAAACTGGTTCATTTTACCTTCAACTATATATTGTAAACAGATAAACCAGATTTCTCCGTTTCCGGATAGCTTACTGGTCAATTAAAATCAGATTAATCATAATCTAAATTAAAAAAACCAATCATCTTATTAAATCTCGTGGCCACACTTAACGACAAAATTTACAATAGTTTAAAGGAGCACCCCTGTTAGGAATAGTTGGCGACCTCTGCCTCGCTAATGCCTTAATAGCGACCTGTGTCGGCATCGTTTGACATATTCATAGCTCGCCAACCGTCGGTGCGGTATTTAATTTATTGTTTTAATTAACATTCACGATCCGAGACAGTTTGGTTTTGCAATTACATTGTTTATTGCGTTTACAAAATATTGGTGTTTAACGGGGAGATAAAGGAGATTGTTTAATTACGCTAGAGGTTAAAAAGTTATAAAAAGTTTAAAATAATTTTAGGTTTACAAAGTTTAACTTCATATCGTAAACTGTAGCAACTTGATCTGGCCTAAGTAACTTGCTAATTACAAGTTTGAATTAACGACGATATAACTTTGAAAGGTATTATTTGCTACGGCAATAGTTTTCAGCAGCAAACATTATGTCTTAAACCCGATACGAGGTCTTTTTTGCACTTGATATAATAGTATATTACGTGACGGTTGCGTAATGCCATATATATTACTAGCAGACCCGTGACCACTTCGTTGGTTTGCTATCTTACGCGGTTTAGATTTTTCATACAAAAGGATTTTCCCGCTAATTCCCGTTCCCATGGGAATTTCGGGAATTCCTTTCTTAGTGCACCTATACGGTACCTAAGCTACGTACCTTCCAAATTTCAAGTGCCTACGTTTAGCCGTTTAGGCTGTGCGTTGATATGTCAGTCAGTCAGTCAGTTTATCCTTTTATATATTTAGATAAGTACTCTAAGATGGGTTCAGAAGCCGCAAGGTAAATGACTAGCATTACCTGTGGTGGTAGGTGACAGCGATGACAGCTGCAACGTAATTTCATTACGTTATCGAATATTGTAACGTAATGAGATCCAAATTTGGAACATCTTCCAAAATTAACAGCTGTCATCGCTGTCACCTACTACCATAGGTAATGCTGGTCATTGCCTACGGGTTTTGAACGCATAATAGAGGATTTATGATTATATGTGTCGATAAAATATATTACATACACATCCAAAATGCCTAAAGAGTAAAAATATCCCTACATGATTTTCATAATTAGCAATGTACTGATGAGTGAATGTCCCAGCGGCGGGTTTAAGTAGTTCCGTCAGTGCGAACAAAACACATTTTAGCGCGTGCATTTTCAATTTAGCAGCATGGTTTCTGCCGATGATGGATCGAACGTATAAGGCTGCTTAATTGAAAATGCACGCGCTTACATGTGTTTTGTTCGCTCTGACGGGACTACCTTAACTCGCCGCTGCGATTTCGCTCGTTCGTCCGCCAGTCCGTTGTTTTTGAGACAATAACACCCCTGCGCTGTTATAATAATGTTTACAAATAACGTTTAACTCAATTCAAACAATGATCACTCACAAATCGCTAGAAGTCGTGAGTCGACGCGTTTTAAAGAGGTAGCGGATTAATAGTGCTGGCTCAGCTGTCCGCGGGCGGGGCGCTTGCGGCGAATCAAAACTAATATTACAATCAATAAACTGAGGGTTTTCTCTCAGTTGACAATAAATTAATATAATAGTTATGATATAAGTTAAAACAACAGAAGCTGATAGTAACGACAGCAAGTTTTTTTAGTGATTCTACTAACATCTTGGTTGATGTATTTAACGTCTTGTCAGGCTCGTATGGAATCAAGACGCAATGTAAATATTTGTGAAAGCAAGTATTTGTTCTTGAGTCTTAGATTTTTTATTTTTAAGTAAGATGTAGCTTCGTTTAGGAGTAGAACAATCTTGGTAATAATAGCAATAGTTTTTACTCGACTGTACCCATAATACCCCGATGGCGATGAGTTACACAATTTAAGATAAGTGGATTAAAGAAATGGAATATTAAAGAGAGTTGTATGATTTTTATAATAAAAGAATTATAAGAATATAATTATTGTAGTTGGTTTTATGTTTTTTCGTTTGAATTATTGTAGAACCGGAATAGCATGAAATTTAAAAATAACTTACAACCCTTAATTTTGTAAATTAATTCGCGGGAATAACGGTTAACACTAACTCAAAAAGAAAATGATGATAGTGCTAAAAAAATATGTTCAAGAAATACTTACACTGTCATTTTTATTTATAGTTTTATTTGCGGAGAATAATTAATACTTAGAACGCTTAGAACTACAGCAATAATCCATTTGCCATTCAATTATAATAATAGAGTTATCATTGTTAGAAAGTTTTCTTTATTATAAACGCGTTCCTCTAAATACGTCGCAGCAAGCCCGCACCTCCCGCGAACAGTATGAAATTATGTAATTACTCTAAAAGCCGGGCAAATATTTTTCTTCGGAAGCCGGAGTCTGCTTTAATAAGGATCGCTGTAATATTTTAAACAAATCCATTACGTCTCCGTTCGGTTTGCTTCGCCTTCTGTTTGGCTTGCGATTGACAGTTTAGCTGAGTGCTTTAAAAATAATGTTTTAAGTGAATTAAGAGATGACAAGGGGATGGAGAGAGAGGCTGTATTTTGTGCCGCTATGACTTTTTTTCTTGGTAAAAAATGAAGGTGTTTTTTTGTTATTGTTAACGTGGTGCATATTTGGAAGGTTGCGTCGGTTTGAAAACGGGGTAGTTGACCATTTTCAAAAATTATCTTAGTTTCGTAATAAATTTAAAAAAAAAACATTTATTTGGATGTTTGTGTTTTATTCACGCCTTAACAACTGCACGTATTTGGATTAAATTCGGCACAAAAAAGGCGTATTCTCTCAAAAAGAAACGATAAGCGATGGAAGAAGTTGTATGCATAAACTTGTTACAAATATCCCCCCCAAGTCTTAAAAAATACATTTATAAAGCAGAGTAATTTATTTTTTGTAAATTTAGCAAATCTCAATTAGTTTTTATAAAAGCATGACAGTCAAGTTTGAGAAATACCACCAAGAAAACTATATAAAATACAATAATACGTTTTAGCATTTGTATACTACACCAACAGAACATTATTATTACGTAGTGTTAACCCCATCATGTTAAACACACCATAACTCTTCATTTCACTAAAATCAAAAGTATTCCGACACACATGTTTTTTGCGGCCTATTCAATAACTGAATCATCGGTGTATTTTAATTCATTTAAAAAACACCCCTTCCCAAGTCGCAGCGCTCGCATTTCAATCAAAGTCAATATTCATTAGCGCGGGTGTAAACACGCCTTTATAATGAATCGTAATGCCGCGGTCACACTGCGCCGTCTGCGATGCGATTTTAAACCGAATGCGTTTTAAATTGGGTTTAAATGAATTATTGAACACTTACCGCTTATTAAGAGCTGTCTTTTAAATCTGTGCTGGCAACGTAAAATAATGATTTATTAAGCTTGTGCATGAGTTTATTAACCCTTAATTTGGCACGGTCCAGAAAACTGTACATACCATATTATTATGTTAAATTTTTTTGTTTGGATTTTGTTTTTATTTCTTTGCAACTTTATAATTTTGCCAAATGATGCCCGTTCATCTAGTTTGTTGAACGTGTTGCAATATTTGACGTTGCTAGCTTAGTTTCTCTTTTAAAACAAGTTCTCAGAAAACGCGTTTAATTTTATGCCTTCATTTTTGGTAACGATAATCTTTATATCTAAAAACCGATTATTACTGACTTTTTTTTTTTATGGCATAGAGATGACAAACGAGCACACAGGTCACCCTGATGGTAAGTGGAAACTGTGACCCATAGACATTCGCATTCACAAGACTGCAGAGCTATCCTAAGACTGCAAATGCGTTGCCAACCCTGAGGACTAAGATGGAATGCCTCTATGCTAGTCATTTCACCGGCTGTCTTATCCTCAAACCGGAACACAACAATGCGAACACTGCTGTTTGGCGGTAGGTTAATGGATAAGACGGTGGTAGCGATCCGGAAGGACCCTGCACAAGGTCCTACCACCCGCTAAAACTACCTAACTGACATGGTTTAAACTCAAAAATATAATTAGAAATGAATATTCCTTGGGTTTATTATTCAAAAATGGATCCCTAACGGGAGAGAGTAACGGAAAGTTGATTTTACGAAGACATTACGGGTTTTTTTTTAAGAAGACGTGTTTAAGTAGTTTGTACCGAGTTAACAGCGTTTCGGTATGTTCAAAATTAAAAAATGACAATTTGTGGAGACATTACATTTATTCGTTTACTGATTCAGCTATCGAAAAAAAACAGTAGGTACCTTTCATTTTAATCGGTTTCTACTTCTGCTTATAATGTTGCTTACAGTATTTTTTTTGCTTGTTTTAATGGCAGGCCATTTTTCTTTTTGATAGGTTGTCACTTATATCAATGCTTTACAAAAGCCTGTAAGCTTGTTTAAAGATAATAATTGAACTACCTAGATGTTAAAAAACTACAATGTAATTAGAATTAATGTTTTATTAGTTATTAATCAAATTTGATGTATAGCATTGGCATTGAAAATCGAAGTCAAGATATAATAATTTCGATTAGCGCAGGTGTAATCACGGCCTTATAATGAATAGTAACGCCGCGTGCACACTGCACCGTCTGTAAGCCGTCATTGAAAAATGAGACATCGTGAATTAATGACGTTATGTGTAATGTTAATAATGTCTGACGTAGGTATTGATTCTGTTATATTTACGTTTTACGATTAAAAAGCGGAGGTAACGTTGTGAAATAAATAAATATTAAATGAAATAATTTGAAAACGTTTTTTTTTTACACGTGCATAATATACTTACAATAGTTTAATGTAGAGTAGTAAATTTAATGATCAAAATATGAATTATTCATTAAACGTAATTATTTAAAAAATAATCAGTAAAACTTATCGAATCCTAGTTTTTTTATTTTAAATGTTCATAATACGAACAGTCACAGCGAAGGGGTGGATAAATGAATAAGTAATTTATGAAAATTAAAACAAAAGCCAAGATGGCGGATTTCCACCGACGGACAGGTTTCTCGGGATATATTTTACGGCATTTCAGTCATTTAAAGGGAATTAGTTTGTGAGAAAAGTAATAAAAGCTGCCTTTATTTTGTTCAAAAGTAAATAATTACTTTAGTGTTCATTAATTTTAAATTTATTTTATCAAGCACACTGTTGCCCGCGACTCTGTCCGCCCAGAAAAAAAAACATAGCCTATCAGGGATAATGTAGAATACTAAAATGGTGAAAGAACTTTTGAAATCGGTCCTGTAGTTTCGAAGCCTATTCAATGCAAACAAACAATCAATTCTTTACTCTTTCTAATATTTGTGTAGACAAGTTTTCTCACAGAAGTGATTTCAAGCGCATGCAAAAAAATAATGAAAAACGTGATTACAATGAAATAAAACAACATATTTAAAGTTTTCGCCTGTGGAAAAAATACTTCAAAATATTTTTCTGACAATACGAGTAATGTATGCACATAATTACGACTTTTATAAAAGCAGCAAGGTACTTAAAACATCTGAAGTTAGCGGCACTCGCTACGCGGCGCCTCTCGAAACACGTAGCGGTCTACGAGCTACTGCTCTACGCCGTAGTACCGGCGCGTAGCAAAAGTTTACAAACTTTTTTTACGTTGACGTTTGAGTACTTTTACAATTAAGTATTATTATTTCACCTCAACTCAGGTAAAATATTTTTCAGGGCTTTAGCTCGTGCGTGTGTCTAATTTGTTGGCTTAGAATAATTATGTACTGATTAATATAAATAACAGTATGAATACAAGCAAAAACATGTATTTTTTAACCACTCAATATTTTAACATAGTTATATCTTAATTTATGACTTACCTAAACAGCAACACGATCAGCTGACACACCAACCAAACAGTCAATACACTTAAGTCAACTATAAAGCGGTCCTAACACCATAAAAAGACAACTAGATACAGTTATTATAAAGTTTAACAGACACCGATACAAAACCTACTTTAAATACGTCCTACCAATCTAACACATACTAATTTTCACAACCAACTGAGTCAGCTTCTATTCTAATTTAATCCTATCTCCTTAAACGCGCTAATTAAAAACAAAACACAAATTCAAATTTTCAAAAATCGAATTCGAATCTGCGCGCCACTAATGCAAGAAAATACTGATAATTTTTTTTACAAATGGAACCGGAATCCAAATTTGAATTCAAACGCCCGCGAATGCTGCGCTGTACTTAAAAAGTTTTTAAAAAGTTTCAGGCTTGGCTAGATTCAGCCGCGTGCTGCGTGGTGCGGAGGCGGTATAGCACTGAACGCGGCAGCTATCAGACACAGTTGCTGATATCGTAGGTCTAGAATAGATGTAGGCACAGTAGACGGCCCTAGTGCATGTGTGCGTTTCGGCGTTTATTGTATCTGTACGCTATCGCTGTGGTAGGTAGGTGACTTTTGCTGTTTAAAATGTACATAACAGGACCCGTATCTAGAGAACTTTAGATATTTGTACCAAGTAGTACGTCATCAAGTTTTATGAGTTAAGAAATAAATGAGTGGTTTATTAATTTAAGTCAAGGTTTTACTAAATATATTTTTTCATAGGTAATACGTAATAAAAGTTTTATGTAATACGTTTTTTTTACTTTTATTTCACTTATAAACACATCATACATAGATTTGGGAACATAATCTAATAAGAACTCATTTTTTGAATCAACTTAGAATCTAATCGGTAAAACAAAATCGTGAAAAAGAATGTAGCTGTATTTTTTCACGTTTTATCGCTTGAAGACATTTCTTTTTAATTTATATACCACAAATTAAAACGTGATTCTTTCTCCCGCAACATCGCAAAGAAACTATTTCTTTTATTGAACTCAAACGAAATACCAAGCTAGGCCAATTCAACCAATGAGCCAAAATTGTCTTTTACCTCAACATTTTCTGTAACAGCCTTTGATCTGAATTCCATTCCAAAGACAAACTTTCGAGATTCGAACTAGGCGTTCCGAATGCGAATCCAAGTTTCATTATTGCCAGGGAAGAAATCACGTTCGAAACTACAAAGCATTTTTAGTGAAACTACGGCCGGAAGGCACAGCGTTTCGAATTTTCGTCACAATGGTTGGACAAAGAGGTGATTGCACTCAGACACGAACCATTCAGGAATTTGGTGGCAGCGCCATCTATAGGCGGAAATGGGAACCGCTTACTGCCGCCATGATTGAGCAAAGGGCGTGGGTGCAATCGGTGCAACTTTCAGCCGCCGTTCGATACGGCAGAGTTTAATGACGCCGTTACTTTGAGTGTTTTTAAGGACCCGATTGCACAGCTGTTTATTTTAATACTGTGGTTATGCAGTTTGTACAAATTGGGGAAATTATACAGAATGACTACGGGTAAAATTACTCTCGTAATTAAGAAGGAAAAAATTGCATCTGTTTTTTTTTCTTTTAAGAGGCCACATATGATAAAGTCTGTAGTAATTTTTTACCAGAGTGTGGGAGCGTATGAAACATCTTACAAGTTGTAACAAAATGTTATGAAGGGTTTGTGGACGTTATCGTGTTTAATAACGTTTATAACAGTAAGTGTGTGAGCACATTCAACCATTCCACAATCTTGCATACAACTTAAAGATTTAACCGCAGAAAACAGTCAACTAACTGAAACAATTTACATCCGACGCCGGCTGAGCCGTTTCCGGTGTGGTTCATTACCATATCTAATTAAATTGTGGCGACAAAGTTGGACCACAGGTGCCAACTTGCTGGGGATAGTTTGGACTGTTTGTCCGGCGATTCTACGTTATTTGGTAATTGATAATGGTGGGCTTGAGTTACGGTAGAATTTGTTAAGTCGGGAGATGGCTGCCATTATCAACTCTAAGATATTTTAGAGCCGTTTTACAAAATGTGTGCTGGCAACGTCGCACGATTTCGCGCCTGATGATTGAAAAGAAACTGAATGAAATTACTAAATGTATCGACTTTGTGAGTTTACTATGTTTAAATTGTGTTTAGTGCGGTAATTATGTTTATTATTATTTAAAAATGTAACACATCTTTGTTGTAATAATTACAAAAACATAGTGAGAGGAAAATGTAAAAATGCATTGTAATTTTATATTTCCTAAAAAAAACTTGCACTTGAAGACGCGATAGCCTAGTAGGTAGTGACCCTGCCTATGAAGTTGTCGGGTAAGGGCAGATATTTGTGTGATGAGCGGGAATATTTGTTCCTGAGTCATGGATGTTTTCTATGTATTTGAGTATATATTTTCTATATAAGTATTTATATCGTTCTCTAGTAGGTACCCCTAATACTAAGCTTAGTTTGTGAGTAGAGCAATTTGTGTGAGATGGTCTCTTGATAATTATTTATGTATTACTTTTTAATTATGGTTATGGTCAAAGTTACGACAGCTCTTATTTACTTAACAATAAAGGTGGCAGAGTTAAAAATAAATCCATAAAACCATTTAGAATATTAGGCCATATGATAATGCATAAAAAAAATATTTAATTCTTACAAGAGCCATTTGCATTTGCATTTTTTTTTCTATAATCTTTACAATCAAGACCGCAACAGGACCGAAACTCTTAATCCACCCGGTAACTGTTATCCGGCAGATAAAATGTAACTGTTCCGAAGAACAGGTACGGTCTTATCGGCGCCGCTTTGCTTTAACTACGCGGTTCCTCGGAATTACGAGGAACACTTTAAGTCCAGTTCTTATGCAAGTCTAAGTGGCTACTGCAAACTATCTAGTAAAGTATTTTTTATTTAATTATGCAGATAATTAAATCTTGTGATTTTTAAATTGTATTTTTTTTACACGGTGACACCTTTGACATAAATACACGTGTTATTTTCCGAATATGGGACAACTTCGGAAACGTAAACGCGAAATCGACGTTCCCATACAAATTGTAAAATTGTGGCTTTTAATATGGGAGGTTAGTTTTTTTTACCATTTTTTATATTAGCCCCATAATAAAAGGTGATTGTAATCATGAGTAGATCCAGAAAATAACATTATGTATTAAGTGTTAGGTGTCACAGTAATTATGTTTTAAGTGCCTAGTTTACGATTTTTATCTGATAAAATCATAGACTTCCATAGATATTACAACCAATAGTTCTGCCTCTGTGCTTGTTTTTTTTAGATTACTTTAATATTTTTTATAAATTGAACTGTGATGTGGTGCATAGTTGTAGTCAAATTATAAATAAACTAATATTAAAATTGCCGGATTTTAGTAACATTTTTAAGATAATAAATAACCGCGTTATTGATATCAATACGCATAGTGCATAAAGTTTCTATAAAATAAACAAATTGAATGTACCTTAAAATCTATCACGAATGAACTACAATATGAATTTTCTATGACATTGTTCTCAACACCCTAAAAGATGGTACAAATCTTATATCCCAAGGGTGCATTTGAGCAGTTTTATTAAAATTTATGCTCTCTGCAACCCTGCAGCCCCCGCAACCCCCGCAACCCCCGCAACCCCCCGGGACGACGCGTTATTAATGATTGTCGGTAAGTTTTTACATTTCAATTGAGGGGGTTTTATGACCCTTATGTAAAATGAATCATGCTGTTGTTGGATTCAAAGGATGATAGTTATTTTGAGTAGTTAAAATATTGTGCATGGTTAAACCAATACATTAAATAGTCAGTCATAGGCAAAAAAAACTTTTAAGTTAAGCAAAATTTATTACGTGAAATTAAGTTTTAAATGGATTAAATAAAAAAATTAACTCATTTATTTTGCAATTAATAATTGTTAAACAACTTTTTTTTTACTGGCTATGTACACGAATGACAACAACAGTGTATTATCCCGCTTTTAGTCTTTTTCATAATTTATACCAATATCAATCAAATCTTTTTCCTACTTTTTAGTTTTAACAACTCGAAAGCAAATAAAGCTTGGTAATTTTTATTGCTTTACTATGTAATATTTAAAAAATAATCCTTGTTTTATAGTTTTAAAACCCCCCGCTTAAATATGAAGGTAAAAACTATACAAAATCAATTGAGCTGGACTCATATCCATAGCAGTAGAAATAAAATTCTATTGGGCAGAAACAGAGCTATAACGCTAATGAAACTGCCCCCGCTTAACCGCTCGCATTACGAGAATAATTGAACATATGCCTGTGTATTTATTTACAAGTATAATGAGAGGGTTACATTTTAAATTAAAAGGGAATTTTGGGTGTTAATTTATTAAATATAACTCTTTAGTTAATTCACCCCTTAAATGTCTAAAAATACGTAAACGAATTATTAATTGTGAATATCCTGCTTAAAAAAATATTGATCCTGATAAAACTATTTTGAATTTGGTAAGTAGTGTATTCACGGCTAAGCGGTTATTAACATTGACTGGTATTTATATTTTGGAGCTGTGTTTATTTGTTAAATGTAATGATGAGTTCTTCACAAAAAAATCATGTTTCCGAAATAACTTGCGAAGTCAGTATAAATTTAATTATGTTATTCCCAGAGCCTACAATAAGCTTGTTTATAAAAGTGCTTTTATTGCCGCGATGCGAGTATTCAATAAACTACCAGTTTATTTAAAAAAACTAGAGGGTAACAATTTTAAAAAATCTTTAAAAAATTGGCTCATTGAAAAAGCGTTCTATGATGTAAAGGAATTCTTCGCCCAATGAGGGATATTGCCATTCACTCTACTGAAAATATGATAACATGGTAATAATATAAGATATATTTTTATTTTGTAATGTTCTATTGTACGTCCGAGATGGATAAGCTGTTGAGACTCTTTTTTTTTTGTTATCACCCTTGTACACAGTTATACAATAAAGACTATTTCTATTTCTATTTCTATTTCTAAGTTACACTCAGAATTATTTACTTAACTACCCATTTTTTTTTATCACTCTATATCATTTATTTGCAAAATGCACTTAAGATGATTTTATTAAATTATAATGTATTTTTATTTAGTTCAAATTCTCAGGAAAAAAACCAAAGGATTTTCACTCTACCCAAATAAAAAAGTTCTGTTATTTCATCTCAATAGGTAGTGTTAATGTTATCTGACTTATGATTAATCAGTGATCACTTTAATGGTCATTGATATATTTGAGTCGTTTGCTAAAACTGTATTCGCCTGTTTTTAAATTTCCAATTGATTTACTTACGTGTCTTTACATATTTCGTAAAACAAAATGGTGGTCGTGAAATATTTTATGATTTACTAACTAATACAAATCCACTAAAAAAAAAAATAGATCATCAATACTTTATTCAATAAATACAACTCGATTTTGTGACTTGTACTTGTAATTTTATGTTAACTCCGTCATTCCCATTATGAGCCTCTATTCTATGACGTTAAACAACATTGTTTTCGACGTGCGTATTACTTTTTAACTCAGCAGCTATTACTATCAAGTAAATAAGAGCTATCAAAATATTGACAATACAATAACGTGTCAAAGACGATGTCATTTTTACTGCTTCGAATACCGGCTCGTCAAATACAATTTGGATTGTGTCGCCTAGAG
Source organism: Acleris laterana (assembly GCA_963966035.1). NCBI lineage: Eukaryota > Metazoa > Arthropoda > Insecta > Lepidoptera > Tortricidae > Acleris > Acleris laterana. Next base: position 18,960,815 of record OZ014442.1, read on the forward strand.
GCTCTGATTAAGTGTATAACCCCGTAAACGTCGTTACGGTGTATCGGACATTTTAACCACCCGTCATATACGCGTAGCTCTTTCCCCTGTCGCTACGGATCACCCGACAACACCAATTTGACCCACCACAAAGTCGTAGCTCGCAGCTCCGTAGCCTCGTAGCGCATAGCCCTTCAATTTGGTATGTAAATGTATCTTTTGTCCGTGGCCTGCGGCCGATGCCACTCTATAAATTTGTTCTGAAACTGCCCACCATTTTGTATGCAATTTTCTGCCGATGTGTGCTTGTGGGTTGTTTTTGATGTGTGTTGTTTCAATGTAATGTGACAACGACGTATGTATTTATGTAAGCTTTTTATTGCATTACAGCAAGTAATAAAATTAAAAAGAAAAAGGAGTTCTAAGTAAAACGCGAACTAATACCTTTTAGCGATGTCTACCAGTATATTCTATGTTACCTATACATTAATTGAAATCACTGCGACTTGTTCGAAATAAAATTTTGTATTCTACTAGAGAAATATATAAATTTAAAAAGCTAATGATATTTAATGCTAGTAAGATTCACATCCTCAAATGTATAAAAATTACGTTTCAGTAAAAACATATAAAAGGGTGTTTACATTTCAGTGCCTCCAGTGAAAAAGGGAATAACTCAAAATCGCTACTTATCAGGAGAGGCAAAAAACCAATCTTACGTCGTTTTTGGGTATTTAGCGTATAAAGACTGTACACGATAAAATCTGGCCATGCATGATCTGGTGTATTTTTTTTTATGAATGCTAATTTTCAAGCAGCACTTTTTTGTAATAGTCAGTGGTTATGAAACTACATAATAAAAATACAATCATAATAAAATGTAAGAGCGTCTGTATCTTAGACCCTTATATAATCCACAGTACCTTTATTTTTTTGTCCACGATCTTCTGACAGTCTTTACCAAATTCTCCGTTTTAAAACATTTTATTATTTTTAATTATACAAGCCAAATTATACGTTATTAAATTATCTTACCACAATAGTTAAAACTTTCCTAATTATATTCAGATTAAGATAGTTCTGAGGTTTTTTAACTTTGGCGAATTTGACTTTTTGACAAATAAATGCCTCCCATACAAAAACAACTTTCAGTGCTTGGAGTAAAAAGTCTTCCTGACTACTACAAATAGAAATGAGTTTCAAAAAGTATTTTTTTCGTAAGACGACATTCTATTGTGGGTAAAACTGCTTGTAACAATATAAATACAGTTGTGGCGTAGAAGCAGGAAGTGAGTGAATATTGTCAAAAAACGCTGTACAAGAGATGAAAGGAATGATAGAATATATTTGGCGAAAACTAACACATACCCATACATTATGATACGATTTTATTTCATTATATAGTATTATAATTATACAACATATTAAAAAAAAACTGCTTGAAAATATGCATTCATCGCAAAGATACACCAGATCATGCATGGCCAGATTTTATCGTGTACAGTCTTTAATATTAGAACTTATTATGGTTTTGCGCTTTAGGTATAGTTTATAGCTTTTGTTTAATGGGTATTGGTTTAACATTTAGTTACTCTTTACATATTTTTTTTAAGTTTTTATCGAGTTATGCCCTTAGTCACGAAAGCATAACGGTATAACATGATTTGTGTTAGTCAATTCTGTGATACTTTAAGACGTAAGACGACTTATTCCCTTAACTACGACTGTTCTATGGTTATAACAATACTTATTATTTCTATGTTTGTCGCAAATAAAGGAATAATGCGACTTATTCAAGAAAATTTATTAGGTATAAGGGTATACTCTGCCATAAAATAAAACCAAATCGTATTAAAAATAAGACATTTAATCAAATATCTGTGGTTTTTACTCGCCGTCGTTATAATTAAAGTTATCCATGTCAGGGTCTTGCTCAGCCCTTTCCGTTTCGGCAGTCGGAAGGTTTTTATAAAAATCATGACATTCGCTGTCAATGAATGGCAGAAGAGCCAGAAGATCCTTCTTTTTCTCCTTGTTTATCGGGATAGGTTTGTCGGATATAAAGGGTGGTCCAGATATAGAGGCCGCCTGTGAAAATGTCGATTGCGCTTAAACTAAAAGAATGAGACAATATATGAATACCGGGTATTTTTCTAGTTTTATTTTCAGGAAATACGTAAATAATATTATAGCCCAACGGGTCCTTGTTTGGCACATTTCAGCAATTTGGTGCGAAAGCGTTTAAACAGTGATTTTCCAGATTTTTCCGCGACTTGCTTAGAAATCCGTTTCCAGATACTTTTCATTGCTTGTATGGTGGTAGGTGGTTTACTTAAGTCACAATATCTCTGCTTACAAAGAGCCCAAAACTTATCGATCGGCCGAAGCTGTGGCACATTTGGCAAGTGGTCTCGTTTTGGCACAATAGGATTCTTGCCTTTTTGAGTTCCTTAAGAACAGATTGAACATAATGTGACGTAACGAGATCTGGCCGAAAGAGAACAGGCCTTTGGATATTTAGCTTTCGAATTAAAGGCAATAATCGCTTCTTGAGACACACTTCTAAGTATATTTCGCCGTTTACAGTTCGGTTAGTCATAAAGGGCCAGAAATGTGCCCTTCTTCAGAGATGGCCTGCCAAATCATGAAACGGCTTTCAAATTTCCCAGTTGGGAGTAATGTCTCTTCGATAGGAGTCTCCTGTTCATCATCCGACATGTAACGTTTATCTCCTGATACTTGCGACGGATCTAAAGGCACGTAGGTTTCGTCATCTAAAACGAAGAAGTAATTTCGTCCGCTCGGAATACTGTCCTTGTAAAGCTTAGCTGCACCTTTAATACACCGATCAATTTGATTTTGATTGTATTTCGGGCTGCGTCTCTTCTTCCTGCTCCGAATTCCAGCAGCTTTCTTCGCTCGCCGGTACGTAGATAGACTCAGTCCCAGCTCTCGTGACGCGACGCGGTCAGATTTGCTACGATTATATCTCGCTTTCCTCAATCTTTTTTTTTCAATCTAGGAGTATTTACAGTCGGTTTTTGACCCGGAAACCGCTTGAATCCCACTTGTTGACCGTCTACGTACCGATTGATCACATTTCGGATACTCCGGTCAGGTATATTTTGCTTACGAAAATGATGCAAAGTTGGTAAACGATTTTCAGAGTGATGTTTGTAAAACTCTACTTTCAACTTAGTTCGGTATTCGGGCTCAGCACGTTTCATTATTATATAATTTGTCGAATAATGCTACTGAATTGCAAACTAGGATAAATGGTTATTAAAATGCATTTGACATTTATTTCAATTGTTTATTCACGTAGTCAAGTCATAGTAACTGCGACAAAAAGCGGCCTCTATATTTGAACCACCCTTTATTTGTCAGCGAGTAGTTAATGTATAAACAAAAAAGCATTATTAGTAGCAGTACCTTCGTTCGCTTGAACAAATTAAAAAAGCACCATTTAATATTAGGTTCGTCTTAACAATTTTATGTTTATTACCGTAACTCGCAACTTGCCCTCGCTTCGCTTCGGTACATAAACCAGAACTATTATTCCTTATATAAACCTAAATACTCACGTCACATGCATTACGTTCCGGTTCAACAATACCAAGGTCGTGGAGAGTAATAAGCTCACTCTTCAATAAGCACAAACATAAAACGAAAATTAACAAAAACAATAATTATTATGTTGAAAACTACGAAATGTTAAGGTGTAGGTAGGTACGTATGACAAGGTTGCTATGGTATTTGTACCTACCTCCTGATCGCCATCTTGTCCAGTGTCACTCCAGTTTTGATAAGCTACTGGTTCTAACGGGATCTGTAAAATTGGTAACAACTATTACAGTCAAAGTAGTACAATAAGTAATAATAGGTAAAACCATCTCAAAACGAAAAAAAAAACGATAACTTTGCACGTGTACGATTCCTAATACAAAACAAAACTAAGACTATAATCGGATGCTATGCACAAATGCATTTTTTATTTATTTATCTTATCTATTCTCTTAGATAGTGTCGTCGCCTTTGTATCGCGCCGCCTTGGCGCGTGCCGCCTTTTGTCAAAGGATGCCGCCGCGTAAACACAGAATGCGAGCGGCGTACCCGCAAGTGAATTTGGCAGTTTATATCGACTTAAATTCGTATATTATTACAATAACCGATAGCCGGTGTAGCGATACTATCTAAGCGAATGGACTTATACTAGGTACCTACTTACTCATGTTATAAATTCATCCTCGACTAATGCCGAATCATAGTATTCATAACTCATAACTTAGATATAATAATAACAAAATATAAAACATACAAATTAGAAAGCAATCATGGTCTTTCAATTTAGACACATCGTTCTGGTAAACTATAGTAATTGATTTGAGTAGGTAAGTACCTAAACATTTATTAACATAATAGCTAACTAAGTACCTGTTTATTTTGTAAGAAGTATAATCGCTTATTCAAATTGGTACTTACCAGTTCGGGAGGATTAATCACTAAATTCGTTAACTTTCTTCCTCTATTCATTTTTGGTTTAATTCACTCACTTGCACGCACACTGTTTGAGCCGCAAATACTCACTCCTGGATTCAAAGTACGGCGAGTTTTAGTCATTTTTTATCAATTAAAAGAGACAATTAATTAAAGTGAATTATTTTGCGTCTAAAAAACAAAAAAATATTATTATTAATGAATAGTGTATTCCCAAAATCGAAATAAACATACAAAGCCTTAAAGTAATTAAATGAGGTGTTTCCTATTGAGAGCATCCTAGCCAATAGCAAGGTGGCCTAGGTGCGGATATGACCAATCGCGGTTAGCGGAGCAACGGAACGCTTCGAGTTATGCTTTTATGCACTCTGTACTATAAGGGAATAATTCGATTCATCCCTTTATGGACACCGTGCAATAAGGACATAGTACGAGTTATGCCTTTATATACACTGTGCTATAAGGCTATAATCGGTTTTAGTTCTTTTTATGTACACGTCGTTACGGAACAACACAAGTTGTTTCTTTTTGTAAAAAAAATAACTGTAGATGTGTCTTTAGGTTGCATGTTTTTTTCGAGTTAAAAGCACTAGTACCTTTAGACCGATAAAAAATTGCGGATAAGTAGAAATATGCCTTTAGAAACGGTGAGTTATGTCCATAGCGTAATCGAAAAATCTAAGTTAGGGGATAGCTAGAGATATGTCCTTTTGTCACAACATGCAATTGAACATGCTGAATCCAATGGTGTAGTAAAAACATAAGGGCATAACTCGTCTTATTCCCCTTTTCACTGGAGGCACTGATTTTTTAAACCATAAGATATTTATTTAGTTGTGTAGTAAATAAGTCGTAAAAAAAAAAGTACTTCAGAAATAAAAACCAAGTGATGTCTAAATGGCCTAACATGACTAGCCTAGTTACATAATAATACCGTTTTATTATGCAACTAGGCTTATATTCACAGTACACATTGCCACAAAGATCCAGAAATCATTCTGAACGGTAGCGATACAGCCTAAGCCTCGTCCAATAGCCAGTTAGGCTTGAGCCAATTTCCATATTGATGGCGCCAATTGGGCTACGCATGATTCGATGATGGAATCATTGATTTGATGATTGCACGCCGATTATGGGAATCAATGAGTGGGTTTAAATGAATATGCCGGGTTGGTGCATGACAGGGTCATGTATTTATTATTGTAGGAATTTTGTACAATATTTTTGTGAGATTTTTCTTGATTAACGATACAGCCAACTTCAATTTTTTTTTTGGAAGAACTGTTTTTGTTTTGGTGGTTTTGCTCCGAAATAGTTCGAATTTTAGGGATGATGATTTTGCAACGATTTATAGTTTTAGTATTTGTGAGAATCTTGTTAGTTTAAAGCAAAGTAAAATTTTGGTAGCACACTGGCTAGAAAGCCAAAAAATATTTTTTTCATGACATATAGGCGGTTGGTGGTGCTTTTTTTTAATATTTTAAGTTGGAATAACAGTTATCTATAAGGCATTACATTACAGGGAGACTTCTAAGTTGTGAACAGAAACCACGTTTTCATATAAAGCACTAACTAGTGGATAGCAATAGTCAGCCCTTCAATTAATTAAAACAAAATAAGAATATCATGACGTGTAACAGATTATCTTGATTGGAGATATTTATCATTATCACCTGTTTCTAGCTGTATTGTGTGTGTGTTTGTTGTTTGTGTATGTAGAAGGTTTCATAAATTATAAGTTAACATTTCAATTAAACGTTGATAGACCAAAAGTAATGACAAATTATAAATTTTGACAAAAAAGTATTTAAACCTAGGGTTTAGAGTTTAAAAAGTTTTTTCTGATCACGACTTAGAAATCACCCATAACGCAGGTAAAAAATAAATATTACGAGCCAGGGTTTGTTATACTTACTTTTTTCTTAGACTCACCAGCCGTATCATCCACTGTGTTGTTTTTTTTTATACATGAAGCAACTCCCAAAAATCTGGGCGGTAACCCTACGTAAAAGCAAATGTAATTGCGAAACGTTTAAATTCCGCAGTTTCAGATAATTCCTGACGCATGGAGCTGCTGATAAGGTAATTCGTCCCCGGTGCTCTATAACGGAAGTATGCAGAACTATTATGTAAGGCTCTCAAGGGAGTGGAGTTTATGATGCCTAATTTGGTGTTAAGTACAATTGTACCGCACAGCATTTTTTTTACATAATAATTTCATTTTGTCGTTGGGCCCTTATATTCTGTAAAATAAGAATCCAGTGTTCATTATTGGTTCTCGTCCATTACTGGTTCCGTCACCTTTTTTTTTATGGCATGGAGAAGACAAACGAGCACACAGGCCACCTGATGGAAAGTAGAAACTGTGACCCATAGACATTCGCATTAATAATACTGCAATGCAAGGTAACCTATCTCAAAGTCTAAAACTGTTAGTCCGAATTTCGTTTCGACAAAAACTATTCGAATTGTTATGATTTGTCCGATGACAGGTTTCGTAATTTTTTTTCTTCACCTTTTTACGTTTAGTAAAAGTATCGTTTGTCCGAAAAACTTTTCCCGTCTCATTTACTTGCCCTATGAATTGTTACGTATTTTGTTTATTAGCCCATTTTTTATTTAACCAATGATACTTTTGGCACTGCATACGTTTAGACAAATTTTCAGTTTACTTTTTAACGCTATCCTAAGTTATTTTTCGACAGACTTTCCGCTGTTATATATTATCGCAAACACTAAAAACGTTGGCCAGCTGTTTCATTTGCCATAATTTTCATTTCCCATACAAACAACAATTCGGACAAATGAAAATTATGGCAAATGAAACAGCTGGCAAACGTTTTTTAGTGTTTCAGATAGGTAAGCATTTTTTATAGTATCAATTATTTTTATTCATACCGTTTTTCTACCTAATTTTAATGAAAAATGTAAAGCGAGCGAGCGAAGCGAGCGAGCAAGATGGGTCTGGGCAGAAGCGACTCGGATAGGTTAGGTTAGAAGGCTAAGGCGGGAGCGAAGCGTAGCGAAGCTCCCGCCTTAGCCTTCGAGGTTATTTTTTTGTCGTCCCTAAAAAAAACATGCTTGCTTTATGCAAAATATTTACATTTATTTATTGTTGCTTGTTTATTACAATTAGAGTATGGTGAATCAACAAAAGGTATAAGACATATTTTTGTCATCGTGAGATAAACATTTCCAGTACCTTATTAGGCAGTTAGGTACCTACTTAAATGGTAGACATTATAGTTTATTAGTAACTAAACAATTATTACTCGTATTTTACAACTAAACAACACACAAAATGTAAGATATATATATTTTAACCGATAAAAAAATACAAAAGAAACAACCGCTTGTTTGCTGGTAAAATAAAAACATGTCACTTTTACAATCAAAACCAAGGCAATATAAGTAGTAAGAATTACAAAGCGGGTAGATTTCTGCAGACTGGTTTGCCAGGTATAAAAATACGTAAGTACCTAATTGTAATCCCGATAATATACGTGCGTGTGTGTTGTATTGTAATTAAAAAGCCAAAAATTATAAATTCCATGTCAGAAAAGCCGAGTAGTTAAAAATTCGGATCGTTACATCGGACAAATGAAATAAAAGGCAATTAAAAAAAGTCGAATTATTAATAAACCGAAAGGTTACATGGGGTAACTGATACTTCGGACAAATGAAATTTATGGAAACATATAATTTGTCGAATGATCAAAAAACCGACACAATAAATGCCGAATTGTAAGAATTCGAAATGAATTTTCGGACAAATGAAAATAAAATAAAACGAAATTTGTCGAATAGTTTTTGTCGAAACGAAATTCGGACTAACATTTTTAGTGGTTCAGATAGGTAACCGCAATGCAATCCTAAGACTGCAAATGCGTTGCCAACCCTGAGGACTAAGATGGAATGCCTCTATGCTAGTCATTTTCCCGGTTATCCCCAAACCGGAACACAACAATGCGAACACTGCTGTTTGGCGGTAGGTTAATGGATAAGATGGTGGTAGCGATCCGGACGGACCCTGCACAAGGCCCTACCACCCGCAAAACACGTCAAACGCAATACACGTCAAACGTAATACGTCTTATAAAGTAAAATAGAGCCCCTTATAATTCAATTCTCTAAATATGTACCTATGCATTTAGAATTTAATTGGGACAAGGTCAATTTAGTTATGTTTTTGCATCCCAACATAATAATTTAATGCAAATCATCTTAATCCTCCGTAATACTTTACAATATTTCTTGTAAACCCCTCCACCTCCGGGTGCTACACTATCGACGCCGGATATTGGCAGGGCCGCCATTTCCGCCCGCCATTGCTGACGTATGAACGAATACCGGTAGGGCGCGAGCCCCTAATGTTGGCATCAATTATTTTTTACATTAAACTTATTTTGCTATGGTAATGATGAGAAAATTATTGTTAATGGTATCATCGATTATTAAATGAGGTGTAAACAATGCGTTTTGAGTCTACCTCAGAGGAAGTCCGTGCCCACCAGTGGGATATCAGTACAGTTGCACGAATGTTCATTAAATTGAGAGTGACAGAGTCATTTTGTGTAAATGTTTGTAAACTAATTGCATGATTTTACTGATGACAGTGGGGTTAGACAAGTTGCCATCGTTCACGAACGCTAGCGTTAGGCGATCACTTTGGTGATCACCTGTCACTTGGCGCTATAGGCTAGACAAGTCGCCATCGAATGTAACGCTAGCGTTAGGCGATCACTGTCGACATGCGTTGTCAAAAATGATTAATCTAGCCAAGGTGTATGCCCACGATGAATACAACCTCGCTCGACAGTCTAGTTTTTTTTTCTAAAAATTATAAATTTTGTCTATACTTTTCGACCTTAAAAGTCAAGTTGACGCTGTCGCAGGATGTGCATTGGAAATAAACATTCTAGGTACGTATTATGTTGTATTTGTTACATTATTTATTTACATGTTGTTTTTCATAAAATGTTATGAGATTGTGATTGTGTTGTGTGTTATTCTAAGGTAAATATGTACGTGTATGTATGTGTTATGAATTCTTGTAACATGTAAGAAAAGTTACTTCCTTTGTATGAACGCGTCTCCCAGGTGTTTGTTAAACAGTTTCCCTATTTAAATCAATAATGAAGATCAGATAGAGGTTTATGTTCAAATCACGTGAAAGCGCAGCAGGGGCGCACAGGCATACCCAACTATTTTTACATGACCGCCTAAAATAAGGAGTGTAATGTTTTCAGGGTTAATGTATGTATGTATGTACGATTCTTTATTTATTTAGTGTACCTAGTTGTGTTTGACTTTCTTTCAGCTACACCTTAAAATCGGATAACATTTGCTAAAATTGCGGTACTATACTAATCGTAATTGCATGGGCAGAATAGTACACTAGCCTGTACTCGATACAATTAACTGGAGCAGCGTGTTTGTGATATAGATATACAGTTAATTTTTAATTTACAGGGACCTAGACTACACGCGATTGGAACTACGAAAATATTTATGAAGTCCACTGAATACCTATAATGATATTCGCAAATGCAGATCATGGTGTGTATACAGTTTTATTCCGTATTTTCAGTATTTTACCTAACCTGGCGGACGTTACCTGCATGGATACGCTGCCTAGGTCCCACTTCAAACTTCCTCTGTCAAACTGAGAACGGCAGCTGCATCAGTCAAACCAGTGAAACGGCATAAATATGTCTGCTTTTAGCCAAGTCTACATGTTTGTGCCGGGTTATTGGGGGAGGCATGAGATAACTCATTAAGGAAATTTCCTCAATAAGTGTGGTATCGTTCCCAAAACAAAACGATAAGGGAAATGGCTGAATACTGTAAATAATCCTCATGCCTAAATGACGTTTCGGGTGACCAGCTACTTTGGCCAAAGATTAAGCATTAAATCTATGTAAATAATTTGCTTTTTATTCATATAAGTTATTTGATCTCTCTAAAGTGTCTGCAAAACCAATATACCTAAACTAAATGAGAATAAGTACAGTCGCCAATAATAATTTATATTTCACATTGCGTTACGCTCAAAATTATTTGACACGCTCTCTGCCTCTAGACGTGTCCAATAGTTTCAGCCCTATATTGGATAATATATTATTGTTGGAGACAGCGAGTACATAACATTTCTTAACCTTTGTCCAACAATATTTCAGTATTTTAGCGCCCTTACGAATATTTGACTTGAATGTAAAAAAAATTTAGAAACAAAGTTATAGTTTATATTTATGACAAAAATTATGATAAGTCATTTTGTTTTAATTTCAGAAAAAAACCAACACCACTGTCTCCAGCCACTTCGCCCACCAATTTTGCCACATAGTATTCATTGTCTAGAAGGACTGCAGTGCAGATTCACTGGATCCGTACACTCCGATGTTCCTGTGATGTCTGCGTTAATACAATTATGTACTTTCCATAATTTCTGCTCAGTAAAATAATCAATTCATGTTGTCTTCATTCCTATAATACCTTCCAAATATGCTCGTTTTCCCATAATGTAGGATGTTGTAGGTCGGTTGGAGTAAATGTAAGCAACTAAAGTAGGTACGACTTTAAACACATCGCAGCAAACAAAGTGTGCAAAAATATCTCAACACACTCTACAACACTGCTTAATTAATTGAGTTGAGTGCGGGTATTTTTGAACGCCTACTTCGATATTTGATGGTGACTGTACGGTCACGAGCGTTAATTTGACACCCATTTCAAGAAAAATATGCTTGAGTCAATTTCCTTTCGTCCACTTTCACAAGTAAGATTTCATAACTGGTTATGAATAATGATTTTTTTTCACTGTTTCTTAACCTGTTATTAAACAAGACTTTTTTTTCCATTTCCATAACCAGAAACTAGGTAGGTTTAGTTTATGTTAGTTTTGCAGCAGGCCCGGAGGGCCAAACCACTCAGAAATAGGACCTCCGCGTAAGCGGAGCTCCGTCGCCACTGTCCAATTGATTTGAAAATAAGGTTATAAAAATGGAAAAAAGTCTTGTTTAATAACTGGTTATGAAACAGTGGAAAAAAATCCTTATTCATAACCAGTTATGAAACCTTGGTTATGAACGTGGACGAAAGGGTCAATTTCATTAGAGATGTCAAGTCATTTGTAACTTTTAGGAAACTCAACCTTATTATTGTAGAATGTCACATTGACTTTGGACCTAAGGTGGGTACCAAATTTAATCTCGTGACTGTACAAGTTTAGTTAAGATGACGTTTCAGCATTCGTGGCCATGACGCACCGTCTAAGAACGAAGCAGAAAATATGAATGATCTCGGAAATGGATTATGCTAAGGTAAAAGCTCCTAAAGGTAAGTGCTCCAGTTATGAACAATTCCATAAATATAAGTCTCAGATTGATAATGCTTTTAGTGCTACAATTAGATTATATTGAATTATTCGGGATTACTACTATTAGAATAAAATTTTAGTATTGATATGTTTTCATTTAAAAAAATGATAATGTTCATCACTGGAGCCTTGCCCATAATAGGTGCTTTTACCTTAGGCTGTCAGGATAAAGGGCAACCAAAAATTTGAACAATGTCAAAAAATGACAAGACAGTTACTTATTGTGTTCCCATATTGATTGAATACAAATTGTCATAAAACTAGTACTTACTTTATGTACAAAATTCAGCCATTTCCTTTATCTCTTTTTTTTTGGGAAAGATAACACGTCTTGCAGCCGCCATATTAGTTAATGCGACCGCTGTGCGCAGGCAGAACGACATATTTGGCATCAGGGAGTTGCTCTCTATCCTGTCAGGCCAGAATAATCCATTTCCGAGATCGTAATCAAATTAGTTGTGACCTCCTGTAATAACAGTGGTGGCAAAATAATTAGGAACGCTTGCATTTTTCCCATATAATTGCCTACAAATATACTTTCAATTTTGACTAATCAAAAAGTTCTAGACCTATTTTATTTTTAGTTACTTACACTTATCGTTAATTAATAAACTAAGCCTCAAATTTTTGTACGGTTTACCGCTATTAAAAACGAATATTTTTTATAAGGATTTAAAAACTTAGTGCTGACGTGTCCATACAAAGTTTTTTTAACATGAAATTGATGAAATATTCGATTTTAGCAGCGACAAACTGTACATACATTTAAACCTTAGATTATTATATAATGATAAGTGAAAACTAAAAATAAAATTGGTCAAGAAAATTTTGATTGGTGGTCAAAATTTAAGTCATAATTGTATTATATCTTACGAGAAAAACGCAAGCGTTCGGTTCCTAATTATATGGCCACCAGTGTAACATCGAGCAATGAAACTTTACTAAAATAATGTACTACGATTTTGTTTTGAACGTTTAATACTTGAAATCAATATTTTTTTTGATTCACAGCATTTTTTTGTATGAGGTTTTAAACATAATAAATTAATAGTAATTCAAACTCATTTCACCAAACAATTAAGTAAAATCCTGCCTCTAATTAGTAGGGCTCATCCTGGATTTGGCTCCAATTATAAAAGGACTGCTCCGCACTACAATATAACCTAGAGGGCGACCTTTGAGACATTGAATGGAAGTTGAGATACTCCTTCCATACAGGCTGCAGGCTCCGTGTAAAAATGAAACACCGGAGTGTGTAATTCTGCGACAAGGGGTTGATAATAGTATATGGACATCCGGCATCGTCAACCAGCCCTCTGAAGGATTTTCTTAGTTGCCTAAAACACACAAAAGTTATTTTATCAATAAATTGTATGATATCGGTTAGGTATACTTATTTGACCTCGCTATAAGTAACTAAGTACTATTTTTTTCCGAAAACCATACTACTATTATAATAATTATATAATATAAATAAAGAGTTTTCAATGAGAGAAAAAACGCTCCCTCGGTTAATTTAAACCTTGGGCGGGACCTCGTGAATAAAAAACATTACACATATTCAGGGAATGAAACATCCAATACTTTCATTAAATATATGTCATAACTTACTCTTGTCTTATACGAGACCTAGCTTCATCCGATTGTAGGAAGACGATCCTCCTCTTCAAGACTGTGTCGTTGTTGAGAGCATCCCCCACTTCACGGATGCATCTACTAGCAGCGGTCCGTTGCGTTAATTGGTTAGATACCCCGTGATCCTCTGATCCGACCTTGTCGCCAGAAAGCTCACAACAAAGCACACAGCACCTGAAATAATCGTAATAAATATCTTTATTGGTACTGACAGGTTTCATTGTAGGTATTGTTTATATAATGCACATACCAACTTATACATGTTAAAATCAAAATGATGCTTACCTTCAGTTCAAAGAGAACCTCCTTCAATCTCCTCAACGAAGTCAGGGAACGCAAAAGGCTGCAAAGAACTCTAAATGCGACCTTGCTTAACGTAAAATGTTCCTGAACAGCATTTCATGCATCCAGTCCGCGGCCTCCAGGCTCGCACGAGAGATTTCTCTGGGTCGGCGCCTGGATAAGCTCGTACTGTTGTGAGCAGCGTATATGTAAGTCTCAGCGGAAGCATTTTTAATAAGAAATCAATGTTCAAACAATATATTTTATGCGACCGCGAGGCAATGATGACAGTGATGACACGGACTCAGTTGACAGTTTCTTGGTCGTTACGGCCGTCCTTAGATACCGCCCTTAGATACCGACGTTTATATCGCACTGCTAGATTAAAATAGTAGTAACTCAAAATACAATGCATATTAAAATCAACTTTAATTCAACTCCTTTGAACTTAAAACCAAACTAGCAAGGATTTTGGGTTCATACTGTTTTGATCTAGAAGGTCGACATGGCGATAGGTGCTCGTGTTCTATTCGACCTGTCAAAAGGGCAACTTGTCTAGCCTTTGTGTCAAAATAGTACCGCGTAATGACTGTAGTCGTCAAACCTATCACTAGCGCGAGTGATAGTGATCACTTTTCAGCGTGTCAGTTGTAACGAGTGATATATCACGTGACTTACGTCATTCCCATACATTTTTCAATGACAACACATGTCGCCAGTGATCACCTAACGCTAGCGTTCGTGAACGATGGCAACTTGTCTAGCCCCACAGATCTACTAACTTCGAAGAGATTGGTAAGAATAACTGACTATTTATTACAAGAACCGTAAAAGCCTATTTAAATGTGTAGTTATCTCTTTAGGTCGAATAAGTAAGGTGAGATAAAGCTATTAAAAGCTTGTTAACATGAATGCAAATAAGCGAGAAAATGTCATTCAAAAAAATACAGCGAACTTTGATAGCTTCTTAAACAATGTATACAAATAATAATAATGTAATAAAGCTAGTGCTGAAAGGTTCCGAAACGCGTGCCTTTACCCTGCGAAATGAGGCAAGATGCTGTTGACACGTATGAAATATTTTTATAACGATTTCCATTCGCGATTATGGGAGAAGTTTAAAACGTGAAATTCGTGAAATAATGTTGTGAACAAATTACTCGTACTTACCTTCATAGCATTATAATAATAGTTTTGAGTTTCGTTTCGTTTGTTCCACTTAAAAGTACACTTCGCTGAGTATTAAACTACTACCAGGCACTTTAGGCACTTTTGGATTACATCAATATCACAAAATACGGAATAAAAATAAGCAATACCTATTTACTTATTAAAATAATGTATTTTTATAAAAACCAAACGGCGTTGCGGCGGCTGACAAGATTCTTAAAAACTTACAAAAAGACTTCAGAACATTTCACACAGTTTTAAAAGCATTTTTACGTAATATTGGGATGCTTATTATTCATAATGTAAATTGTTCAGAGTTCCGAATCGGAATATGCGTAGACTTGGAAAGTTTTTTTTAATTTCTCCTAATACCTTAATGCGGCGGGATTAACGTTTCTTACGGGGTTATTCTTTTCAATACTCATTTATTTCTCCACTTGATAACAAACATATCTTGACCTGTGTGTCTGTAAGAATTATACAACTTTGAGTACATTTGACATTGGTCAATACGTGGCCCTACCAAGTGCATAGATACCTAAAGCTGTGTAGTTTTTATGGGAACACAGGTCAAGTTATGATGGCTGTCAAACAGAGCGTCGAATGAGCAGATTGTAAGAATAATCCCCTAGAGCGGTAAATTAACATGGAAATGTACTTTTTTCGTTTATCTTTGAGACGTTTTTACTCCCTACTTGTCACAGGATTCCGTTTTAAATGTAAATCGCGTCTGTTTCGCGTTTAATTGTTTGTTTTTCGATGATGTTTAATTGTTCAAATGTTTAAGAGTTTCTTAGAATTTAGTTCAACTTAGAATTTGTCTCTGTTGAGTTTTTCGTAAAACAAATATATTATTAAGATGCTTTTATTTTGTAATTTTAATTGGAGTCTTAATTGCATTATACAATGCATTATGAAGTTTTGGGTGTTTTAAGAATGTAATAATTGCAATGTAAAATAAAGGTTTATTGGTGTTAAAAGGAACACACAAAAATTGCGGTGAAGATCGAAAAAGCAATACTTACTCATATCAGCTTATCAAACTGAGCACGTTCAGTTTTAAGTAAAATGTTATTCAAATTCAAATTCAAATTCAAAATTATAAATTTAAAATAATGTTCACTTATTACCATTACCCATTGCAAGATTTTTAGTCTCGTACATTTCCTTTGGGACCCTATTAAATAAGAAAGAAAAACCTCCCAATCGCTATGATTAATTCGCTTCATTCGACCAATCAGGAGCAAGCGGATTGTAGCCGGAATTTGTGCGTATGATTAACTTCGCCGGTTCTATTTTCAATTCTTACATGCGTCTGGTTCACAGTATGATATTGAGAAAATTGGGATTGACCAAAAAAAATAACACACGGTTATTACTTTCTAATTCGAAAGAATAGGAAATTTTAACACGCCTTTTTCATTAATTTTTTAGTTTTGATTTAATATCTTTATTTATTTAGCAGACATTTTATGGATGACATGAGTATTTTAAATTTGGGTTGGCATTTTCTAATAAATTACAACAATTAAATAATGTCTAATGAAAAAAAAGGTGATTGTAATAGTGTATTAAAACATATTATTTCAAGCTGTTTTCGCCTAACCCGTAAAATACACCTAAGAGGGCTTCAATCCGAAAACGAAAGTCAAACAAAGGTTAAATATACTTTTGCCAAAATATCTAAAATAGATAAATATTTCAAAAATGACATAATGCAGAACGGCTTTAAAACCCTATTCCTCGAAATGGTTTTCGAATTGGAGCAATTGTAAAAATATGAACAATCCCAATTGCTTAAGGAAATAAATGTACATACACGTACTCTAGTTATTACAAAACAATCTAACGTTATAGATTCTAGCTATAAGTCCCATCCCAACTCCCACTCCTACTCCTCTTTTTTGGAAAAACACCACGGATAAGTAAACGGAGGAAGGGCTCTTCCGGATTTTCAGCACTGGCGGGGATAGTATGCGCGGGAGTCTAAATTCTGGATGGTAACAGGGGCATTGGTGTTGTTAGCCGGTGCTTGAGTTCATAATAATATAGATCCAGCATATTATTTATTTAAAACTTAATATTAACAGTAACTTAACTTATTATACACGGTGATTTTTTTTTGGTGATCAGGAACCATTTTTTCTAATTCAGTTATTAATGGCGATCACGTTTAAGTCGCAGTTACATGAAACAAAACTTATTTTTTTATGTAAAAAATATATTTTGTAACTAACTTTTAATTAAAATTAATTGTCACCCTACTAATTGTTTAGTCTATGAGTTAACAACACTTAACTGATAAGTTCATTGGCGTAATATCTGTCAAATTACCCGCCAAAGCGATGGCACTTGACGTATCTACTTCACTTCAATAATTAATGTAGGATGTCCATGTATCCAGTGGTGATTGGTTTTAACAATATCATTAACTTAAATAAATTAAACAGTGAGTTAAGTGTTTGAGACATCAACCATTAAATTCCATTTTTGTTGCTTATTAATAATTTTCAACTCCTGATCACCGATAAAAAATCACCGTGTATAGTAGCCATAACGTAACAGTAGTAATTAATATTACTATTTTGTTTTCTTTCTTCTTCTTCTTCTTCAAATTCCTCTCCACTACTGGAGGTTGGCAGTCAGCTCTGCATTCAACTTCCTATCTCTCGCCAAACGGAACAGCTCTTCAACCGTGGCGACACCTGTCCAGGTCTTTATGTTCCCGAGCCATGACATCTTGGGTCTGCCAACGCTTCTCTTCCCCTCTACCTTGCCCATGACAATAGTTTGAAGCAGTTGGTATCGCTTGTTACGCAGAATATGGCCCAGGTAGGCTACTTTTCTCCTACGAATGGTTTGCAGTAGTTCACGGGGTTTTTTAACTCTGCGTAGCACCTCTACATTTGTAACTCGTTGAACCCAACTAATTCTCAGCATTCTGCGGTACAACCACATCTCTAAAGCTTCAAGTCGTCGGCGAGTGTCCTCCTTAATAGTCCACGCCTCGGAGCCGTAAAGCCGTTGTTTTCTTTACTTACAACTTATTTTCTTAAGTATGTTGTTCTTAACAACTCATTTTACATGTTTTCGGGAAATGGGCTCCAATTGTAACTTGTGTATATTTTGAACAATAAAGCTTTTTATTATTATTATAGATTAAAAATAGTTAAAGTTAAGCATTGATTACGCTAAAACATTATTTACCTAACATTTTGTAGATTGTTATGATTATTTTGTTATGCGTATCGTGTGCTATTTGTAGGAAAATAAAAGTTTAGAGTTACTTCATTTTAATTTGATATATGCATATGAACAGCATAATATTACCCATCTAAAGATTGTGTGCGTTTGTGTTCTTAATAAAGGACACATTCGATTTGACAGTTTCTGCCCGGGAAATCAAATTGTATATTATGTAAAATTGTGCTTTGTAGAGCACAATGGGCAGACACCGGAAGTATAAATAAAAACGCTTGACATATTATACCTACCGTTCCGTACCGTACCGTAATTTGAACAAGGTTCAAGTAAAATGAGGTAAGATATCATACCGATGAATAATGATCAAATTGAGGAAGTGGCTAATCAGAAAGATAATATTACTGCCGGATGTAGCGTGACATTTTTGTAATTTATACCTCAACAGGATCCTGGTTGGCATGCGTGAAATTTTGAATCACCCTATCTTTCATGCCTTTTTAGCTGTAAGAAATAATAAAATGTTTTGATATTTTTTTTGCTGAATTTAATAACCAGTCATGTGCTTTGTGCAAATTTAAATGACAATTCTTGTAATTCAAAGAAAAATAACTACATGATTTTAATTATCCTTTCCAGCATCTATTAATTCATTCATGTATAAAAAACAGACTAAAGTGATAAAATTTTATGTTTTTTACCGGCGAGCCTACAACCTAATGTTAGTGTTACAAGTGAGCAATAGGTAAATGTCCTACTTGGTCCTACCAATAAGTAGTTACTTAGTCTTTTACAACTCTTTATAATTTTGATGGGCTTGCAACCTGTCACTAATACACTGGTAAACATCTTAGCCTAAAAGTGCAAAATGTGGTTACAGAATTATTAACAAATTTTTAGAGTTGTTGGTAATTCTGTAGCTCTGCCTACCCCACTCTGGGAATAAAGGCGTGAGTTTATGTATGTATGTATGTATAATTTTGATAGGAATATTCGTACCATTTCTCAAACCGGATATGCATCCAAATTTTATGCGTACTTATTCTTATTGTTATTTATTTATCAAAAGTATAAAATAACGTTTTTCTGCATACATTCAGTTTACGTACGCAAAATATTGCTAAAACACACTCTTTAAAAGCAGTTTCACCACATAAAACCAATACCATAATAGCCTACCAATCACCTGTCAGTAAATCACAGCCTTTAGAACTCGAACACATTCCGAAATAGCCTATAATAGCATGTAATAAAGCTCACGTATCCCCCTCGCTACAGGGCAACTAAAGAACCATTTTGTAAATCAAACCCTCATTACCATTAGTTCTCATTCCCTGGTCATTCTATTGACGGCAGGGGACGGACTATTCAGTGCAAGGACCTGTCATTACCCTGCACGTCCGACTGTTTCGTCGATTATATTAATTGCACTTTTTTTACTTTTGGACTCTTTGAACTTGACGCATAAAGGGATGAATGTATGTTTTGTTTCTTTGATTCAGTGTGTTAATAATAATATAAATGTTATAGGGTTGATATACAAATAAGAGATGGTGTTTGACGGAGGATGAGAAAAGGTTCAAATCCCGGTAACGGCAGGTATTTTGTGTGATGAGCGCGAACGTTTTGTTCCAGCGTCTTGGATATTTTATATGTATTTAAGTATGTAATTTTCTATATAAATAATTTTATCGTTGTCTTCTACCCATAGTACAAGCCTAGAGCTTAGTTTGTATGACAATGGCCGCTATTTTTTTTATTCACTTAAGTATGTTACTTTCTGTCAAAAGTTTATTAATGAACCCGATACCTATTTTACGGTAGGTGATACTATGTTGTTAAATATATTTTTTGAGGTAACGACAGCCTTACAATCCTTTTTTTGTCAAGTTGGTTTAATAATGTCTAAGTAGCTTATTTTGTTTCCGATTAAAATATTTTTTAAATCAACAGGTTCCAGCGATCAGAATCAACATGAAATTTATTTGACTATCCCTTTTACCCCTCGGGCCAGAACCATCAGTTTACAACGCCAGCCGTCCAATCTAGACGTAACCCCCCATAAATAACCCAAAATAAAATATCTTAGCAAAAACAAATAAGCGTATACAGAGGCGAGCATTAAGTCCCGCCATACATTTTCCATCGGGGCCAATAGAGTTGAAGATAAAGTCGCTGCTCGAGCGAAAAGATAGGAGCAGGGAATTGTCAAAGAGGCAGGCTAAGGGGAACTAAGCCCCTTTGGACGCCAATGGATTTATTGTTTAAGGTTTTCAAACGGACCGAGGCGGACAGGGTTTTATTTTTGGAATCGTTTTGATGGGCAGGGAACTGACGTGTGGGTTTTGAATCTGTCAAGTGTGACATATTTTTTTATGAAATATTATAGCAATGTCATGTATTCTGAAATAAGAACAATTTTAGAAAACTATTTACGATGCGGATGATGATAACGCGGTTAGTGTAGTATTAACTCTTCATAACTAGTGGTCTTGAGTTCGGCTCCTGGTAAAATCAAATGTTTTTATAAAATGACTAAAACTAGTGTTATAGCAATAACAAGCTGATGACTATAATATGCTGAAGATGCTGATGAATATATATTGTATTGTACTGGACATAATTTATTTATCTATGAAATAGGTTATTTTGCCGTAGTTTGATGGTTTATACCACGACTATTCGGGAACACCTTAAAATTACTAATTTGCCGAAAATACATTTGATCGAATTTGTTATTTCCCGAAAGCTATGTTATGCTGGAGTTATTTTAGATTAAATGCATAATTCCATTACTACACGTAAGTTAGGTTAGGTTTCATTTAATAAAGGCTTATAATCAAAACATTGTATTCGAAATTATGAAAATCCGGAATTTTGATCAATTTTGATATTTATTTTCTGAACAAGCCGTCATGTTTATGGAACCAATATAATATGATTTTATAACTGCAGACCCCCAGCAAACCCAGGACGCGGCGCGCGCGCGCGGGCCGGCTGCTGCACGTCATGGGCCCTAAGATATTATAATCACCTTCCTGACGATATTATAGCTGCAAATAATTAACCTGTCGACATTTAAATACAAGCTTAAGAAATGGCTTGTAGAGAAGGCATTCTATGACTACAGGGATCTATTTTCATGAAATTAAATGTTTACATTGCCTACTCGTATTTATCAATTAGTTTTACAATTATTCTAATATCATTATAATATTTTATATAATAAGAAAGATTTACTTGACCTGTAATTATTATTATCAATAAAATGAGCTATGAACTATTAAACACCTGTTTTCTTTCCCCATGTTTATTTCTACGCAAGCTTTATTATAATTTATTATACAGCATCTGCAACAAACAGCGACTAACAAACCTTACCTGCACCTCGGCTTAGTTCCAACATTTCCAAATTCAACTACATACGCCCTTAGAGATCACCATACATTAGAATCGGCAAAACTCGTCCCGCCGAGTAAAGCCGAAGTGTATTGAAATTCAAATCGGGCAGAAGTGGACAGCGATAACGGGGACTGGCTTTGTCATGTTATTCTAATTCTTAAGGTAGATCCATGGAGTTTGCACGGGTTGAATTTGTGTAGGTGAACGAAGTTTATTTTGAAAATAAAGGTAGCCAGAGTGAGAGGAAAGCGCGTCTTAGGAAATGTAATGTAAACTTTCTAAAGTTAAATCTTACATGCTTATTACATTTAATCACGCCTGTTTCCCAGAGGGGTAGGCAGAGACCACTTCTTTCCATTTGCTACGATCTTGACAAACTTTCGCTTCTTCCACATTCATACATCGAGTCATGCACGCACGTCGGTTTCGGGTACTTAATATTCGGCCCGTTTCCAGTATTTAAAGAGATATACAGATCGAAAGTGAGTGGACGGGTCGGAAGGGGTAGCCCGAGGCGTACTTTATCGAGTCAAATCGGAGAAATACTGGAAAAGGGCCGATAAATCTTACTTAACATTTATAAACAAAGACTAATACCATTACGTAATACTGAAATGGTTCCGCTGGGCCGTATGTCTGTTTGCCCGTCTTAAGCAATTCAAATGTTCTTAGTTTCCGCAAAAAAACCTTTTAAAACACGCTTTTGTTGGTAGTTTGGTGAGTACGTGTAGCTGAGATCCTGTCGCCACCATCCGATTCATCAGATCAGCTCTTAGGCACCTTAATATTGCATTGTCCTGAGGTTAAGATACTTGAAATTGTAGCCCACTACAATGTCTGGAAGACTGTTGCAACAAAGCAAGTTTAACAAAGGCTTTTAAGAATACAGGTTTTTAGTTACTACTTTTTTACCCGTGTGGTTGCCGGGTTAGAATAGTGCCACTCCATATCTTCCCGTGGATGTCGTAAGAGACGGATAAGGGAATAAAGGCGTATAGTACTGTTAGGCGATGGGCTTGCAACCTGTCACTAATACACTGGTAAACATCTTAGCCTAAAAGTGCAAAATGTGGTTACAGAATTATTAACAAGTTTTTAGAGTTGTTGGTAATTCTGTAGCTCTGCCTACCCCACTCTGGGAATAAAGGCGTGAGTTTATGTATGTATGTATGTATGTACTTTTTTAGGTGCAAACAAACATCAGCTATTTCTAGTTGTAATCCAATTCCCGTCATTTTATGTGTTTTAACCGCTGTAAGTCTTGATAATCAATTAAATAAAGACGTCTTAATACTGACTAAGTAAGCCATCTGGTTCAACAGTCGCATCTAAAACCATCCGCACCCAAACCTCGCTTAGCATCAAGTCGAAACGGCGCCAAAAAAATCCGTTCCCGGAATTTAAAGAGATGGGAATTGGTTCAATTCCGGCCGGCATGCAAGAGCGAGCAAACTTATTAGCCGGGCGGGTTATCGCTGATCTTCCTTTACTTTTTGCAGGTGATCAAGCGTTGGATTGATGGGACGGCGATTGGCCCCGGCGGAGAGATATGGAAGACAGGATCGTCAACCTTATAGCTTTATTCTGCAGCATCATGGTTATTTGTGGATTATGTATATTCGATACGGAAGAAATGAATAGGCGTGATAAGAACTTTCTAAATGAGTTACAACATTTATGTTCACTACGTGAGGCATAATTTTGTTAGTTGACATACATACATATATTTTACCGTTATTTACCCTTGATTTGTCAACTCGATGGAAAATAGCTTTAGATGAAGTGAAATTCAGTGAAACGATACATCCAAAGTAAAGTTTGTCTGTAAAACCGAACATTTGATAGGTTACTTTTGGATCGATTTTGAAAATTTAAACAAAATGAAAACAATTGGCTCCGCTTCAAAGTCGATTGCGATTGAGTTAGGCAATATGCTAACAGTCTAATATGTCTAATAATAACTCAAAAATAACACTTCTTTATCTACTTCAAAAAGTTTGTTTCCTTACTTTAATATAATTATTTATTTCCCTAAGCGTAGCAGGCAAACTTCGCTCAACATTATGAAAATAATTCAATACCACATGGTCACCTTTTTTTTAAACTTAATATCCTAACTTAACCCTACAGCGTAGTCACATCAAGTAATATATTTTAATCTCATAATCCTGAATAGTATACACTGAACAATGTACTATATACTATATACTATACTATATACCTCTATAACCTGATGTGTTGGTCCAGAGCCAATTCGGTCAAACGCCACGTTCGGTCACCCGCCTGACCAGCTCATTTGAGAAGACTGGCGATCCGGATAGTGTCGGGCTGTAGATGGATGCGAGCGGGCTCGGAGTGGGCTTTGAATTGATGCCGTTTTTAAGGTTATGGGGTCAAGTGACTATGCGTGCAGTATCGATGAGTACAAATTGATAAAAAAAAATGATAGTTCGTTTGCAAACAGAATGATAAGGGTGAATTGCAAAAATATTGTACATAGTTAAGGCATAATTTGAGACAACTTTAACTTTCTTCCATTGTTTTTCCTTTGTGTAACGAAAGTTATCCATATAAAGTTGAGGATTGTTAAGGATTTTTTAATTGAGCCATTAACTATGTACAATATTTTTACAATTCACCCCTAAATATATTACCCTTTTTTTTAAATGTGTTAAATATTTCAATGGGAAAACCTTGTGCAGGCTCCGTCCGGATTGTTACCAACACCTTATCCTTTAACCTACCGCCAAGCAGCAGTGTTCACATCGTTGTATTCCAGTGTGGGTATAAGACCGGTGCAATTACTAACATAGAGGCGTCTGATCTGAATCCTTAGTGTAGGTTACGCATTTGCGGTTTTAATATTGTAGTCTTGAGAATGCAAATGTCTAACGGGTTATATATTCCACTAACCATCAGGTGGCCAACTTAATTTTTGGGAAAAGCTTTTACTGCCGACTGTACTTTTTTTACACAGTCGTCATCTACTTGTCAAGATGATTCTAAGAAGCCCTAACACGACGGGTTTATCATGTGTAATTTATGAATTCCTATGGCTACCCTGAGTTTCCATCATCAGGCCAGCTCGATGGTACTATGTTATTGTATTGTCATCACAACTAAAGGTGTATGAAAATTTTCAGCTTCATCGGAAACTGGGAAGTGGGTCAAATTTAACTTGCAAGATTTGACCCTTACATACATACATACATAATATAAACATACATTGCAAGTTAAGTAAAAGCTTTTAAAAAAGATAAATAATTAACCAAGGGAACCGCTTTTTTCCAGTCGTACATTATCATTTATTTGTTGTAATACAATCAGGTTTTATATATGTTAGGTTTCTTAGATTCTGTTTTTTTTTAATCTTTATAAGATCACAAAGCCTGTTCTAATTTGATCTTAACAACCTTCAAAACACTTGAGTCTTTTCCCGCAACACCTAATGATAAAACCAAAAACCTCAAGCGTAAACTAACACGAAGATTTCATCAGAAAACCTTGCTGGCATAATAATTGAATGAATATTCAGGCTTCTTAATCAATGGAGGCATTACTACTGCCCTCTTTAAACAAAAGACCCAATCTGCTGCTTAACACCAATTCAAAATTCCTCTTTCTCTAGTTAGAAATAAGGTTCCATTTTTAAGTGCCTTTGAATACCAGAAACGACCTTTTATATACAGAGGTAGGCTAGCGCTCCTGCAGGAGCAGTCACCAGCCTGTGAAATTGGACTCGAACAGATAAGGATGGGGAGATCGGAAACGTAGGAAGAGCGAGTGAGGGGAGAGATCTGCTGGCTTTTATAAATCATTTTTCCTGGCACGGTGGAGGTTTAGGGCGGCTGCAGAGTTGAGCGCGAAAGGATTATAGGTTATGTTTAAATTTGTTGGTTTTGAACACTGGTTCGATTAGGTTAGGTTTTTAAACCTAAATGTATTATTAAAAACATAAAAATGTGTGTCCAATGTTTTTCTATTGTAAAAGTAAATATGGCGGTTCGTCCATATTACTTTTGAGTAATAGTTCTTTCTCGGTCGCATGTTCCTTTTTTATCATGTAATAATAATGACTAAATTAAATGTTAGTAAATTTAGATCTTCTCGGCGTTGTACCTAAAAAAAATTCTTAAAGAATTGTATAAAGAGTAAATATTTATAAATAAATATTAGTGTAACAATAATTATTTAACTTGAGAAAAAAAAATCCAACAAAACCCTAAACGGGGTAAAAACTTTACTAGGTATGTATGTATGCATGTATGTAAACACTTTATTGTACAAACAAGAGATAACAATTTTATTATAAAATAGACAAAAATATAACAGGGATATACAAAGGCGAACTTATTAGGTAATTCAGAAGTAAAAAATCGAACCCCAAAATAAATAAATTTTGAATAGTCAATTTTTTTTATATTAATAAGTTTCTAATAAAGCGGAACAAAAATACAAATTATCATGTTACCATCTTAGTAAGTAAATAAACTCTTTATAGCACAACCCGAAATCGTTTTACAAAAAACACTCATATCAATATAAATTATGTACAAAGGCGAACTCATCTCTTTAAGGAGCTTCCAGCTAACCTTGTAATGACTGGGTGAGGACAACATCCGAGGATGGTAAAAAAACAAGTTAAAGCTGTAAAATACAAGTATTTGAAGCAGGAAGGCACTAGTGCGGCCAGCCTTAGTTGCTGAAACGCTGAGTCGCGATTATTTCTCTTTGCGTTTAGTTAATCAATTATTCTAATGTTGTTGGCGGAGACGTGTGCCGCGGCCCGCCGAGTCGCCATTTTGGATTGTGTGTGCAAAAATGGCGGGTAGAGCTCAAGCGAGGAGCACGGAAGTTCAAGGTTAATTTGTTCAACTTTGGTTTGATTAAATAAAAATATAAATTTACTTTTTTTATGTAACTAAAAAAGTTATTTGATTCTTTAATTCGTTCAGTAGTCTGCCTGGCTGGCTATTTAACTATTAGTACCGATTAAAATTTAAAAATAAAATATAACGCTCTTACGAAAATGAAGCATTTGTTACTGATTATAAGACTGAAATTATTTCCAATAGACGTGTTATTGCTCATTTAATACTTGTTATTATTTGAAACAAGTTATGACTTATTTTAGATTGTGTCCCTACTCACCCCTTAATCTCTACTCACCCCGTTTTACGGTAAGTAATAAGTAATAAAATGATACCTACTGTATTCAGTCTCCTAAGATTGTTTTTATCTTTCATTCTAAGTTTTCAGAACCTCGATAAGCTAATTATTTTTCTTAAAAAGGGCTGGGCTGACACACTTGAGTGCCCTAGTTTCTATTTTTTTTTAAGTGGACTCCAACATGCGACGTGATTACATGCGAAATGCAGAGGCAGAGAAACAAGTACGCATGCATATAAATTACAGGCTCACTCAACAAGGAAAAAATACTTAAATAGTGAGTTCAAATTCTTAAACAGTGTAACGATAACTACCACGTTAATACTTCAACCAATACCACGTCAATCCAAGTCGAAAGCGTGGTTTACTTTACCCTTACTCAGCCCATATCATTTTGTGATACAGGTTTTAAATTCGATAACTGACACGTAAGAAATATATCGTTCATTATTATCATTCTCTTTTAAACATAATTAAAGATCATTCTCGTTCGCCCTTGTACATGATCATATTCATAAATCAATTTCATTATCGAACAATAAAGAGTTTACTTAGGTACGTAAACAAACTTTTTCAAACAATCATTTTCACAATAAAACAACCGAAAGCACAAAACATTTCATTTTGCATCAACGTATACCGTAAAATATAATAACGTGACGTAAGTGCAAACAAAATATTCATCGGGAGAAGATGAAAACGGTGGGTCCCGGCAATCTATCGAGCTATAATGGAGCTGTTAAGGACAATATTCTAGGAAACATATTGGATGCAGCTCGGAGAATGTGTAAGCGAGCGGAGACGACTGAACAAGGCGGAGGTGTATTGGGAGAAACAATAACGCGATCTGTTTGGCATACTAACATTTTACCAGAAGTAAATTTGCAAATTTTCATTTTACAAACAACGGTTGGCAAACGTTTTACAAATTATTTCGGTTTCCAAATAATCACAGGTACTAATAAAAAAAAAATACTAATATCAACGGACGATCTGACACAATTTTACATACTTAGTCCTTTGAAACTTAGTTAATTTGAAATTAAGCTCTAGGCTTGTACTATGGGTACTAGACAACGATATAAATACTTATAGGAGAGAAATAAATACTTAAATACATTGAAAACATTTAAGACTCAGAAACTAGTACTCGTGCTCATCACACAAATATTGGGCCTTACGGAATTTATTCATTTCAATTTTAACCTTCAAATTATTTTAATATATAATTCCATTAATACACTATGTTACAAAGGTTTTATATGCAAATAATATGGTTAAATTTCTCATTTAATGTTTCAAATTAAAGTGTGAACTCAACTCTTTTCATGTGCTGCGAGTTCAAATGTTTCAATTACGCAGATTTTTATGAAGCTAACTATTTTTAACCATACAAGATACATATAATATACCTTAGAAGTTTCCAATATTCCTGACAGATTTTTTTTTGGTTTGCATTTGACTTTACAACCTAATCCGCAAAATTTAATGTATGAAAACCACCGATTTCATAAAATTTTCCATATAAAACGCCAATTTCATAGGTAAGGACCTACATAATATATCTCATCCGGTAGTCTGATCAAATACAGCTGCGCAAAGGATAACCTTCAATCGCTGCAGCAACCTCTTTCTCCAATGTTTGGAAAATGCAGCAGTGGTTTTTCATACACAGAAATTGATGCTCTTTCTGATGAGTATTGGTTTTTTGAGGAGGTCTATCGTACTAGATACCGTAAGTACGAGATGTCTTTGTCATGCTGCTGGCACTGATAAGGCCAATGATGAGGGCTTCAAGAATTGCATTATCTTATAGGACCTAATATTTGCTCATACCGGGAATCAAACCAGGGACCACTAGCTTCGTAGGCAGGGTTACTACCGACTAGGCCAGCGCGTTGTCATTTCTCATTTACTTAAAACACCATATCACTTGATAAACAATTGATCTATTATTCGTATAATTTGGTTAAGCTTTTGCTTAAAACGTTTCACATAGTATTTGGTATCTGGTAGCAGAATATTTAGTATCCGGTTGCATATCCAATAACCGTTATTTGAAAAATATTCTTGTTACATTTCTTTCATTCGATGTTAAAAGTATAAGACCCAGTAGGTATTTAGCACATTACTATTATTTAAGTAGTGTCTCTATAAGTCTATAACAGTAACATTTAAACTGACGTGGGACATGGTGGGTGGCCAACGTTGGCCTTTAGCACCGTTTGGTAACCAACATTTCGTAACCACCTTTATAATAAAGTGAAATTTAAAGGTTGTTAAAAAAATTTGGTCACCAAACGGGTGCTAAAGCAACGTTGATATAAAGTCCCACGTGAGACGGAAGACAACCTAAATATGAACCTTACTTTAAGGTCTTAATTACTAAATGGTGGTTAAAAACAATACGACAGTAATTCAAAAGCAATATACTTCTTCTAAGTAGAACAGAGCCTAAATAAAACCCATTTACCCTGTGTACCCCTTCCTTTCCCAAGCGATAAATCCGCAGCTACATGTGGGCAGGCGCCGTTCAATTTTATTACTATTCTCTCTCTGCGACTTATTTGATTCCCGTCAAAGCCTTTCCGCCGATCTCGGTTACATTATCTTCTTTACACTCCCACTGGCTTTTCTTACCTTATCTTATCTATCCTTTGGTGATCAGTGGCAATGCAGAATCTCAGTTGCGGCTCTAGCGAGTTTATTCGTAAGTAAGTTTCAATTGCATTATATACAGTGTGTAAATGGTATACGGGCGTTTATTAAAACTGGACATAGATTAAGACTCTACTAATCATTAACAGAAATAATTATTTTGATTACGCTAACGTATACACCGTTATTAATTTTTGAACATACTATCGACCCGCAATGTACATCGAAGTCCATCTGTCAGGTAAGTACGTAATGTTTAATTAATTGCATTTTTCGTTATACATTGCGTGTTAAATTACTTTGTATGGTTTTTTTTTAAATTTAATTTTAACAAAAGCTGCCTAAATGTGCTCAGTAGGGGTTATACTAACCACAGTTAAAAGGAACGCCCGTATACCATTTACACACTGTATAGTATTGTTTTAATATTAAATGTGCATCTTGGAAACGGTAGTTATATAAAAAAGTTTATCTACATCCGTATCATAACTACAGTATAATACGTTCAGAAGTGATAAGCAAATACCTGTGTGGTTAAACTTTAATGTTAACATTAAAGTATTACATGTCATTAAAGTATCGGGTATCCCTGTAGTTGCATCATCATCGGTGACCGATACTTTAATGTGAACATTAAGATACAGGTACATTAATATATAGGGTAACGACAGATACAGGTTTATCACATATTCTAGAAATCTATAATATGCATGTAGATAAAGTTATGTATGCGACTGCACGCATTAGGTATTAAAACTATTGTTTTCTAGTACCGACAATAAAGTTCTAGAGCTTAGTTTGGGTCGAGGTCAATTTGTGTAAGATTATCCCCTGTTTTTTTTTTTATTATTTGTACTGATGTTTTTTAAATGTATTGTGAAGAAAGTTTAATTTGGCATAAGCATAACGGTACCTAATCATATAAGGTTACAATACGGCTACTGTTAGGCGATGGGCTTGTAACCTGTCACTAATACACTGGTAAACATCTTAGCCTAATTGCACAAAATGTGGTTACAGAATTATTAACAAGTTTTTAGAGTTATTAGTTAATCTGTAGCTCTGCCTACCCCACTCTGGGAATAAAGGCGTGAGCTTATGTATGTGTATGTGTATGTATGTACAATACGGCTTTTGAGACGAATCCTAAATAATAATAAAAATCTCTTGATATCACAATCGCATTCCACAAAGCCACTATTGTTCTCAAATTTAACATTTTACATAATTTCATACAAAGTTACATCGATTTAACAGCGCTATGCGGGATCCTTATCGATGTTACATTTGTTTTGCTCCACAATAAAAGCATTTTACAGCTCTTACAAAACATCATTGGCATTCGAACGAGGAAATGGTTTCAGTTAGCCTTGGTAAGAACAATGCTTTATCAAATTTTACGCTTTGCTTTTCGAGTTTAACATTGTTGGTCTGGCCACTTTTAAAATTATAAGTAACCGTACGTTTTTAACAGTGGATGCATACAATGTGTTAAAAATACGAAAATAATATATCGCACGTTACATCCAACAGTGTTACTATGCAAAAAAAACGGACTAGCCGGACTCGTGAACCGATTCCCTCAATTTAAAATTTGGACCGCCGTTACATGCACAAAGTTTTTTTTTATGGTTACAGAATTATTAACAAGTTTTTAGAGTTGTTGGTAATTCTGTAGCTCTGCCTACCCCACTCTGGGAATAAAGGCGTCAGTTTATGTATGTATGTATGATTTTTTAGCTGGTTTGGTTCTCGGATGAGACAAGCTAATTTTAGAAAACATTTAAAGGCAGTTTTGTTCCTTTTTAAAAAAAAAAT
Source organism: Acleris laterana (assembly GCA_963966035.1). NCBI lineage: Eukaryota > Metazoa > Arthropoda > Insecta > Lepidoptera > Tortricidae > Acleris > Acleris laterana. The sequence continues at coordinate 18,992,004 of OZ014442.1, forward strand.
ATTTTGTTCCTAAAATTATCGAGCTTAAGAATTTAAGGTCATAATAATTATCATTAAAATTAATAATAATTTAATATTTGTTTTGCTCAGTTTCAGTTGCGTATCTACTATTTCTAAGATCAGCTTGCTGTTTAGAGTCGTGGGAAAAAGAATTTGTCGTACACCATACTTTAAATGGCGTATCATTGGTGAGTGCGGTTCTAGATAGGGTAAAGTCACCAGTAGTCGACCTTATATGAGTGCGAAGAGTGGAAAATATATCTTTTGCACTCCTCCCACTCATACAAACTATTTGTAGAAGCTGACTATAGGTCTCTGGTTGACCACTGGTGCCTTTACCCTATACTTAATTATTTGGGTCTTTATAAATTACAAAGTGTTTGCTGTACCTATAAACTTATTTGGTGATAAATTAGTTGATGCATGTAGAGGAAACGAAAGTTCTATGTTTAGACCGGTTCACCTGGCGTTCCATTGTCTCTGCTTACCCCATTGGGACAGGCGTGAAGATATGTAATGTATGTTTATGTGTGTTGTTTTTTTGTTGAGGCTCTTATGACAGTTGTAATCATAATGTTTAAATTCCGATTAATTTAGAGGATATAGGGTAAGACCTTGTGCTAGGTCCGTCCAGATCGCTATCACTATTTTATTGATCTACCTCCAAGCAGCAGTGTTTTGCATTGTTGTGTTCCGAAGTGGGGATAATACAACCGGTGAAATTACTAGCATAGAGGCATTACTTAAGGTTGAAAATAAATTGATTTTTTAAGATTATGTTCTTGAGAATGCGTATGTTTATTGGGTCTCAGATCCCACTTACCATCAGATGGCCTTTATGCTAATTTGCCTTATCATACAAACATACATAAACTCACGCCTTCGTTCCCAGAGCGGGGTAGGCAGAGCTACAGAATTACCTACAACTTTAAAGATTTGTTGATATCTCTGTAACCAAAATTTGCACAATTAGGCTAAGATGTTTTATTCTCTAAGTTGCCTCTAACAACACCCACGGGAAGACATGGAGAAGATCTATCATTTTTCAGTAACCGTTTTGATTTATTTTTCAGAACATTTTACAGGAAAATCCGGGCAGAACTCTAGCATTAGCTCCATTTGTATTTCGGCTGTCTTTATGCAAGTTGGCAGTAGTAGCTACAGGGGAAACCAAGAAAGAACTTCTGTCCTTTTTAGAAATAACGAGACCCGATGACGTAAGTTATTGCTGACTTTAATTATTACGATGATATTTTTTTTGGTTTTTCGTACTAAAATAGTATTGAAGACTTCCATGAAACAGTAAAATATTTTTAGTACCAAGTATTTTAATCAAGACTGGGTGGAAAAAATGTTTATATGCGCTTATTGCTTCTGTTTTTTAATTTGTATCATGCAGGTTAACTGCAATTGTTTTTTTCTGTATTTGGTTTCTCTGTCTGTACAAGTGTAGTTATTGTATAGTTATAACTAGGCTGCCTTTACTGTGAAGAGCTATCATAACGTTGATAATGCGATAACATGTTCAATATTAGGTATATTCCGAGTAGTATAGCGCCTCTATTTAAAGAAAAAAAAACCCATTTAGGTTGATTAATTTTATCTCATTTTATAATAATGAATGACATACTTAACGCTGACGTAAACAAATTCTCGAAAACTATGAAAAAAGTTTTGGTTTAAAAGAAGATGTAGTGACAAGGATTAAAAAAGGAATGAAGTGGTTTAGTCATGTGTGGTCAGGTAATTCAGAGAATGATTGAAGTGAGATTAACAAAAATAATTATATGATGCAAGAGCAAATGGGACTCGTGGTTGCCGGGTTAGAATTAATTTCAAAGAAAACATCATTGCAAAAAGTTTAAGATTTTTATAGTTGAAGGAAATCTTTCTAATTAAAGTAAGTACTAGGTATTTTCAGTTCATTAATTTTACAGTTCACTATCCACTTTCCACTTAATATGGGGAAAATGTAGTCTCAAGAGGTGACAATTTAAAAGTGGCCTGTTCTTTCTTGACACACAAAATTTGTACAAATTTATCACAACACAGCATAATTTTATTATATTATTACTCACTCTAAATTTAATTTCTAGTCGTTGAAATTTAATGAAAGTCTTATCCATCTTATGCTTTAAATAAAAATAAATAAATAAATATCAGGGGACAATGTCACACCAATTGACCTAGTCCCAAACTAAGCTCAAGGCTTGTATTATGGGTACTACACAACGATATAAATACTTGTATAGAGATTCTTTCATCGCTGTATTAATTTTACAAAATCTTTCAGGCAATAAGATGCTTCAGCAACATCTACAGCGATATCTATAGACTAATGGAGACAGACATGACCCTGTTCAGCAAGATATATGTGAACTATACAGAAGACATCGAAAAGACGTTTTTGGACAACGCTTCATTGTATGGAGTCGGCGTGGGTAAAGTCGGCTTTCAGTTCAAGCAGGGTGCAGTTAACTTTGTCAATAACGAGGTATTTTTGTATTTATTTTTTTTATGGCATAGAGTAGACAAACGAGCACACAGGCCACCTGATGGTAAGTGGAAACTGTGACCCATAGACATTCGCATTCACAAGAATGCAATGCAATCTTGAGACTGCAAATGCGTTGCCAACCCTGAGGACTAAGATGGAATGCCTCTATGCTAGTCATTTCACCGGCTGTCTTATCCCCAAACCGGAACACAACAATGCGAACACTACTATTTGGCGGTAGGTTAATGGATAAGATGGTGGTAGCGATCCGGACGGACCCTGCACAAGGTCCTACCACCTATGATATGATATATGATATGTACAGTCAACTACTTTAATTCTAGAACTTTAGAACTACAGCGCCCGATACACGTGTTGCACGCCCGCACGGGCACCCGTGTTCTCAACCCCGACGATAGTAAGTGTATGAACTATACGGATTCGTGTAAAACCCGTGTTTAAGTCTAGAAACGGATACCCGTGAGGGCGGGCCTTAATTACCCGCGGGTATTACCTATCCTTGACGGGTAGCGCTCAGCCAGGGCCTGTGTAGCCCTGCGTACCCCACTCTGGGAATTAAAGCGTGAAGATATGTATCTACCTACATACGTACATGAAATCACGCCTATTTGAGGCAGGTAGGCAGAGACCGCTTCTTTCCACCTGCTTTGGTCCTGACCAATCTCTTTCGCTGCTTCCAAATTCACACATTGAGTCATCCATGCACTTGTTTCGGATATTTAAGATTCGACCCTTTTCCAATATTTCTTCGATTTGATTCGAAAAATTACGCCTCGGGCTGACCCTTCCGACCCTTCCACTCACTTTCGCTCTGCATATCTCTTTCGTCCATCCACCAAACCATCGAAGCATGCTCTTTTTCAATCTTAGTCACTACATATATTAACTCTTATAAATCTGTACTCTAGTGTAAAATTTCTGCCAAAAAATATGATTTTCTTTCTTTCTTTCCTACAAAAGCGTGCTCAAAGCGTTGCGATGTTTTAAGTATAAGAACGCGCCGCACCGCGCCGCTTCCGCTTTCAGTGTGTTTAAGGCTTTATTCGGTTGTCAAACGCTCGCAAAGGGATATCAATTAGTTTATTCTAAAACCTATCTCCATTTTCGCGCTTTCTCCAAATAACCCATCGACTGGTTTAAAAGTGGGTAGTTATGGAAAAACTGACAGATCAAGTGGTAACTTGTACTTTAAATGCAGTCGTTTTTTTTTAATGTTCATTCATCTTGTCTTCATTTTAAAATTCTCATTATTATTTTTTTGGTGTATCTTTCTAAATTTTTTTTCAGGTGGATGCGAGAACATACAAGCGTATACGAAATGTTTTAAATACGAGCGATATTGATCAACATTCGTCAATATTATTGGTTAATGGTATTCTAATTAAAGTAAGTACTTACTACAATATAATTAATAGTGTAAAAGACCGTCTTTGAAAACTCACTATAATAATTTAAATAAAGATGAGAGTAAATGGGCATGCTTCGATGGTTCGGTCATTTAGAAAGGATGGATGAAAGAAGATTGACGAAAGAGGTGGACGGGTCTGAAGGGGCCGCCCTAGGCGTACTTTTTCGACTCAAATCGGAGAAATACTGGAAATGGGCCGAATCTTAAGTACCCGAAACCAACGTGCGTGCATAACTCGATCTATGAATGTGGAAGAAGCGAAAGAAATTGCTCAAGATCGTAGCAAGTGGAAAAAAGTGGTCTCTGCCTACCCCTCTGGGAAACAGGCGTGATTTAATGTATGTATGTAGATGATCTTGACCTAGATGCGCTGTTAAACAATTTTAAGAAAGTAAATGTATATCAGGGAAATATAAATAAAATTAATGTCTCAAACAAATAAACCTGTGGGCCTATTGCCTAACGCAGGGTGCGTTAGGCAATAGCAATCGCAATTGACTTCAAAGCGGAATAATCGTTTTCATTTTGTAAGCAGACCAGCCTTAAAAGCTATTACGGCGTAATGGTAAAAAAAAGCCCGCGGTTATTATTTTGGATTTACGGACGATTTTTCTCGCATGTTAGGTTTGACATAAAAAAAAACTGGCATGAAGTCTTTTCATCTTTTAAACCACACAGTAGTGAATATCCCAATGATGAACTCAGTTTTACTGTGCAATTACGTGCTATTTACGAGCACGTGTGATGAAAAATATTTCAATTTGTCACAATATTATTCTTACGAAGGTTATCTGGAACAGATCAGTCAATTATTTTGATTGTATTATTTCTGTAACATTTTAGTCCGGTGTAAAATAAATTGTTTTGTATTTGTATTGTACTGTAATGTTTTAGCCCACATGGGAGCGAAGGTTTGACATAAAAAAAACTGGCTTGAAATCTTTTCATCTTTTAAACCACACAGTGGTGAATATTCCAATGATGAACTCAGTTTTACAGTGCAATTATATGAACGATGAGGAAGAGTTGTTTTCGGTAAGAAATTAAATACAATACATAAATTATAAAGTTTCGTATCTGTAGATTGGTAACGGGACACTACTTATTAGAACTTTCAAATTCTGCCGTAAAACAAAGACCCATGTTCAACCTAATAAGGGTGTGGATTACACTAATTAGATTGTAAAAATTCAATGACCACTAAAAATATCATGACGGGTGTGTTCCGTCATTATTTCTAAATCATCCAAAATCATAAGCTATAGTTAGTTTTTTGATGATAGAATTTTGTGACGTCATAACTCATTTGCACTATAATAAATCGTTTACTATAATACAACAAGTTCGATTTTCCCATGCAATAATATTACGACAGTGACAAATGTCGACCTTAGCGATAATAAGATCTCACGGAAACTTTTGTCAAAACTGGTAGACCGCTTTCTTGGCCGACTGTACAAGATTTTAACAATGTAAGAAATATAAAAATCACTTTAATATTTCAGGCAATCTCCATGCATTTAGCTATCTTTGGTATCACCGCAACGTTCATAGTGACAGATCCAGATAAGAATATAATAGACCTCCTAAGCATACTATCACAAAAACCTGACACCGTGGAAAGTATTAAAAAGAAAATGAAGTGGCAAACCGTCCACGTTTTTTTACCAAAGTTCAGGATAAAAATGGCTTTCGATTGGACAAAATATCTAAAATCGGTGAGTTGGCTTGAAAAAGTATAAATTCCATTAGTATCACGTTGATATTATTAAGTGCCATTGGAACCCCCGACGCAAAAATAAGGGTTATATAAATTTAACACGTATACTCCATAACAATAAAATTGACTTAATTTATTTAGTAAGCAATTTTATAACCTCAAAATGCAACAAATTTGACTAAAACGGCCGTTTTCTACTGGATAGAGCAACAAGAGACCACATTTTGCACACAATTTTCCTGATTTTACATCATGGATGGTCTCTATTTAGGACAAAAATTGTATTTTAGGCGAAAATGGAGCATTTTGAGGTAATAAAAGTAATTTAGTAGACAAGTCTATTGGTATGTACTTTATAAAATCTGTCAATGTTTATTGGCTTAAGTAGCAGTGGGCGGGGCACATCGCTCTCAGAACAGATGGCCGAGAGGTTCCAAGACTTCTCAAGTGACGTCCGAGTACCAGAAGAAGCAGCGTGGGTAGGCCTCCAACAAGGTGGAATGACGACGTAGCTAAGGTTTTAGGAAACCGATGGATGGAAGCGGTGTAAGACCGACCCTTGTGGCAAACCTTGGGGAAGGCCTACTGGCAATTTCCAACAGTGGACGTCTTTCCGCAATGATGATGATGATCTATTTATCTGTCTGTTGCATTGTAGCTCCTAAACGTGAGACGTGAGTAAGACGTGGTCTTTGTACAAAGAAAGCTAGTTTAATCAGCATGGCTCTAAGCTAGATTTCATAAGAATCGGTTAAGCCGTCAAAGAGATATCAGCTCTGAAAATAGGGGACGCCACATTATATCGAGGGTTTGATACATCGAATAATTATTCTATTTGCTTTTCATTAAGCACTTTCTGGCTCGCACGGTAAAATTGTGGAACTAACTGTTCAAGTTATGATGACATAGAAAAAATTTCTTAGTTAGGGTTCCACAATAAAAAAAAATAAAAAAGTAAAAACTAAGAAGCTTTATGGTTTCGCCGCTGTCCGTCCGCCCTCGGCTTAATTCAGAGACTTTTAGTTCTAGAAGGCTGTTATTATGTATTAATGTATACATAACAACATATTATGTATTCGTATTTACTTTTCATGACAAAGACAAAGACAAAGACAAAGGCGTTTATTGCAAGAACACAGTAGGTACAGACAGTTCTTAGTGTTACAGGATGTGCTTATGTTCTACCTATTTTAGGCATGCAATATTGAAAACAATACTATAAGTACACTGTTATAATATTATTCATTAAAAAAAAAACACACTAATCATTCACCTTAATGACAACAATGTCACGTTTATGTAGGAATAAATACAGTCTTCATATAAAAGTACCTACTACGATTATAGGAAACTAAATGTAAATTTATTTATTAGGTTAAGGTATTAATTAATTATGTCATTGATTGTAAAAACTCATTAACGGAGTAAAAACATTTATCAAGAAGCCACCTTGTTATTAATTTGTTAAATTGATTTGGCGGGCATTCCTGTATATAATTTGGTATTTTATTGTAAATTTTAATTGCCATATGAACTGAATTATTTTTTAAAATACTTGATTTTGCAAGAGGTAGGTACAATTTGTTCTTATGTCGAGTTGATCTTTTAAAGACTTGAGCATGTGTAACAAAAAAATGTGGATGATCTCGGACAAAAGAAGCAATCTGCTTTATGTACATGCACGGTAGAGGCAAGACCCTTGTTGTTTGAAACAGAGGTCTGCAAGGAGCCAGAAAATGAGCATTACACACAGCTCTTAAGCATTTCTTTTGTGCCAAGAATGCTTTTTTTATGTCTACTGAATTGCCCCATATCATCAACCCGTAACTTAATATTGAGGATACATAGCCGTGGTAAGCTGTTAGTGCAACTTCTCTAGAGCAGGTGCTGCTTAATCTTCTCAAGGCAAACACAAACTTATGAAGTTTTCCACATATTCCAGAAATGTGAAATTTCCAATTACAAAACTGATCGATACCGATGCCTAGAAATTTCGTATTTTGTACTTGTTCAATTTTCTTGCTTTTATAATTTACGTTCAAAGCACAGGTGCGGCCCTTGTATGTTTTGAAATGCATGATATAAGTTTTATCAACATTTATTTTTAAATTGTTATTATTTAACCAGTCAATTACATTTCCCAAAGCTCTTTCAATTTCATTATTTAAGCTGTCAGTGTTATCAGATTTAATAATTAACGTAGTATCATCGGCAAACATTATGCAATTGTGGCTTAAGTGGTCAGGTAAATCGTTTATGTACAATAGGAAGAGTACGGGGCCTAGAATACTCCCCTGTGGTACCCCGCAGCGGTTATATTTACATACTGATCTTGTAATTTTCAGTTCACCATTCTTAATATTACGTATTTCTGTGCATTGTTGACGATCGGACAGATAACTACGGATCCAATCGTAAGCATTACCCCTGATACCATATATCTCTCTAATTTTTGCAATAATATCGAGTGATCGACAAAATCAAAGGCTTTGCTTAAGTCTAAGAAAATTGCGGCCACGGGTATCTTTTTGTTCATGTAATCTGTTATCATTTTAATAAGATTGAAACATGCCAACGTTGTCGAGCTACCCTTTCGAAAGCCATATTGATGTTTGCTTAGAATGGTATTAAAAGTCAGGAACGACAACAAACGGCTAAACATTGCTTTTTCAAAAATCTTTGACATCACTGGTATGAGGGCTATAGGTCGATAGCTATTCATACATGCCTTATCCCCTTTTTTAAACAGAGGTTTCACAATTGAGCATTTTAAGATGTCAGGAAAACGCCCCTCTGCAAACGACAAATTAATTATATGCGTAAGAGGTGTAGCAAAATGTTGTGCGCACAATTTAATGATTTTGGTACTAATACCGTCAATTCCTGTTGCGTTGCTGTTTTTTAGGACCAAGATAATTTTATAAATTTCGTCTATAGTAAATGGATAAAGAAATATTGTGTTCGGATTAGATGATATGCATTTCCTGTAAATAATGTCAAAATTAGTATGTGCAGAATTATTCGTTGTATTAATAAAAAAGTCATTTAGATGTTCAGCTATGTCAGTAGGATCAGAGAATTTAATTTTATCATTTTCAATATAATCTATATTATTAAGTTCAAAATGGTTTTGATCATTTATAATTTGCCAAGTTGCTTTGGATTTACTTTTTGCCGACGCTATAAAATGTTCATTGTGTAATTGTTGTGCTTTACACACACATTTTCGTAATAGTTTTGTGTAGTTTTTGTACTTCAATTGGTTCATGAGTTTATTAGAAGATTCATGCACATATTTTAAATACATTATTTTCTTATTTATACTTGATAGGCGCAAACCTTTTGTTAACCATCGGTTATTACAACGCCTATTTTTTACTTTAACTCGGATATAAGGAAAGCACAACTCATTAAATAAAGAGACCAGGTCACGGAATTCACTAAAAGCTTTGTTAGTGTCACGTATACTGAGAATATCAGAAAAAGATAATGAATGCATACATATCTTGAATTTACGCAAATTATCATGACTGTAGTCTCTTCTTTCAATAAAATTTAATGAAACTTTTCCACTCGTGACTACATTAAAAGACACAAACTGGGCAGTTTCGTGGTCAGATAGAGCTAAAGGTATGACAAATGAAGATATGCTTTTCATATTACTCGCGATTTGATCCAAACAAGAGTGGCCTCGGGTAGGAACATTTATATGAGTTTGTAAATTATAATTATTCAATAATCTAATCAATTCCACATTATTGTGTTTTTCTAGATTCATAACATTAAAATTCCAGTCTCCACTTAACACAATTTTTTGCCTTTTCTTATTTTTATTTAACTTGTACAGAAGAGCCTCTAAAAGCAGCAGAAACTGTTTTTCATATATATATTTTGGGACACGGTATATGTTTATTATAATAAGTTTGTGATCTGGAATTTCTATTCTACAACATTCGAAGACCTTAGGAATACTAAGGTCCTGACATATTTGAAGTGGCTTCACAAATAAATTCTTTCTTACCAAAATACAGGATCCACCTCTTTTTTGTTTACTACGGGAAAAGGAAGAACCCAACTTAAAATTGCTGATTTTAAGATTATTTTCCGTTCCCCGCTGAATAAACGTTTCACTGAGGCATAGAGCATGAATATTTTTTCCACTCTTTAGTAACTCATGCATAGTGATATCAATAAAATCTAGTTTACTCAAAGCACCTTGAATATTTTGATGCATTAACAGAAAATTTTCATCATTCACGAAAAAAAATATCCTTAGCAATGTTATTAGGATAACCAATTTGTGAGCCAGAGACAGAAACACAAGCGTAGTTGCTAATCACATCGATGAGATTTGCTACCTCCTTAAATATTAAAAAAAGTCCTCTCTTATTAATCGATCCAAGACCACGCGTAAACATATAGTTGGAATATGATACATTACAGTTTGAGTCTAAGATATAAGCATACTCATGAGATAAATTATCCTCGTACAACAATTTATTAAAATACTCGACCCTTTTGTTAAACAAAATAGCATGATAACAAATTTTAAAAGATGGTAGGCATATTACGAGATTGGTATGTTGTACTTTTTGTAGTTGTTCTCTTATTAAAATAATCAACTTAGGATAATCAGATGTTGTTTTAAAGTCATGTTCTCCAATGTAAATAATACCATAGTCATTAAAAGTAAATTCTTTGAGTTTTTCCTGTAGTCCATCAAAAAGCTGTGAAATCCCGCCTCCTGGGATGCGGTAGTGACAAATGTTGTGGGTCTCGAATGACTGTTCTGCGACTTTTAGCAAGCTAAAAGGGTTGCCGCTTATAAGGCATACCTTCGACTGTGTAGATACGCCACTTTTCATCTCCTGAACAGGTGCCGTTGGGGGAACAGTCATTGTAGGATGCTGGCCGAGTTTAACGCTTGGAGTAAGGGCTGGAGCTGGAGAGGACTGCGACATGCGTAGGGTGTGGTCATTTCCCGAACAATCGAGGTGCAATTTGTTTTTTTTCCTGGTTGCTGATTTTTTGGTGCTGTTTAATTTTGAAGCAGGAGTAGTATCCGTCGATGTGCATATCGTCGGCTTAGTGCAAGAAGTCACTAATGGCATAAAATCACTAAGTACAGGTACAAGCACAGGCGGATTCGCCGCGACTTACTCTTTCTAACACACGGATCCATTTTTTTTTACATTGAATAATTTCGATGTTACAGGCGTTACAGATATGACATTAAGTCATTAACTTTACTTTTTGCCTTATTGATTTGATGTAAATTGGTTTTAGACCATTACTAACTTTAAACAAAACAAATTTGTTATTTTTTATCTTTTTATTTTGTATAAATATTCACTTTTGTTACTTATCAACTTTAAAAAATAAAAGAACATGAAGAAATCTATGAATGTATTTGAGCTAGAATTCATTATATGCATATAGTTACTTTTAGCAAACCGTAAAACGAAAATAAAAGTTATTATCATGCTTTAATGATTTTTAACAAAATGAGCATTGGATGCACATTACCACTTTTACTTTAGTATAAAATAACTAAAGCACTTTATAAAGTTTAAAAAAACTAGGAGACAGCATTAATGGCAATCAGAATGATTTTTTAAAGTAATTAATGATATTTATCGATTTTTGTTATGTCCAAAGACATGTAATTCACGTGATTAAATTATGGTTAGTGACTTTTGCCAAATAACTTGTATGAATTTGAACACCTTTAGTGAAATATTCTTGCACAACCAGTTCATATTTCAACTCATTTATACCTACGAGTACGTCTTGCTCTCGCGGTAACGGGGGTTCAGCCACCGCGATCGAAGTCATACCGTTGCGGCTACGACCGGGGATGGACGTTACGCGAGAAGTTAGTGATTTCTTACAAAATTAAGCGAAATGGTATTAAATTTAAGGCAGGACGAGGATCTTTGATGTTAGAAAAGATTCTAAATAAGGAGAATGAAGATCGCAGCGTATCTACCTTTGTCATTTATTTATAATAAGATACATGCAAATTACTTTATGCTGTTAAGTTGTAGGTAACTAAGTATTTCATTTGCGAAATACCAATTTTGTCCTTAGGGCGAGATTTTGTATAGGTACCTAGGTTTTGTTTTTGACTTTTTGACTGATAAGATCGGTGATATTGACGATAATGAGTTGGAAACAAAAGCACTCAAAAATTTTTAAACAAAACTCTCGTCAAAAGGATTTTATACTCGCGAACATATCAGTAAATCCTCCACAAAGGTGTTACGTAAAGCAGTTAGAAAACGAACCATGTCACGTTCATATTTTCTTTCTAATGATGAAGGTAAAATCAAGGTATGTGAAAAGTTTTTTAAAAGTACCCTCTGTATTTCAAACGGCCCTATAAACAATGCATTTTCCAAGGTTGGCAGTTCTGGTCTTTTTGAAGGAGAAGACCAACGTGGTAAGCATGTTGCTCACAATAAAACCAAACAAGACGATATGGATTTTATAAAACAACATCGAACCATTCCCTACAATGGAATCGCACTATTGCCGAAAAACATCGTCAAAACTCTATTTAGATGGCACGCTATCTATTTCAAGAATGTACGAACTTTATACAGAGGAATGCAAAAAAGCGTCTCGGACTTCTGTTGCAATAAACGTGTACAGAAATGTATTTGGAACTGAATATAATTTGGATTTTCATAATTCAAAAAAAGACCAATGTCTAACATGTCAAAAGTATAACAGTATCAAAAATACAAACGGACCCGATCTTGAATCTTGGAAACAAAAATATGACTTAGGTACACATTTCACTAAAAGAACAAAGTCGAGAAGCCAAAGAATTGGACAAAATTCGTGCTAATGAAGATGAAAGCTTTAATTCAATAACCTTAGATTTACAAAAGGTACTTCATATCCCAAATGGAACTGTTTCTATTCTTTATTACCTACGCAAATTGAATGTGTACAATGCTACCATTTATGAAGCTCGCACTCCCAATGACGGCTTTTGTTACCTCTGGTCTGAGCTGGATGGCAAAAAAGGAAGCGATGAGGTGGGTACGGCTTTGTATCTATGGATAAAACGTCTCCCATCTACTGTAAAAGAGATTTCCATATTCACTGACACCTGTGGAGGCCAAAATCGTAATTTAGTTCAGACAACTCATCACGAGGTTATAGAACATAAATATTTAGAGTCTGGTCATACACATATGCGATTGAAACCAATTGCGTTTAATGCCAGTGTACTCAATGATAGACTTCTGTGTAATGTTATTCGATTAGCAAGATCAAACAGAAAAAATAAGAAAAATGAAACCCTGAAAAAACCGTACGAACCGATAGTTATGAATCACACAGATATTTTGTACCTAAACGACTTGAGAGATAACTTGATGCAGAATCAGTCGATTGACGTCAATGGAGAAAAACTGCGATGGCTTAAAGGGAAATCTTTTCGACTAGAGAAAAAAAGGCCGAATGTTGTTTTATACAGATACGATTTCAAATCTGAGTACAAAGAATTTCACGTATTAAAAAGTAATACATCCCCATCTATGGCCCCAATAAAACAACTGCGAAAACGTAAGCTTGAAAAACCCATACAGGGTTTCAATTATAACACTTACATTTTGAGAAAAGCTTACAACCAAAAACTGCCAATCAATCTAGCTAAATAAAGGACTTACTAAAAATGTGCAATGAAAAAATTATACCCGCGGAACTTCACCACTGGTACCAGAACTTGCCAGCCAAGGAAAGTCGTGATTATGTACCTGAAGAAATGTCTTCAAACTCAGAAGACGAAGAGTAAAAAAGATGGATGACTAGGTTTTTTAACTCTTTTTCGTACTTACAGTATTAGTTCAAAATCAAAGGCTGATTTTTTATTTTAATACTTTTAGAAGTTTTTATGTTTTATAACAGTAAGTAAGTAAGTAGTGCTTGCTGTGAGGGTCTGGGATTATAATATAATATTAAGTTCCTCTATAAAAAAAACATTTTTAAGTTATTTTAGTTTGGAGTTACAAATAACGCCATTTTGAGAATTTAATGTTATTTTTGTGGTTTTGTTTAGTTTATGTCTGTGAAGTAGAGTTTTTAAAACTGTTTATGCGTTGTTAATTAGTAAATAATGTTCATAAAGTTTCTAAGGTAATAATTAAGACTGATGAAACCAAATTTCTCGTATAAAACTGTGTTTCTCGATTTAATTGTGATTAAAATAAAAAATAACTAATTGTAAGTTCCCTTAAAGCGAGAAAGACAAAAAGTCACTAACTACATATTTAGGCTTTTAAAAGAGTTATTTGGAATTATTGTACAAAGTTTTTAATTGGTTTTGATACTAAATATATTTAGCTAACCACTTTTGTTTAATTTTTAAATCTAGACCCGAACCTACAACAATAATGTTCATTTGACTAAGTCAAAACTTTGGGCCCGTTTTTCTCGGACTTGACTTTTTGTGGGTTAATGACTTCTTGCACTAAGCCGACGATATAGTCGTCAATTTCCTTATTTGAAGCTCACAATCTTCCAACCGTTTTTTTAAGCATGTATTTTCAGACAAAAGGTTTCCGATTTCATTTTCAGCTGAGTCATATTTTTGTTGCAGAGCAGTAAGCTTATTTTGTAGGTATTCCACATCAAAACTACTTTTCGTCGCTAAATCTGTACAGCTTCTGCTTAAGCCGTGATTATTTCTGCTAGATTTAGCTGATATGCCATAGTCATACAAATCCTCATCCGAGGATTGTGCGGCTGAATCGGAATCTTCCATTTCTGTTAGGGATTCAAAAGAGTTGTTTATTGGTACGTTGACGATTATTTTTTTCCTGAGGGTCACATTTTGAGAGTGCGGTGTTAGTTGAGGACATGTGACGCTGGCATCGATAGAAGTCTGCTCTGGGCTGCGTTTTTTATCATTTGGTTCGTCTCCTGTTATCGGAGAATTAGAGGACGAAGATTGAATCAAGTGCATAAATGACAAACTTGACGAGAGGCAGGGTAAGAGTGTTTGCATCTTCGTTGTAATTTCTTCTTGATGGTCAACTTTAGCCATTAGCGGTGAACGGTTGGCTAAGTCTACATGACCGGAGCTTGATTCGCCACCTAATTTTGTCGCTTTAATCGGTTTTTTTAATCTGCAACAGGACTGACACTTCCAGGATCGTTTACTGTCCTGTCTCATTAAAGTAAACCGTTTGTATGTTATCGAAACACAGCTAATGTCATACGTCATCTTGCAAATAGAGCATTTTAAAAATTCTTTATTCGTTATTTCTCCCTTACAAACATGGCACACGACATTTTTGGTTTTGGTTGACATGTTAAAACGTATTAAATAAAAAAAACAAAAAAACAAAAAAAAAAAAAAAAGTTCAAATTTTGTAATAGTGTGGGATCGACCCTTGGTCCAACAGAGAACCTATGCCCGTTTAGTCCGCACTCTGCGCACCTGCGCCACTTACATCCTGCCACATATGGCGAAAATAAGATTTGATTTGCGGCGTACTATGATGACCTTCGCTAGTCAATGACCTGTTTGCTGATAAGAAACCCGAACTTTGCCGAAGTCGGGGTGCAACACTCACGAGTCACTTTTGTTCGTAAATTTTTAAACAGAATAACGTTCACCACCAAATATTATTTGATTGTTTTTGTTGTTAATTACACTGTTTTTGTAAATATTTTTTCACAATGTCACAGCTTAAGCACTAATTACTCGAAGGATAATATTAAAACACGGGGGAAGTTACTTTAAATGCACTTTTTTGAATTAAATTGTTTTCATAACGGACTAAGCTTCTGCTTTGCGCTAGCGACCATCTACCCTGCTGTTATTAGTATGTGGTATTCAATAAAGAATATGTGTAGTGTATTGTATCCTTTTCAGGTCGGTCTCAATTTAACCCTCTCGGACACAAACGATGGCCTAAACGGTATTTTGAACAAAAAAGCACCCTACAACATGTACGTCAGTAAAGCGAAACAAAAAGTTTTCCTAGATATTGACGAAATGGGAAGTTTCAGACACGGTGCGGGAGGTGAGTATAGTTTTAAAAGTGGGGGAAACTTGAATTCGTAGTCTTTGAGAATTTCAGGAGCCGTGTGTGGAATTTTGGATATTCACAAAGTTTTCTACTGTCTGTTGTGATCGGTGCAGTAAAAGTGAGTTCTTAAATTTTTGACTACGTCTAATTTGTAATGTTCTTGATTAGCGGTTCGGTTGCTTTACTCCACGACAATCAATCAATCAATCATTCTACATTATTTTTACAAAATCAATAAAATTTAATAAATAGGCCACATACGGGCTCTTTTAAACGTCGATAATGAGTGAATCTACCAGCGAGAGCGTCGGTGGTCTAGCGGCTTAGGGGGTCGACTCGTGATCGTAAGGTACCGAGTTCGAACCCCCGCGGTCACCATGTACCTATGAGTTTTTCTAATTTAAGTACATTACCCGACGCTCTTACGGTGAAGGAAAAACATCGTGAGGAAACCTGCACGTTCGAACAGCTGAGTGTGTAAGAGGGTAATTGCACAAAAGATCCTAAAGGGTCGAAGTGTATCCGAAAGGGCCCATCTGTAAGATAAGATAAGATAAGAATCTACCAGCGCTTCGGACAAGACCATCATTGCGGAGAAGAAGCGCCGCAAGAAACTCCAGCAGAAGGTCATTTTTTTAACCATAAAAATATAATAATACGTCTTATCCTATCGTATCGTTTTTAAATTGGCCGTATTGTAAAGGTTATGTGGCCGAGTTGAAAACAACACAAATGCAATATATAAATAGTGGAATTGTCAAAGAATAAGGGCGTTGATTGCTCCATTTTTAAACCAATAAAACTAAGTACGGTAATTAAATAAGGATTGTTTTTGAACTAACATTATAAAATAATCTAATAACGTGAAAGTAGCACGGCCAAATTCAAATTATCAACCTGTGGTTAAACGTTGACTTATTGTTGCAATGCTTATTCGTTCCCCGAGGAAGCTGCCAGCTCTGTGTTCCCAGATAGTTTCCAATTGCTTACCTTTTCTTGGGTTTGAGGTTATAATTTATTCTGAAATGACAGGTGTCAGGTATGACTTCTTAACGGCCGGGCACTATTAATAATACGGCTAACTGTGTCGTCAAAAATTGTGTGATATTATCCCTTGATATATTTCATTTACGTTTTACAGGTGACATGATGGAGGCAGGGAAGATAGGCCGCATGTCTCCTGAGAATGATGGAAACATGCCCCAGTTTATCGCTGATCGTCCTTTCTTCTTCTCCATCAGCTTGCGCAGCCATAATGGTACCACGATAGATTTAGTCAACGGAGCGTACTATGGGACAGACGAGCTGGATGTTTAGCCATAGATTTTAAGGTTCTCGGTTTTTGTATCACTACAGATTATAATAGTCAGGTTGGCTAGAGCTTGTTATAACATACAGCGCTGGTCACGTAACAGGAAATATACATTGATCTTTAAAATCGCATTTTCAACCATATATAAAAATTTATTTTTAATTTATTTATTGGAAAACAAACAGCTTAAATATTACAAAAAATATAAAATAATATGCATAATAAATGAGCCAAAACAGTTTTCACTACTAGATAGCACAATTTATGCCCAGAGGAGATAAATTCGTGATATGCAGAATCTTACTTAATAATAACATACAACGAAAGTAGTTAGAAAGCAAATTCGGAAGAAGAAAAAAAAGTTACAAAAACAGAAACACCGTAAAAGAGATCCCTAAAAGTGAAATTCAAATTAAAATCGGTAAAGAAATAAGGATGATGAAAGCATTTTAAACTGCTAATTGCACAGAGAGATCCGAAGTGCACCGTGACGTCATTGTAACAGGTTGGTCATATAAACTCCACGTAAAATTCTGTTTTGCTAGAAAAAGATAGGAACAAATCTTTGTCGGATTAGATCTTGGTTACTTTTATAGGTATTCAAAAAAAAACTCACCGGTTTGTTACATGAATCAGCTTTTATCGAAGCTGTAAAAAACATGAATATTCCTTATTAGAGACTTTTTCTTTTTTCTCATAATTGTCTACAAATGTGACTTTTCCATTTTGACAACCAAACAAAAAGTTCTTAAATTGCATTAGTAAGAAAACTGGAAACTGGAATTGGAATTGGTGGTCAACATTGAAACGTTATAGTTGTACGCAATTATGAGAAAAAGGCAAGTGTCCCTAATTATGTGACCACTATATTGTATATAGATTAATTACAAACGGGTAAAATTTTGATTTATTTTTTTAATGAATACCGGATTTTTGATTTCGTAATGCTGAATACACGTGAATTTACTTTCAGCTTTGTGGCAACATGGACCCGGTACTTTTTTGTTATGTTAATTTGAATTATTCTGACCTAAAAATATTCTAACTTAATTCACATGACATTATTCAGCATAACGAACAGTACTTAACACAAATGAAAAAAAAACCGGTTGTAATTACTCTATACAGGGGGGTTATTATGACATAACTATGCAGTTCACTTTACGGTGAGTGTAAAGGACAGAGCTATAGCAGTTATATAGCTCTGTCCTTTTCTCTCAGCGTAAACAGAATTGCATAACTATGTCATAATAACCCCCCAGGTCTATAAATCAGGGATTAATACTTCACTCGTAATAAACTATTTATTACCTGTGTAAAAATAAATAATGTCCTACGCAATTACTGTCAATATCCAAAGTTTAAAAATAGCTTTTTCATCACACTTGCTCGTAAATGGTGTTATTCCATGCCTGTATACAGAAGGACAATGGCCTAAATTGTTCCCCCGGGAATTATGGCGAGTTTGTCATCCCTAGGGAGTAATGACTTTCTTTTTAAAATTTGCAACTCTTTCGTACATCATTTCTGACTAAGGAGGTTTAATTTTCAGCCAAAAATTTAATCGGTTTCTAATTTCATCTTTAATAATTAGCTATAGACTAACTTACATTACACAAAACCTATACGCTTCATTAAACTTCATTATTTTATACCTATTTCAAGTTTATATCAACATTTATCATTAATTTTAGTAATTATAAATTTTTATCAAATTGGCTAAATCTGGCTCGAATCCAGGTCGAAACTAAACGCAGCTATTATCTGTGGTAGAGGTCACAAAAAAAATATCGTTTCCATTTACGTTCCCGTTCGTCAAAAGTTATTTCTTTATATTTTGCAGAGTTAAAGTGTTTTTTCCTCGCAAATGTGATGAAAACCATTGTGTGTATCACAGGCAGTAAGGGGATTACTAACTCGAGTCATTAAAAGCCCTCCGCCTTCGGCGTCGGGCTTCTAACACTCTCGTTAGTAATTCCCTTCTTACTACCCTTGATGCACAATGTACTATATTCTAACCTGTAAACAATTTTTTTTAAACTTCAAGCTCAATTTTATGTTTGTTAAGATGTATTTTTCTAAATAAAACTAAATACTTAAAATTTTTGTTCTTTACTAAATCGAATTACAACCCTTCAAAAGCTTAAAAACTAAAATTAGTAGCTGCGATTTAAAAATTGAATTAAAAGGGTTAAATAGAAATACTAAACCCAGCCATCACGTCTCTTTATTAGTTTAATTACGTGAAATTCTGTAATAAAGTGACACAAAACGCACAATAATGGCTAACTAACGAGCACGTGCTCGGCACGCGTCGGTCCATTGACAATGACTATCAAGGGGTGAAAGGGGAGGGGTGAATTCGGGTTACACTAATCTCTCGCGTGATTGCTTTGCATTCATATTTATTAGCTTTTTAATTGTGTATTTGAATGTTAACTAGAAACAAAACGTGACTGTGAGTCACATCCAATGATTATGGTGGCTACTTATGAGAATTGGCTCTAGTCTTTTTTTTGATCTAGCTACTTTTAAATGGACAAATGCAGCTTTCTTGATACCTTATTTGTGATAGAATCCCCGCTGAAAATTCTTAGCACCTCTTTTAATATTACACGAAGAAAGTAAAGCTATGTAACACAAACACTAATTTTAAATCGGTTCCAAATGTCTGATCGCTATTTTTATTAAATTTGTCTATTTATGTGATATTACTTTTTTTAACTTCTATGCTAGATTTTTAAAACGACAATATAATTCATTTTTCATTCTAAGACCATCGTCTTAAAATAAGGAATGTCGTGTCCGTCTACCAGTTAATACCAGTTCGATCCGGTCCGTGCCGGTTCGGACTGGTTCGCTAATTGACTCCCCGGAGACTTTACCTGTCGGATGAAGGTCACAGATCCCCAGCAACTTTGGATTTGGACTGGAGGTAAGACTTGTTGCTTTTTACTTAAACTTAAGTGAAAAATTTGAAGGAGTGGGGTTTAAAATTTAAATTTGTTCTCACATAAATTATGAAATTTTTGAAACTTTTAGATGACATTGCTTAGGGTTTAAGGTCGCTTTGTTTCTTATGTCCTTTCAAAAGGAAGGATGTAGGAAGGAGGTAAGAGTTGTTAAAATTTAGTAATAATAATTTCGTGCATATAGTTTATTTATCTCACTTGTTGGTGAAATAGGCTCAGAGTCATCAACAACCACCACCCATTAAAACCTACAAAGTTTTTTAGTTTTCACGGTCTTTATTTAGTTAAAAAGTGTATATGTTGTAGATATAAATTTTATTAATTTCGATCTGTATCATAAAACTCGACTTTATAGTTATGTCATATTCAATCAGTTCGATTCCCGGTTAAGGCTGACAAATTAATATCTGGTGAAAATTCTGATTTCTGACACATTTTCCTGCTCAATTACGTGTGAATGCATTTATTTCTTATTGTATGTTAGATTCATTGTTTTACATAATACTAGGTTAAGTTTTATAATTGTATATTTAAAAAACGATTGACTGTTGAATTACTTGCGGCGTTTCTTCTCAGCAGTGGTCTCTTGCGAAGCGCTAGTAGATTTTTGACGTGTAAAAGTGCCCTTGCGGCCTACTTACTGAATAAACATCTTTTATCTTTAATTGCCAAAAAATCATAAAAGTAGTATTTATTGTTTTCAAAAATAAAATTAAGTCAAATTTGCATAGAATTTGCTATTTTCATAACATGTATTGTGTCAAATTTTGACACATACATACCTTCACGCCTGTAATCTCAGAGTGGGGTAGGCAGCTACAGAATTAAAACCTTTAACTTTAAAAACTTGTTGATAATTTAGCCACATTTTGCACAAATAGGCTAAGATGTTTACCAGCGTACTAGTGACAGGTCAGGGCAGGGGAAATGTTGTCAGTAAACTTATTTATATTCTATTATATTCTGAATGCATATATCGGCAATTCCATGTCATCACCACCATCATTCTGCCCATCATCAGGTTCGTTCATCATGTGGGCGGGGAATTTAAGTTAATGTTTAAAATAAAACTGCTAACGTCACAATACAATCACTATAATAACTGATGACTAATTATAACACGCAATTAATCACAATCTGATAGGATTCAACTCGATTAACAATTTTATTAAGGACGTTGGTGATCCGTCGTAAGTAACACGCGCTGCGCTTGCCGTTCCAACCATAATAACAAGATGGCTGCGCCCCGCGCGCTGTTTCCTCGACGTTCCACCAGAGTGCGCTAACGTCACTCTCGTCCAATAAATCAACTAAGAGAATCTAGTATAATCTAATAGATGGCGCCACATCGCAAGCGCCGTCACATATATCCAGCTCAATATCCTATCGCACAAAAATAAATAAATATGAAAGTTAATAGGTGCCTTAAATTGTTTCAAACCCTCACCAGCATAGATTAAAAAAATAAATCACTTTGTATAACGTTACTGATAACCCGGTGGCATCACAAGCCCTATTATCCTCTGCACTAAATAACAATGATCCCTTGGAAATTATTCAGTGGCTCCACTCTATATGCATGGCAATTTAGTCTTTACAATATTCAAATCGCAGTAACAATGAAGGGTAATCATTAAGGCGCCACATCTGCCATTTTAATCTAAAAACTATATCTACCTTAGCTGTGTTAGAGTACTTGCAAGCTTATTGTGAATGAATACCGTTGGAATTTCTTTAGCAATGTAATTGTTTGTAAGGCCTTTTGGGATATGAAAGCAGGCATTGCTAGGAGGCGTCCGTAAATATGCAGATGAGTCTGTGGCATTGTGATTGTTTATTTCAGACATTTGAAAGAGGTAATTTTGTTTCAAATATGCATTAAAATCATTAAATACAGTGTAAAGCGATGAAAACGGGTCGCGATGTGCATACATTTGTACGAATTTATTATTGTTATTCAGTTTACACTGATTTTTAAGAGGTGTTTGAAGGATGATATTTTCATTGTGTACAAACCATTCTATTCAAATCGGTCGAGCCATTCTCGAATTACGGCGGGAACACGGAAAACGGATTCATAATCATATTATGTGTAATAAAAATTACAGTCTGTTAAATATAAGTATTTTTTTTTAGAGAATAAAATAAATCAGTTTAAGTATGGGGTGTTACTACGTCATGATACAATGTGTTGCAAGCCATATTCAATAAAAAAAAAATGTATTACGACTAGTTTAATTGGTAATTTAATAGTTTTTATCGAAAAATAACATGAAAAATTCGCTATAATTATAATGATTGTAAAAATAAAACATAATATATCCCAATTGACGCTCGTGATCGTCATTCAGGTAGCATTATTATATGCAAAGCATATAGTCACCCGGGGGTCATTTCCCATTCAGCAGCCGCCGTGCGTGGCATCGCAATGGCCACTCATACAGTACATAAACGGTTATGTGATAAACGGGACATTATGTACAATAGGCTTATTGCCTTGGGGTTTATGTAAGTAGGTACAGACACTAGTTTGATTTAGATGTAGCAGGGATCCTCTTGATATATCGACGAATATTTCATCGAATGTGTCGTTTCACCGAATTTTATTTCATCGAAAAATGTCTGCTGAAAACTTAGTTTCCAGGTTATCTTAAGCAGTCGTTACATAGGTTAGGCTAGACTTGTGAACACAAAAATAAAAACACTCCTGCACGTGGAAATGCTTGTCGAGTTTCGATATTTCCAGGTTAAACCAGAAGTAGCAAGCAATAATGTATATTAAAAAGTAAGCTTTAATAATTAACCAACTGTTGTTTGGATAATGTCATCAATGTAATGTTAGTTATCAAGTATGTATTTTTTGTTTTGCCTATTTCACATAAAACAACTAATAAATAATAGAATAGAATAGAATAGAATAGAATAGATAGTTTATTTGAAAAAACAAGAGTCTAAATAAGTTCTTATGGTACAGAAGTTTGTTGCATAATGACGTTAATGACCCTTTTTTTTTTGCTCCACACTGTCAGGTAAAATAAAGTTGTGAAGTGCTGAACCTAGTTATTTTTGTCCTTGTTTTTCCATACAAAGGTCTCGAGGGTTTCCTCTCTGTTGTGTGACTCTAGCTTTACCATAAAACAAGTTACCTATTAATATGCTGAGCAGGAAATCATCAAAAAAAGGTTTATTATAACGTTTTTTTTTTATTACATTTACCAAGACTTACGGTTGTACTTAACGCATATTAGCGTCCTTTTAATTATTTTCAAATAAATATTGTAAAAATACGGTGAAGTACAATTTCAAAAAGGAATATGAACTTTTATTGGTAAAAACAGTGCCATTTCTTTAACTAGGTATAAATAAATCAACGGATAAAAACGATCACAAGTAATTTATTTCAAAAACAGTTCAGTTGCTTAAGATAATTTTTTTAACTATAATTTAATCATACTTACATTTTCCTTCGATTTGAAAAACTAAAATAAGATCATTGAAGCACATGGCATTTTCTGAAAAAAAAATGGTTTCTTATAGTATTCACAACATTTTAGCTAACTATACCCTATCCTAACGACGTGCTTCCCAATGTTCTTTAATGAGAACAAATAGATTTATTACGTTCTGCCCGGTAATTAAAATAATCCATTAAAAAATGTCCTGCATAGAGAACATTGGGCAGGATTAGGAAATGGTGACGAGACTAAAAGTACTTTCAAAAGTAACTTTTTGTATAACAACCAATCAAACGTGTGCCTCCAAAAACCATTTCAACTCTTTAGTACATAAATCAGAAATATCGATGTACAAAAAGTACGTACAAGTGCACAGCAGTATACCCACAGGACCCGACACTTTTTACAAAATAATTACTACAAAACCCCTACAGGCCTAAATACCTACAACAATAAAATGGCACTACACGAGGAAAAGAGACAAACATACAATCAGGATGACAAAAGAGAGAGACACAGAGTGTGCAGGTTGTAGCAATTGCACAAGCGGTTGCATCGAGAGTAACGTCAGCAGGGGAAATGAAAACTCGTGAAAATAAAGTACTCAAATGTTCTATTGTATGGTAAGCAGAACAAAGTTATTTTTTCAGTTCCAATCGTGTTTTAAGCCAACGAACCTTTATTGGGTAGGCTCGTGGATACTCGTATAATATTACTAAAGTACAGTCACAACACGGGAGGGCTGAGCCGCATGCTATTCTTCATAATTTAGCCGAGTGTTACAAATCGGATATACAAGTATAACCGAACTAACCCGATTTGCACTACACGGCCAAAATACGAACATTGGCAAATCGCTCACAGAGTCCGTGCTGTCACTGTATGTGCTTTTACGAGTACGACATAAAAGTGGTTTGGAATTGCAAATGAAGGTTGTTTTTGTAGAAAATTTAATACTGTTAATGCTAAATGGTATTTTATAATACTGTACTAAATTAAAGAAAAATTGTGAAAGAGTTGACAACTAGAGTGTTTTTGACCCAGTTTATCTTTGAATGTAAATGTGTTTAACAAACCCTGTATTTAAAAATATAATAACTTGATCTTCTATCAGTTCAAATTCATACAGCAAAATTAACGCACAAAAAAAAGTTTAAACCACATCCATAACGCCAAAAATAACCCATTCACCGTCCAATTTAACTGCAAACGCTACAACACACGTGCGGCGCAAACGAGCCGGCCTTATAATGAATGGCCGTCGCCTGCCACCATATTTCAACGAATTAACAAATGACCTGCTGTCGGAGAGAGCGCGGGGCACGATTTTTCTGCTCACCGTACCAAGGACTAGGCCATGATGTAGGTGCGGTCGGCGCGAGCTGGCCTGCGCTATTAATGGTCGGCCTATGCCGGTAGCACTGGCACCTATGTGCGGATTAAGCTGGCTTCCAAGTGGCTAAGCGTTCAAGATTGTACTAGGCTAGCAGCAAAGATGAGAGGTTTTGCTCAACTATAAAATGGTTACGTATCAGAACGAAAATTACTTAAAAAAGTCGTTAATATCTAAAGCGTACTATAGGGTCGAGGACTATCTAACAGATAAAAATGCTTGGCCTGAACCCGAAACTTAGTCATTAATAATTTGTAAAACTGCAAAGTTGTTTGTCTAGGGGACACCGTTGATGTGGGAAAGCATATCAAACTTTTATTTGGTTGTCCTGTGGTTTTTTTTTTTTTCTCTCCTCTCTTCCCCCCCCCCCCCCCCTTGTCTCTCTCGTAATATTTTTGACATGTTTTCCTGCTGAACTACGCATGCTATTTGATATTATATTTAATTTAATATTTATTGCTTTATATAATGCTAGATTAAGTAGTACCATTGTAACATGTTTAAAAAATGACTGACTGCTGAGTTTCTTGCGGCGTTTCTTCTCGGCAGTGGTCTCCTCATGGGAAGCGCTGGTAGATTCATGACGTGTAAAAGTGCCCGTGCGGCCTACTTACTGAATAAATATCTTTTATCTTTTTTTTTGTTTTATCTTAACGCCTAAAATTAATAAGCCTAATGTATCATAATCCCTAAAAGTTCATAATACCTAATGGTATTTTTTATTGAAACCGTATATTTTTCAGGATTGTTATAAAACTAACCTAACCTAACCTAATGAGTTCTATACAACGGCATTTAAAAAAATCCTGAAACGTTTTCAGTTTCTGTAAAAAAGACCATTAGGTATTATGAACTTTTAGGTATTATGATACATTAGGCTTATTAATTTTAGGTGTTCTGATACGTAACCCTGGGCTTCTATTTAATTTGGTAAAACCATATTGACTGTGACGTGTTTTTGTGTTTAACTCGAGTGCCATTACTGTCAAGTAAATAAGAGCTATCAAAATGTTAACAGTAGGGAAACACGTCAAAGACAGTAAGGTTTATGGAAGAAAGATTTGTATTTTTTCATTGTTTAATATAATACTTACTTATTTTCTGTAAGGTTAGCTTCTAAATGGGTCAGCGTTGAAGAAAGAACTAGAATAGTAGGAAAGAGAGAGATGAAATTGTACAAAAAAAATCGGTTTCTATTCATCTTTATTATATTTAAAAGATCTTAAATATTTTGACTGTCACCTGTTAATAGCAATGTAATAAAGTGGTGTAACGTAAAAAAAAACACTTTTTTTTATTTCTCAAGATAATGCGGCGTCGCCATCGAGTTTAGCTTTTATAAAAAGCCGTTAAATCCTCTACGCTTGCCACCTCATCAAAATCGAGATTGGATTTCAATTAAACATGACCGGATTGAGAGTTTTGCAAGTGGATTTAAAGACAAACAGACAACTATGCAGACGGCCCGTCTGAGATCCATTTGGATCCATTTAATTAATACAAATTCGCCAGCAGACGGTTTGGCTCTACCGTTAGAAACTGGTTTCGGCTCATACGAGTTAACGAGGTTAAACTGAAAGGCAAAGCTGGGTTTCTGCGATTGAATTTTGCGCGTTCCTGAAGGTATTTGAAACCGTTTGGTTATCAGTAAAACTAAGTAGATTTCCTATTTATAACTGTAACGTAAATCCTTAGTAAAAATGTTTTCAGAAATCGTAAAGCTTAAGCTCTAACAATCGCTTCATCAGGAACAGCTGTTGTCATAATGAATCGCCTCGCCTTTGGTCATGCGGTAAAATCATTACATATCTACCACCGATACTATAATGAAATTCGAATTCTAAATATGTTAAGAGATTTATTTTTGCGAGAATTTACGATGAGTGGTAGATGAAGTAATGTATGCTAATGTGGGTAATTGGCACTATTATCACTCATGTGATGGTATTATTTAACACGCTGCTAGTGGACATTGACAACTTCAGAAGATTTGAACAATTGACCATCCAATGTCGAATGTTAACCACAGAAGTAAAAGATGTCTAGACTAGGTACTTGTATCTGGACAGTAATATTATAGTGGTCAAGTTAAAAACAGGTCTAAGACGATAGAATTTATACCGCTTAAAATCTTGGCCCAGAGCAGATGAGTTTTAGTTTTACGCTTACTATCCTTATTCTGAGTCTTACTTGACTATAGTCAAAATGGAAGTTCCACCGATTCAGCAAGGTTCTTTAAAATTAGTTATAATTTCAGGCATGTTTTGGTGTCAATAGATCCAACAACATTATAACAACATCAAAGCCCCACGGTGGGCGCCACTCAAAAATTCAATTGAAGCCTTATTCAGTTTAGTTTCCTATTTTTTTATTTCAAACATAAATAAAACATGAAACAATTATTGATTGCCTAGTATAACCTAGCAATAGAAAGCCACAAAAAAGATATCCAAAAACGAAAACAAAGAAGATCTATCCTATATCTGATACATAGGTATCAATAGCGTCCCAGTTTACACATCAATATTATTTACTGCGTAGTAAATGATATCATTTCGTACGCGAGGTGTAGGCTAAATGCACTAGTTAGCGACCGCAAACACCCGCCCATATCGCAATCAGCTGCATTTTGTTTGATTTGCAACATACCTCGTTAACGCCCTTTGTCGGCTGAATCGTTATGACGATATATTTAATTCATGAGATCTGGTTTTGTCGTGAAATTGGAAATTGGGACAGCATTTTTTTAATATCGCGTATCGTGAACGCTCAGTGGAAGAAAATGATAGTCAAAATTAAATCAAAATAAGTTTGTAAAACTACATAAATTATGGTACAAAATAGTTAAGTAAACCAAGTGATATTAATAAAGATTACAACCTAATACTATTGATGCTCTCTTATCCGATAATTACTTGTTGATAATTTATTGAACTTACTCTCTTCATTTAAGTATAAATAATTCCGAGATACTTCGTACCAAAACCAGAAATTGCGAGCCCATGCTGAAAATAATAAGCTCATCATTTGTAACACCTAAAATACTGGCCAAAATGCCACAAGCTTTTGCGGGCCGGCCAGTTATTAAAAGAAAATAAAACATTCGAAAACGGAATTAACAACTCGTTGATAAACCGTTAACCGTTGCAACGCTTACGTGATGCAGCTGCTAATATCGTTATAACGTTACGGCAGTATTCCGCGCACGTCTCCCGTTCAAAAAGCGCGGCGCACAGCACCAATTATAATTTGAAAATCGAATGAGTCCGGTTGTGTTACGTGATTATTCAAATTGAACGTGTTAAAGGTAATTCATTTAGCAAAATGGCGGTGCGAATTTGTTTTAAAGAGTAAAATAAACACACAAACGTGTAAAATGAGAAAAAAATCCTTTTAGGAGAGGTTTGAACAGATTTAATAAATAAATATTCACAGTCTGAAACTGCATGCGAAAAATTGCTTTTATAATCTATAATGACATGAAAATACCGGCTCTACCAATCAGAAGTAGTGATATGTTACCATAAGGTGGTCTGGCCTGTGTACTCGTTTGCATTTTTGTTGCTAAAAAAAAACATATCATTTGCGATGTGAAGTAACATTGTTTTTTTTTAATATGGACTTTATAAGTCATTACTTATAAAGGGAATAAAGGTTTGACTGTAAAGAATTCAATTGTTACTTCACATCAAAAATGATGTATTTTTTATGGCAACAAGAATGCATAACGATATTAAAAATAATGAATATTATTTCAATTGATTTAAATTTCTTTTACTTTACTTGACTTTCCCACAAAAACCTTTATTACTGATAGTCTGTTTTACTCCTACTCAAATTCCAGATAACTTTTTAGAATTTGTATTAACTTTGACGCAGTTCTGTAATTAAGATATTTAAGATGTTCCGTGTGTTAAACCGTGTATGTAAATAAGAATAAAAGACATTTAGAATTATTATGTATACCTACATTTTGTAATATTTATCTCGTATATTTTAGATGTATTAAAACGTACACAAAACCCACAAGTATTTAAAGGTAAAAGCCTACGACACCGTTCGAGATTTTATTTCAATTACCACTATCAATACCACAATATACTTTACGTCAACAGCATTTTAATACATATTTTCACAGTTTAAGTCTTATTAATTAAAAACTGTTCGAACGCATGTCATTTCCCACGGCGCTCCCCCGGCTTAAAGTTAAAGCCAGTATTATGATAATACTTATCCGAGACTAGTGTAACGCACACCCGGTTTGTTTGTTTGTTAACCAACTGAGGGGGTGTCGGACTATGCTTTATTTATGTTTTTTATCATAAGTTTTTTTTGCATTTATTTGCCTTTTGCAGCGCTTTCGTTTTATATACTTTTGTTAGAAGAAAAAGGTTATAAAGGTACTTTAAAGTTAATTCCATTTTTGTTTGGGTAAAAATATAATTCAAAAATTTACATTACGGTTCCATTATATTTTTTTTTTTTCTAATTTCGCTGGAACCTTCAACTTAAAAAGTACAAATCTGGCAAAATCTCAATTAGCAGGAAACCAATGCATGGTAAACAATCGGGTAAACAGTCTTAATTGCTGACACCCTACCTGTTATCGCAATTTTAACTCAATTTTATTCGAATAGTCTTGTTTTTCAAACACTAGGGCACATAACATACACAAGAGGTCTTAAGGCAACAAAGCTAAGGAATTCTTCACCATACCTTCGCCTGCATTCCCAGAATGGTGTAAGCAGAGTATTACCAAGAACTCTAAAAACTTGTTACAGGCTAAGATGGTTACTATTGTATATAAGTGACAGGTTGCAAGCTCATCGCCTAAAAATAGATACTACAAGCCTTAATCCCCTTCGTCACCTCTTACGACTTCCACAGGAAGACACGGAGCTGCGCGGTTTCAAAAAAAAGTGTAAGTACATAGTTAAGGACTAAAATGAAGAAACAGTAGCTTTAATCAGTTAAGTTACGAAACTTTATTAAACGAATCTTGGTATCTCAGACAAAACTCCTGTAGCCAGTTCGACTATATTTCTTACGTAGAGATACCCCTATTGGTTTATGAATGAGGGCAGAATATAAATAAATGATTAGTTTTCGAGACTCACCTGACTAAACTATTTTTGAAAACTGCTCAATTATAAAAGTTTATAATAATAATAATAACGTTACTTCTCTATAATAATAATCCTTTCTTGTAACAATAAAACTCATCCCCGGCGGAAACCCAATTGCAGCGACAAACACTGCAAACCCAATGCATCACAGCTGCAGTCAGACTGTCATCGCGCGAGCAAACAGGTCTCAGCTCGGTGCAACTTAGATTGCAGGCACATACCTAATGGGTCGCTTGCTTGTTGGGACTTAAAATAACACGTACATGCTCAGCATGTATGTGAGACGGTCTCTGAAAAAGCGGCGCAGTCTTATTTACAGATAGTTTCTAAATTGAAGAACAGTTTTATGATTATATTTTAAATTATTGTCATGCATTATCTTAGACTTAAGTTAAGATTCCTTGTAATTTAATGAATAGAAAAGTTAAAAGTTAATTTATAAGAAACCTAGTATTATTTTGATATAAAGATTAGTATCACAAAACGTAGAAAATGAATTTAAATTAAAATGACGCGTACAAAGTAATTGTGGAAAATGATTGGACATTTGAATTGGTTTACATTAACATAAATAGTTTCCGGGAAACATTTTGGACAAATATTGCATCAACGAGTTTAATTGTAGAAATAATAATTGTTTTAGAGATGGAACAAAAACTTTATTCACGATTTTATTTAACAAAATGTATTGTCTTCTTTGTCCCACGTTGGGCGCCATTTATAAATATTACTAAGGTTCATTGTTGGAATCTATTTATAACTTTAACAGAGGTATAAAAAGCTTAAGCTTGCATTATTATTTGACTTGAAACACTTGAGAATAAAACACTTCATAATAAACATACATTTTCCGCTCAACAAAGTTTCAAAGTTTCCAACTTCCGCGTTTCTTTCTTTGCAAAAAAACTATAGCAGTTACATAAAAAAATAAAAGACGGTGTCTCCTCGTTTTAACAAGAACCGTTTTCCCGGAACTAAAAAGGTTCTCTTATCAATTTTCTATATCGAGAGATGAGCTCCCATAACGATGGCAATACGGGGTTCTATTTCCTTCCCCTAACACCTTGAATGTAAGTTAAACGCAGTAGGCGTTTCATCTTCAAATTATGTCCGTATATTTTATTTAGCTGCTACAAATCTTAACATTTTTCTAGACGTGATAACAAACAGAAATGGTAAGAAGGAGTTTTGTTTCAATAAATTTAATTATTAACTACGTTCCTCTCTGACCTTTTCATTCGTAACTTGGCAGTTTTTGACTCCCCATTCAGGAAAGATATGGTTCAAGCCTGATATTTCGTACGTTCATGTATGTCGTTATTTAATACCACTAATATCCCGAAATATCTTCAAAAACTTATCTTTACCAGAATGTACCTAGTCTAGCAATAGTGGACCCCAATTATATCTTGCGAAAAAAGTTTCGCAACGCCACATCTTTCGCCTCGCACCAACCTGGTCTTAAGACGGTCATTTGGCCGTGATAATCGACCGTGTGGACTTGAAAGAACCCCCCCCCATTATCTCCCCGTGTAATTGGAAGGCTCAAAAGATGTTCACATCTGAGCAGAACGCTTTATTCTCAGGCCCTGATGACCGGGAACAAACGGGGCCTTGCAATTATGCGGTGTTCGTTTTGGATTAGCGTTATTGTTACTTCAAATGATATTTTCGTGTCTTTTAGAGGTCTAATGAGGGATGTGAAGACAATATGGCTTGGTAACGGTCTGCTGAACTAACGTGCCTTTGACATATTCTGGACGTTTGATATGTTTTAGTATCTTTTTTCCTCATTTTTTTTGCGGTGCTTAATGCTATAAAACCAACGAAGTAAGTTTTTTATAGAAGTAAAGAAAGAAAGTAAATACATTTATACACAACAAGAGCACAAATTAAGTATAAATATGTATACAGAGATGGATTGAATATAATACGTTTTAAAGATTAGTAAATAATGCTAGCTCATTGCAAAACGATTTTTCAAATTTTATTCAAAGCTAAGTATCGTAATTCATGTTGCGGTTTTAATGCGTTCTACCCAAAGTTTTATTCGCTATCATTTTCTAACTTAGTAATACCATGATCTCACTGCTGCATAACATTCTATATTCACTCACAATTTACCAAACTATTCCCCAAATCAGCTTAGCGGGGCTAATCAGTCCCCTGGCCAAGTTCATTCACGCGCGATAACTGGTCCCCGTGACCCCCGCCCCTCGGGGGATTTCACGCAACGGGGTAAGAATTTATATAAAGGCTTAGGTATTGGGGATTGACCTTTATGGCTAGTGATGTTTACTGTGATTTTTAAGAAAGGCGATGTTTCAGTCTGAAGAAGTTCAAAATTGACCGCTATAATTGTAGGATGAATGAAAGATGTGTGGGATTAAAACAAATTGGTGGTCTAGGTTGTGAAATCATCTGTTGCTGTCTATATCTTGGCAATTAGAAATCGTGTTGCTATTTCCCGTCCCGTAAATATTTAGATTTGTTATATAGATATTTGAGAGAACAAACTCAAATCTTTGTAGGCGCCAAGCAGGCCAAATTAAAAATATAACTATTTTAGACTACTTTTTAATGTTGGTAGATTTCGGCCAATAGTAGGTGT
Source organism: Acleris laterana (assembly GCA_963966035.1). Classification (NCBI taxonomy): domain Eukaryota; kingdom Metazoa; phylum Arthropoda; class Insecta; order Lepidoptera; family Tortricidae; genus Acleris; species Acleris laterana. The sequence goes on from OZ014442.1 coordinate 19,024,568, forward strand.
AGGCCTGGTGGTAGCAATACTTTTTTTTCTTATACCATGTTGACTCGACGCCATTTTTTGACTGAAATAATAATAAGAACTGTAAATAGACCCAAACGTTTTAAATAAAATTTTACGATGCAACTTCAGCTACCTATTTCCTCAACAACAACAAGCTAGGTACCAGAACTAACAAGATAGAACTCAAGGACATGCCTAATTCCAAACAACATTATAATGTTACATCATTTGTATTGTGAATCAGACAATCACCAAAGTTGAAGAAATAGTGTCAGCTGTGAATTAAAGTCGGTCTGTGCCGCAGGCAGAGTATGATTGAGGAGTAACTTCTTGATTGCGGAACCCTCTTGGAGGAAGTTATCTGATGAATAGATTATTGTGATTGATGTGTTATTGAAAGACAAATAAACTTGTAAACTAGGATAAATAGTCAGTACACCCAAAGCAGGATCTTACTAGTAAAGTTGTTAAGATTTATTTAGGTTAATTTTCGTTTTAAAATCATTACTGATGATTTTTTTAAAATTTTTGATTTTTTCAAAACGAAATAATGTAAATTCGTTATGCGTTGAAAGTTTCATAATCTCCTTTTCAAAAATAATAGAGATAATCAATTGAGTTCATGCATTTTGTCGTTGGGCAATATTCAAAATCGTTTACATTTTCTGATGTTTGTGGAAGAAATATCTATTTTATTTTATTTTGATGTTTTCTGTTTATTAATAGGTACCTACCTATTTTAAAAACCTGTGCCGCAAGTTTAATAAAACCTTATCATAGCGAAGTTAGATTTTTAGTAAGAATCCTCAATACATTACGTAAAATAATAACGCGTCTTTAACTTATGTATGTATGTATGTATGTAAACAGTTTATTATTGTACAAAAAACAGAAAATCAAATACAATATTTACAGAATTAGAATGTATAAAGGCGAACTTAACCCTTTAAGGGATCTCTTCCAGTTAACGTTTGGGCGATTGAGGAAACAAACAAATAAAAAAATAGAATGTGGTGTAGACAGTACAAGACGGTACAAGACGTAGCCGTAACTCAGATAATAAATGTTTTTTAAATAAAAATACAATCTATTGTCGATTTACATGAATAATTATCAGACTTCAGACGTATCTTTGGATTTATCGGGGCTCGATATCCCATGTGAACCACCATCTGGAAAAAAAACTAAATAGCACCAAAATTCAAGTATCACGCCGCGATCAATGTCTAGCAAATAATTCAGCGAAAACTTCAAGACAGCGGATTATGTTAATTTGAGCTACTTCAGCATTCAAATCCCATCGCAGACCGGGCCAGGCGGGGGCTACGGCGAATGTATTATAGGCAAGATTTGGAATTTGTAATGCTAAGTGAATTGTGTTGTGCTGTTTGCGAATTTTGATAGGCTTTAGGAAGTGAAAAGACAGTGTCAACAGTCGCCCGTGGAGTGTTTGGACGTTCTGCCTGTCATCCATTGTCGGTTTTGCGACAGATTGCGTAGGTACCGCGTCGGTGAAATATTGTAAGGCGATTTCAGGATACGTTGCAATTTTATTTAAAATAACATTTAACTATACTCTGATTATTCTAAGACGATGCCTGTTGCGTATGCAACATTTAATTGTGTATACTTTTAAAATGTATTTATTAATTGTTCCAAAAAGGTTTATAATTTTTATATTTCATTTTCATGTAAATTCATTTTATTATTTTACTATCATCTAACTCATAACCTTTCAGATCTTAACGTAACAAAATGTAATAACAAAACGCAGATTTGGGATCCTTACCACTAAATTTAACGTCTTTATTAACTTAAAAAAATATGCAAATCACTCTGCGTACCACCTTCGATCTGCTTAGGCACTATTTCTTTACAACCAGTACCTATTAAAATACAGTACATTTAAATCGAATTTTATTTCAAAAGCTTTTAGGAAATCCTCTCGTCAGGAGTCTGGATTCCGGCAGCTACAATTCCAGTGACAGCTCATATAAACTTCAGTCTTATTACACTTATTTCTATAACTTTACATAAATACTACATCAGCATAAAGCTAACGACGACGCCGTTCTTACTTATAAACGTGGAATAAGCGTGGGGTAGTTAAACCATGCTTTGTCCTTGTGACATTTGAGTTTGACAGATAAGGACAAAGCATGGTTTAGCTACCCCACGGGTATTCCAAGTTTACAAGTAAGGCGGTTAAACTCTTAATATATTCGTACGTTTTCGTGTGTTGTTGATCATGAAACTAAATAAGTGTCTTAACGTTAACGTAGAAGATTTTCGAAAAATGACAATAAGTATAGAATTGACGTAGAAACTCAACGCGACTGTGTGACAGCTCACGTCAATCTTATACATTTTTGATAATGATAACGAACGCCTTGTGCATCTTGTCTAAGGCCCCTTTATGAAATTGGACACAAAAGTTGTTGAAGCTAAATTTATTTTTAAGTTCAAAGATGTGAGGATTGGTCAGGGGGGGTTACCAAGGTAGGGGGGCAAATCGTGAAGTCCCCGTTCAGGGTGAACCACTAGTCTTTACCTCGGTTCCGGTCCTCTTGATTATTATAAAGTATTGACGACAGAGCAAAGTGTGGTCTTAAATTCAATATGACGGGGATTCGTAAGTTTGTATTTTCTAAAAATAGTTAAGGCAAAGAGACTGTTTAAGTTCCTAAAATGAGAAGTTGAGCAGGCTCGGTCCATGTGAACTATCATCTTTAAGTACAGGCTTTATATAGGTAAATAGCTGCAAACTGATGGTACCTTGTCATTTTACCGCCTTTGGCAGATTACAAACACCAGTTCAAATATGACGTTAGGGCCGGCTCAAACGTATAGCGTTTGAATTGCAACTGCAACTGAATGGCAGTTTGAGGGCCGTGCAGTCCACTTGGAGTGGGCGTGCAGTCCTGTCGACCGCACACCGACTGCAAGCTAGCTGCACGGTTGTAATGCAGTCCTGTTGCATTAGCAACTACGTCGACAATAGAACTGCATTAAAACTGCTGCAGCTAGCTTTAGTAGTCGTTGTGTGGTCGACAGAACTGCACATGAACTGCAAGCGTACTGTACAGTTGTAATGCAGTTTTGACGCAGTTATTCAACTGCATCAGTACTAGCCTCGAAGTGCCATTCTGTAGTTCAAATGCTGTCCATCTGGACTGGCCCTAAAGGGCAAAGCACTCAAGTATGCAGATAATTTTAAGGCCAACCAATCTCTTGCAAATTTCTCTTTACTCGCACCTTTTACTTAAATGCAATCAAATCATGAATGTACGCAAAAATTAACTCAAAAGTCACAATTTCAGCTGGTTCTCGAGCGAAAATCCTGTATTCTCGTTAGTAGCGAGGTATTTTCCAGTCACACGTCGCAGTCAGATTACGCAATCGGCGCCATAAATTAAGGGCGACGTGCCCTCGGGAAAATTAGCTTGCGGATACAATTTTTAAATGCCGACCTACTTTGCTATGCCACCGAAATCACACGGCTTTGGGTAAGTCGGGTGATTTTGGTGGTATGACAGGTAGACCACTAGTAACTGCGGAAAAAGAAAAATAATTTATAAAAGAACTAGCTGTTGCCTGCGACTCCGTCCGCACAGATAAAACATAGCCTATGTTCATCAGGATTTATGTAGGATTCTAGTGGTGAAAGAATTTTTCAAATCAGTCCAGTAGATTCGGCGCCTATTCAAATAAAAAAAACATACCTACGTAGATTTAAAGCTTTTCATACTACAAAGTTGTTATTTGGTGCAGTTTTATATTTACGCTGAAAAAGTAGTACTTTTTTCCCATTACCTCCTATCCATGTAAAACAGGGTTTTTTTTACTTTAACATCGCTGAGGCATCATTGGAGCACTTACATAATGTTCAGGTACAGGGTCCTGTCTAGGAAATATTGAACTCAAGAGCGTAATACCCGCTAGAATTCCGTGTAGAGCCAAAAGTAACGAAAATCTGAAAATATCTAAGCAGAAGATCGTAATTATAACGAACTTAATAAGGAAAACTATCACGATTATGTTGACTTTACAGTAGGCAGCTAAAGTGTTTATACATACTTAAAATCATAAACGGGCTGCCCTTAGGCGTACTTTTTCGAATCAAATCGGAGGAATACTGGAAAAGGGCCGAACCTTAAGTACCCGAAACTGACGTCCGTGCATGACTCGATGTATGAATTTTAAAGAAACGAAAGAAATTGGTCAGGATCGTAGTAAGTGGACAGAAGTGGTCTCTGGCTACCCCTCTGGGAAACAGACATAATTTAATGTATGTAAAATCATCAATGAACTACAATATAAAATTAGTTCCTAAGTACTTGTTGCTTTTTAACTTTGGAGTATCGGCTTCAGAATAGTACACTGAGCATGGTCCTACATGCTCTTACCCGGTTTTAATAATTGCTCAAACCTCGCAAGTAATTTAAATTACTACTTCAAAACCAATTTGTTATTTAACAGTATCTAGTGTAACCCTTTCAGGCACAAAATCCTCGTCTTAAACTCTAAATCCTTACGTTCCCGAGACTGTAGTCGGGCTCCGGTTCGTTGGCTGCCATTTGTTTGAAAATTTCGTTCCGCCGGACCTCCGTCTGTTTTATAAAATTCGATTTGGCAAACCGGCGACTGCCCTCGGCATACGGTAATGGCACGATTCTGGCAGTTTTGCTAAAGTTCTTTAAATTATTGAAGCTATTCTGTGACCTGGAGGGATATTGGATGTAGTAAATTATTTATTATTTAGATAATGTTGCATACAGGTAAATATCGAAATTATTTCTGAAAATATCTTGTTAAAACCATTTCCAAACAGTAGTCAAATGCAATGAAATACAATTTTAAAAAAAAACTGTGTTTTGTGATATTTTCATCAAGAAACTAAATTGAAGTTGTCTTTTCAGTTGTTAATATACAAAAATGTAACCTTGTAAAAAAATCACGCTATGGAATTTAAATCCAACTAGAAAGCCAATAAAAACTCTTGCCGTCAAAATAAAAGAAAAATATTTTTAAAAATCGAACGCGTCGGTCAAACCAATCCGCTATTTCGAAACAAAATGCGTGGCAGAAAAATCTTTCGCGCATTTAATATTTTCGCAAAAGTGGAAATACAGCGTGTCCTTTATTGGGCCGGTTACACCGTCACAAACAAAGGATGTTCACAAAAAGTTTGACGGCTCGTTACGGCAGATATCTACGAGGCGCTAATTGGGTTCGGACAGACGACAATAAGCTAGTTCATTCGTGCTAAAAAGCGAAAGGGAGCCATGGCTCTGTGTTAGTTTTGACACGTTTTGTGAAGTTACGTGACATTGGAGCGTTCTTTTGACATTTGGTTGGTGTATGTGGTTTTTTTAAACACGGTGTCATGTTGAGTGTTTAAGACAACTTTGTTTACATCTATAACTGTCAAAAGTACAATCAAATATTTCCAATTTGATACGCCTTTTTACTCTTTGTTTCTAAAAGAGTTTTTTTTTTCATTTTTCTTAAAACATGAAACAACGTTTCGCGCCTGCTTAAATAGCGTAGTATAATTTTACCTCAACGCACTGAATTCGCGTATTAATCTTCATAATTGCTCACAACCAAACATGTAAAAAAGTTTGCTCATTATTTGTGCCCCGACCACTCATGAAATTAAATTACATCGAACCGACTTACCCCTTAACTCGTCTCGTTTTTAAAAAGCCACGACAAAGATTAAATAGTATTCAAGAAACAGATGGGCAATATTCATTCTCAAAAAATATTCTTTTATTTTTAACCGTACAAGGGCGAAACCATCCTTTAAAGATGATTTGGCCTTATTTCATAAAATTACATTTGTTTTCGACAGAAACTGATTAAACGTAAGTACCTTAAATGGACAGGACAAATTTATTCTATACTGGCCCGCAAAATTAAGTGTCACACTTCGATACTTTGTGATACTTAGTTTTGCGGGCCAGTGTATAAATGGGCTAATATTGTGAAAGAATAAATATACCCCGTCGACTCGTTTCGTTTTCTTTAAGAATTTACCTTTTTTGTGACACAAACAAACTCATTAGGACTTTGATTCACTTCAATTCTGCGTTTCACAAATAAACCTCTAGCCAAGTTGCATGCTAGAAAATGAAATGACATAAATGACGTACCTAAACAAAAAAAAGCACGTCTTTTAATGTCTTTTCTGAACAAATTATTTGATTTCTGAAATGGTTTAACGTTCTCATAATGCTACTTTTATAAAAACACATCAGGAAGATAAGCTATGTTTCTTTCTTGTACGTTTTGTCTGCTTGCCGCTCTACGCCGCATTCCTTAGTCTGTGGCACTTAATACATATTGCGATATTGCTAAAGAAGGCAAAGTTTCTGCGCTGCGGGCAAACTTATGTTTTTTACAGCAAATATATTTGCATGCCTGTGCAATCCACGTAAGTATTATGCTCACTGGCTTTACGTAATAAAGTTATGTTAAAAACTTGAGTAATGGATTTCTTTTTTGTTCGGAGCTAGTCGGAACTTGAGTTTAGTTTTTGATTTTGAGATTAAATTTTGTTATTATAAAATTGTTGTCAATGAGTTGGTGAATGATTAAAGATTTATTTATTTGTGTTTCAGTAGGTATATTTTGTCATGTTGAAATATTGAAAATAAATACGTTACTGAAATGTGTGTTAAAATTTGTAACACATAAGTAAACAATGACATACTCGCATTATGGTATCAGGCTTCTTAACCAATTTTAGATCGGCATCAATGAGTAGTTGATGATGTTAAAACAAAGTATCTACTATCGGTAAAAAAAAGAAATTATTTACAAAAACATGTATTTACTGCATTATATAGCTAGGTTTATTGTTTCAAGTTGTAATATTAATGAAAGTGATATATTAATACATTCAACCCACTTGACTTGTACAGGATGTTATAGGTTATATGAAATGTTTTTACCCCACAATACTGTGTTTCACACAACTCTCAAAAACATTAAACCATACCTTTAAACCGAACGCTCTGTAGGTAATACATAATTATCTACTCCGTGATTTGCTGATAGACACTAAAGACACCCCGAAAAAGCTAAATTAGGCTTAGTAAAAGTGTTTTCGAGATATGTTGAATTTTTTAAAGTGTCTGAGATGACATTGTAGGTAACCTGAACCAAAAAAACAAAATATATCTGTTTCGTGACCTGTATGTAAGTTCGGAAAGTCTTAAGTTCCCCATTTACAGGTCACGCATTATACATTATTTACCTAATACCCTGTATCTAAAACGAAAAATAAAATACATAAATACATCAGTATCATCAGGTTTTTAAATATAGATTAAATAGCTTCCAGGTCTCAGCAATACAATATACTACAATATTCCTACCTTACAACTACATAACTATCGCTTGTACTAACAACATCTTGATTTTTTAAATTCCATGTCGGTATTTTATCGCACTATAACTTTACAGTATACTTTTTGTATGTATATCTAAACGTAACAAAGTTAACTAAATCCAGTAGCCATTCAACTTTTTCGCTCCACCAATCAAAAGGCTACCTGTCAACACTAACATATTCGCTAAACCACGCATGTAATCAATGTTTTTTTTTAATATGCACCAATTAGTAACGTCTCACCGGACCCCGTTTCCAAACGACTGGTCGCACTCAATACCACTCGCCAATCATTCGCCGTTCGAAATTCAAAAAAGCAACATGGCCGCGCACACGTCACTAATTTGACAGGCACGTCACATTTGTTCTGCTGTCAGGGGCCGTGTGGCCAGTGTTAAAATTGCGAAATTAATTGAACGTTTAACCTTACATGATGGTTTGTTTTTGGAGTTCCATTTTTGAAATGTTTTCTCTTTATGTAAACTTTTAATGACGCACAACTGCTGCTGACTTAAATAAAGCAGTACAAATCATTTCCATGATTAATGAAGACTATAATTGTGATCCTTTTTTAAAAGATGTCTAATTGATCATTTTAATAAATATGACTTTGTCAGAACGATACAGCGTTTTAAAATATGATGTGCCAAGAAATTGCGAGTCACTTTATAGCACAGCACTTTGTTTTTATTAACATTTGGAGTGTTTTAACAAGAATTACTTACCCCGCCGTTCTAATATTAGAAAGGGGTAGCGTCGCACCCCTTTGTGTATTTATCGACACTCGTGGTCTTAACTTTTGCAAGCGATGGCTTTAATTTTGAACGCTATCAAACCCCTATTTCACCCCTTTAGTATTTGCGTGAGGTGGCAAAGTTTAGCACTTCAAATTATTTCGTCTCAATTTGACTAGGGTATTTTCTAGGATGAAAATGTAGGGTTACCTTGTAAAAACCTTTGATGGGGGGTAATTAGAGAATTAAAGGGCTGACGGGAATTACAGTGGACATCATTTAGAATTTCTCCAGTCTTTAATTTGGCGTGACCTTCAGTTTTGTTGTTAATTAGTTTAAGGTCGCTTTAACTACTACTATACTAAAATTATGTATGTATAAACCTAGCATTGTTGTGCAATTTATAGTTATATATATAGGTATGAATAATTTTGGACTTGGAGTTAGTTTGTTTGGGTGCCAGGGCAAGATAAGGTGTTAAAAATATAAAACAAAATATATTACTGCATTAAAATCCAATCATAATGCCAAGCCGCAGCGTCCGCATTGTTGTTTTCCGGTTTGGGAATAAGACAGCCAGTGAATCTAGCACAGATAGTCTTAGAATTGCAGTCTAAGATTGTAGTCTTAAGAACGCAATATCGGTATCAGATAATTTATACTTTTTAACCTTTGACGAAAAAAGAGGGGTTTTATAAATTTATTGCTTGTATCTGCTTGTCGCGAATTTATTTTAACAGGAATATGTTTTTTTTTTCTATGGGTTTGCGTTCGACCTCAGTCTCACCTAATGTTAAATGACGACGAGGTCGAAGGTACACGTTTACCCAAAAAAAACCTATTTTCACTCTTGCCTTGAAAACACCGAGGTTATAAAATATGATTCCAGGAATATAGATGCAGGGAGAGCGTTCCACTCCTTGGCAGTGCGAGTAAGAAGTCTCGCAGCAAACCACTGCCTGCGAACCATTGGGTATTCTACTGCATGAGGATAGAAGCCCTCCCGGCGTCCGAAAGTGTGAGAAAGAAGACCGATGTGAGAAAGTGGAGGGTGGGATGAGGTAAAAGATAAAGATAAAAGACATTTATTCAGTAAGTAGGCCGTACGGGCACTTTTACACGTCAAGAATCTACCAGCGCTTCCCAAGAGGAGACACTGCTGAGAAGAAACGCCGCAAGAAACTCAGCAGACATCATCATCAGAGAGTCATGTAGTTCCTGGGCACACTGTCCATACACGTTCTTAGTTTTTATGAAATTGGTTGGGCTGCTTAAGAGATATAAATTCTGAAAGCTAGGATCACTTTATAATTGAGAATTGTTACTCGTATCTATTTAATAGTAAATATATTAAAAATTCAGAGTTTTGACACATTTTCCTGCTCAACTACGCGTAAATACATTTATTTCTTATCGTATGTCAGATTCATTATTTTATATAATACTAGGTTAAGTTTTATAATTGTATATTTAAAAAACGACTAACTGTTGAGTTTCTTGCGGCGTTTCTTCTCAGCACTGGTCTCTTGCGAAGCGCTGGTAGATTTTTGACGTGTAAAAGTGCCCGTGCGGCCTATTTACTGAATAAACATCTTTTATCTTTTTATCTTAAAAAAAAACGATTGTACCAAAAATCCTCACCGGCCCGAACAATTGAAGTTACCTCTACCAACATCAACCTGTATAAAGTGTCGAATTTTAAAAATCCAACACCCTATCCTAGTCAATAGGGCTGACACCAATTATCAACTGTTCACACTAATGGAAATTTAAATGCCTGCTTCCGTGCGCGCACAATGGACGGCGGTGAGAACCCTAATTGTAGACTTTTAGTTTTTTGCGCCGGAGTGTCAAATTGGCCATTGTCGAGGCGCAATGATGTGGACATCGGCTCCTTTCCGTTTTTATTGCACGGAGTGGAAAATTGTCGCGTGTCCGTCGGGACCGTGGAAAGTGAATTTAACTGTGCAATTTAGTTTTTGAATAGCCTTAAAAAAAAGCACGAAGGGTTGATAACGCAAAAAAACTTTTTTTTCTGAAAAGGAAATATACTTGTATGTACGAGTATTTACTCGATAAAACTAATATTAATTAGGTATGTGCAAGAGACACTCCTTTTTAAAGGTTATCTCGTATTATTAGTATTTATTAATAAAAATATGGTTTGTCTCATTTGAAAGACTGGTTTAGTATCTTCATTGATCAAAAATATTCAGTGATTGCAATTATTCCTACATTTTGATATTTGAAAGTGTATAGCAACGTAGTCGGTAAATTGCAAAATATCAACATAGTGTAAGGATAATTTTCATAGTAGACATTTAAAGTGCGTTAAAAAAAATGTTTTTGTTATCTAATCCATCTTAAATGAAGAATATTGTCAAGCAAAAAATAACTTATTCCAATATTTAGACATTTGTTTTTGTAAATGTGCTTCTTTTTTACACATGGTCACTTTTAATCAAAAAAATATGGCGTCGCGAACTATGACCAAAATCAATCTATTTCTTTTGTCCCGTGACTGACAGATTCGTTAAAACTAATAAGGATTATCCGAGTATCGGTAATAGAATCTTCGGCTGGGGATGACTTAATGTTCAGGGATACGATAATTATCGGGAAGATTAGAAATGAGTGCGGAAGGGTGCCAATAAAAACTGGGGAGGAAATGAGCCAATGTCATCGATGTAATCGAAAAACCAAATATAATTATAAAAAAAAATCTGCATTGTTAATGATCAAACTGATGATGAAACCTTTACATAAATCCTTTTAGTGACTCCGAAATTAAACATTCAAATATTACGCCTAAAGATAAATATCTATGGTCTATTTAAATTGATAGGAAGTCCAATTCTGGTGCTAAATATATGTCGTATACGTCTGGCAAAGAAGCTAGTAGGTACTATGACATGCTTTTTTTTCACTTCTGTAATCACACAAACAGATTATCACAAATACATGTCATTATCTATATTGATGCAAACATGTCTTGTACTTGTTTATGTGCAATAAAAAGTACATACATACAGTCAGCAACCATCAGTACGCAACCGAAGAGGCCAAAATGCTCTGCACTCGCCTCTATTGTCAATAGAATACGTCGTGTCTAGATCATTTTGAGCGTGTTATTCTGTTTAGCTATTTTTGATGCTGACTCTCCATTTTAGATCATTTTAATAATATGACGACCTTTATTCAAATTAGTACTGCTAGGCGATGGGCTTGCAACCTGTCACTAATACACTGGTAAACATCTTCGCCTAAGTGTGCAAAATGTGGTTACAGAATTATCAAAAAGTTTTTATAGTTGTTGGAAATTCTGTAGCTCTGCCTACCCCACTCTGGGAATAAAGGCGTGAGTTTATGTATGTTATTCAAATTGGTGAATATAACTCTGAAATGGTCAGACATTGCAAATGACAGAGAGCGGTGTAACTCCATGGAAGCCTTATCCCTGCAGAAAGACTCAAGATGACCTGGCTGGATAAAGACTTGATTGCAAACACATAAAAAGAAACAGTTCCTTGAAATATATCTGTCTTTAAACTATCTAATTTGCAATTAGAATCGTCAGCATTACCCAGGAATCGTCGGTGATGCGATTAGAGAGCTCGCCGCAAAGGACAGACGCGTCTGAAGCTGGAGTAGGCGCTGTTTGCGCCCTAACTCGATAAGGCACAGGTTAGAACTACGTGCGAGCTGGTGCTGATTTACATTTGTTAACGTGTCTGGGACTTGTGTTTAGTTTCTTCGAGGCAAATAGGAGGTGATTAATTGGGAAGATAAACGAGATCAACGGAGAATTTGAATGGGTTGGTCCAGGAGAAGTGGGTAGTTGGGTACCTACTTTGCTAAAATCACACTTTGTAAACACAAACATTTCTATCTGAGATAAAAACATTTTATAATAGAATAGAATAGAATAGAATAGAATATCTTTATTTTTGCTTAAAATGTGGTACATAAGATGGTATACATTTATAACGCTTCACACACTTCACCAGCATCTGGCATGCAAAAAAATAACAGTTGCGACAATTACTAATATACAGGGGTACATGAATGTTAAGTCACAATTTATACTTATAATAATCAAAGTATTCCCCCACAGAATAGAAAGTCTCTTGTACAAGCCATTTTTTAAGTGCTATCTTAAATCTATTTATTGGTAAATCTTTTATGTCATTATGTAGTCTGTTATAAATACTAACCGCCATACAAAGTGCGTTCCTGCTCGACAATTTTGTCCTCCTTTGTGGTATTACTAGTTTATCAGGGTATCTAGTGTTAAATTTACAAGTATCTTTACATGTTCTAAACAAAGTTGGCTGTGTTTTTACAAATAGACAGACCTCGTAGATGTACATGCATGGTACTGTCAGCAGCTTCAAATTCCTATACAATGGCCGACAGGATGTCAAGACGTTAACATTACAAAGTGCCCTAATGCATTGCTTTTGTGCTATTAATGCTCTATGTGCATGATAAGAATTTCCCCACAGAATAATGCAATACCTAAGTAGGGAGCCCACATATCCGTGGTATGCCTGCGTTGCAACATGTTTTGTGCTGATTTTTGTTAGTCGCCAGAGAGCATAAGCAAAAGAATTGATTTTATTACAAATTTTATTAATATGATCGGTCCAAGAGCACTTGTCATCCAACGTGATGCCGAGAAACGTTGTTTGACGTGATTCTTCTATAATTTGGTTTTCATATTTTACAATCAGAGGGAGTTTGTTCCCGTTTTTGTTAACAAATTGTATAAATGTCGATTTATTTATATTAATATTTAAGTCATTGTTATTAAGCCAAATTATAATTTTACAAATTGCATCATTAATTACATCATTATATCTCAAAATATCATTACAGGGTATTACAACAGATAAATCATCAGCAAAAAGTGTACAATCCAGTTCCGTAACATTTGGGAGATCATTTATGTACAATAGAAACAATATGGGTCCCATAATGCTCCCTTGTGGTACTCCAACTACATTTTTTTTATGGACGACCTATAAGCAGTCAGTACATTGTTAGAATCCAACCTTTTTACTTCGACAAACTGGGTTCTTCTCTGAAGATAGCTTTTAAGCCATTCGTTAACAAGGCCTCTTAAACCATAGAGCTCACATTTATCTAGAAGTCTTTTGTGACAGACATGATCAAAAGCCTTGCTCATGTCTAAAAATACAGCTGAAACTGGCTTGCTCCTTTTAAGACTCTTAAGGACATTGTTTATCAAATTAAATGCAGCTAAAGAGGTCGATTTTCCCTTTTGAAAACCGAATTGCTCCGTTTTAATTATTTTATGCTTACTGAGAAAACTTACTATGCGCTTATGCATCGCTTTTTCAAATATTTTTGAAATAACAGACACGAGGGAAACGGGTCTGAAATTTCCTATATTTTCTTTGTTTCCCTTTTTATGTAGTGGTTTAATTAGGGATTTTTTTAGAGGTTCCGGGAAAATACCAGTTGCGAATGATAGATTCACCAAATGACAAAATACCGGTGCAATTATTATTTTACATGCTTTTATTATACGAGTTTGAATGTTATCATGGCCAGTAGCACTCGTTAAATTGAGCGAGTTTATAATTTTTAAAATTTCATTTCCATCAGTAGGGGTTAAAAATAGACTACAATTTACAGATTTTATAAGCGAGTTGTCAGGTTTGTAATTATTATTAGTATTTGCTTCGGTCACATTTAAAAAATAATTATTGAAAGCATTTGCAATGTCAATCGGATTAGTTACATGCTGATTATCAATTAACAAATTATTAATATTTGCGTCTTCGAGATTATGTTTAGTTACGTTTTTAATAACATCCCATGATGCTTTGCCTATATTTTTGGATTGTGTTATATATTTGCAGTTCGCTAGCTTTTGAGCTTGATGTATACATCTTTTGAGAAGTTGCGAATAGCTTCGATATTTTGCTTTGATATTACTACGACTGATACCTTTCCCAGTCTTATAATTATGCGAAGCGTAGATATCTTTTCGTAGTCACAGATTTTTAGGGTTCCGTAGTCAAACTAGGAACCCTTATAGTTTCGCCATGTCCGTCCGTCCGTCCGTCCGTCCGTCCCCAGTCTAGCTCAGAGACTCATAGTACTAGAAAGCTGTAACTTGGCATGAATGTACATATTAGTCACGCCAACAAAGTGGTATAATAAAATTTTGAAAAATTTTTTTTTTTAATGCACCTCCCCTACAGGTAACGTGGGGATGTCTTTTTTTTTTCTTGCCTACCCCATAGTGTGGGGTGTCGTTGGATAGGTCTTTTAAAAATATTGCGGGTTTATGAAAACAATTTTTTGATTAAGGGATCCGTTTATGAAATATTAAGCTTTAAAGCGCTATTTTTTGTTAGAGTCAAGTGTCCCCCCCCCCCCTACAGCCAAAACTACAAGTACTAAAAATCTGAAAAAAATCTTCAACGAAAGCGCATATAACGAATTTTAAAGGAAAACTATCACGGCTAAGTAGACATGATTAGTTCCTGAGATACAGGCGATTAACGGGTTTATACCTACACTGAAAAAAAAATATGATCGCATAAATCAAAAACTTGATAAAGACAACAAAGTAACTTAATGTATAGGGAGCAGATTAAGTGAGATAATTGCAGCAAACAAGTGGAAATTATTGAAAAAGGTAACAAAGTTACTTTGTAAATCCAGCCATGATTTTATTGTAGAAAACATGTTCTTTAACCAATATAATCAAGAGATCTTTAATACATGCCATCAACATCTTAGCAGACACAATTAAAGAAAGTGTTTGATGAAATCAAGTTAAATAGTTATTTCAATCAATGTATGTTATACCCAGTATCAGGCTACTTAAAGTATATTATTAAAGCCCATTAATTGATGCCATTAACATCTTAATGGATTCAATCAAGTAGCATTTTTGTTGCAAATAACTAAAATAATTGATTGAATCATGTTGCTTAAAGTGTTATGTTAAGTTGGTTTATAGGGTTAATTAAGTAATAGATTGGTTTAATAAACGAACTTTGATAAGATTTATCAATAATTTGTATCATGTATTCATGGAATCAGTTTGATTTTATCATGTCTCCTTTATGAAATATATATAGTCCAGGATTATATTAATCAAAGCACTTTATTAATTTTAAGCTCTTTATTAAAATTAATTTCTTCTATTAATGTGTACGTTATTGTTTTTGGTGGTGATGTCTGTGATGAGGATGTTGCTTCTGTCTCTACACCATCAAGCGCCAAAACTTGTATGTCCTAAAACAGATAAAAAATATTATTTTTGCTACTTTTATAATATTCTATGAGATGTGGGCTGAGGCGCACGGACATTTGCAATCAACAACTGTTTCTGACGATATACACGGTGACAGGATGTTCGATAAAATACTATTAATGGGGCATACTAGAGTTCATTTCGAGGAATTTAGGTCATCTAGGAGTCTAGACGAAAATTATGGGTTTCCGAGATATTTAAGCTGTAGTCGAAACAAGCCTTAGCAAACCTGCCTACAGTTTCATCAGGCACTCCCAAATTACACCTATAATATAAACTACAGGTACGCTTACATTAGAATCTCATAGGTACCTAGGGCTTGAATTTCTAGCAACCATTTTTGAACATTTTTGAAAGCCGGTTCCTTCCTGCGCACGAGTAGAACCTAGATAACCTAACATTACTCTTTAACATAGGTAAGTACTCGACTTACATGCAAAAGCATCAATTTCCGAGCCTTTTGGACTTTTATTCATTGTAGGTCACGATTTTGGCGTAAATATACACGTATAGTATGATAAAGTGTAGGTACTCACTCACCCTTAAATATAGGCACCAGCTCTGGAAGACCCCACGCATTTAATAGATCTTCGACTTCCTCCATTTATGTACTTAGCTTAGCACAGCCACACTTCCTCCATATAATTGTCCATATAACTCACTAAAACTCACTGTTCAATCAAAAGCAAAACCAAATAACCAAATTCGCAGTTCGCACCAAGTAAAAAGAGGACGTCATCACCCAACCTAAGCCCAATTTGAAAAGAAACCGTCTAGAACATTCGATTACCGGTTGTAAGGTGGGAGAAGTTATTTTTGCAAGTGGCCTAAAGAAGAACTAAAATTTACCATATAGATTAGTGGACGGTGGCGCCATGTGGCGTCATGCACAAAACTAGATTAGTGGATTGTTGTTATGTTTGCGTGCATGAAGTCGACATGATTGTTTTAATCAAGTACATTGTTTAATATTAATAAGTGCAAGCTTAATCGTAATAAGTTGATTATTAGATATAATCTTTTTCCTGTTTAATTTAATCAATTGCTTTTAATTTAATTAATGATTTAACAGGATTCGTGTGATTAAGTTCAATGATACTATTAATAAACTATACTTAATAAATTTAAACAATTTCATAAATCCATGAGTCAAGTCAATAATTAAATTAAAATTTAATCAAGACGCTGATCAAATATAACATGGTTACTTTATTAAACCTTCGATCAAATGAACTTTGTTGTAGGTACAAAGTATAGTTTATGAATTTGATTAATTAAATAATGAATACAATTATATTTTTCCTAATCAAGCAAAAAGTGGACTTGATTGATCCACTTTTTTTTCAGTGTACTAAAAATCATCTAAGACAGCGCCAAATAACTTTAAATAGAAAATTGTTTCATACATGTTGATTTTTGAGATAGTTTTTTGTGTTTGTCGTTACGGCGTCGGAACCCTACACTGAGCATGGTCCGACATGCTCTTGCCCGGTTTTTTTATACCTTGAGTGAACCAGTTCTTTGCTCTAGGCCTCGCCGAATGTTTAATCTTCTTCTATGGGAAACATAAGTCATAAAAGAGATTAAAAGTGTTGTAAAAGCTATCAAATGCTTGACTCATATCTGTCTGATCATAAACCTCAGACCATGATATCGCGGATAGGCAATATATAAATTTAGAGATGTTTTCCTTATAATAGTCCCTTTTGAGACAATAGTATCATCGTTCAACCGACAATCGTGATTTTGGATTAGATTAATTGTATGCAGTGTTCAAAGTATTGTTGTTGATTTGTTATTACTTTTTAGTTTTAAGGTTCTTGAAATAGGAGGAGATTAATTCAAAAGATAATTAAAATTAAAACCAGGATATTGAATAGCAGTGGGTACGTTTTTAAGCCCACTTTGTAAACGCAAACGTTTGTGCTCGAGATAAAAATACTTCATTATCTATGCAATTACTAGTGTCGTTGTGCAAAGGGAAATCATGATTTTCGACAAGGTCAATCGTATCTAGTTTAAAAAGCATTGTTTATTTAATATGAATTTAAAGTTTTAAGATTTTTTTTAATAGGAGATCGATTATTAATAATCTCATCTCTACTTACAGGCATCCGTCTCAACATACATCAAAAATTATAAGTTTTCTTTTCTTTGATGTCCCTTGAGACATCTCAGTCAAGATTAGTGTATTAACACCTATAAGATTCAAATATCAACACTCAAAGTGCCTTCGCAGTATGATGGTCAATTGCATGCCATTTAAGATACGTTTGAAATAAGAATCAAATCCAAAATTAAAGACCGGCCACCTAGGTGCGCAGTAAGGTCACGAATTTCATTAACAGTATGAAAGGGCAGCCCCGAGGGACCGGGACCCTCCTTTTGTGCAGCGCGCCGGTGACCAGTGAACAGCGACCCTTAGCTCGGGAGTCGAAAATCAATTGCGACAAACGCTAACTACGAATATGTAAGATCAGTAGCAATAGACATGTGGCGTTCACGAACGTTAGAACTGCAGACATTGACAGATTTTCGAGATTGACGTAAGGTTTCGTCCGTTTGTCATTCTATAAACGTGCCAGGTAAACTGAATCCTCTTTTCTATGATAACATGTCAAAAATCATATCGTTTTTGTCGTGTTATCGAATTGTGAACGTTATGATAGGTCATATTTACTTAACGGTAATGGCGTCTGAGTTCAAAACTATACGATAACATGCCAAAAACAATTGGCTATTACTTATATAGAGCCATGTGATTAGTTTTTTTATGTTTATTTAGTTAAGTACCTTAACAAGTTAGGCTGATACTGACTGACTGATGTTCTAAAACATGATTTTACTTATTTCGAAGTACTCTTTTTTTGATACTTTTGGTCAATTCTTAATTAATTTCTGCCACGACGATTTGTTTTCAGTTTTCTCCCAACAATAATTTTGATATTATAGCCTCCTTTTGTCATTACGGGAGAAAATAAAAATGTCTACAAGAAAATGCAATTGTTTAAAAATACAAAATTAAATGTGACATAAAATATCATCGAACGTTTAAAAAAACACATTCATTCATTTTGATTTTTAAACTTCAAAAATGGAACGTTCATCGGCTTTGCGTCCATTACTAAAACCGTCCATTCACTCAATCCTAACTTCTATCACATGGGGTCCTATTCTCAGCTCATAACGAGGCTCCGACTCGACTGGCCGCGGTAATCAACCCGGCCCATTGTCAACTATCGAAAGGGTTTATCAATTCGTAAATAAATCGACCCTCGGTTTCTTTTTGACCCCGCCATGTTGACGGTCCGCTTGCCCCTTTGCGACGGACAAAATAAATAGGATTTAGCTTGCTTTTTAAATCCAGTGTCCTTGTTAAAGTATTTTTAATGGTGTTTTGATTTGTGATGTTGATTTAAAATTATATTTTAAACTAACTGTACTAACTAGGCTGACTAGATTTTTAAATTGGGACTGAGGAGTCATGTCCCCTCCCCCCCTCTTTCACCTAGGGACAGGTGTAGATATGGATTTTAATATAAGGCTAATTCTAACTAAAAGAAACGAGACCTGAGCTCATGATAGCTGGATTCAGAGGCCATAGATTATCCAAATGAAATCCCTAATCCGTGCTTGATTTGATTTTGATATGATTTTTTAAATCTTTTTTTATCTTGAAAAATTTCCCAGTTCTCGAGTTTCTCACAGACGGAGTCGTGTGCAAAAGCGAGTGGTTAAATAAACACAAAACAGCAAAAGGGCTCAAAATGTGAAATCTTTCAGGATCAGCTTATCCCGTATACTGCGTCTAATTGAGCGCCCAATCAGGGGATGGTGACACGTGTCGTGCAGCCCTTTTGCACGCATTCCGCTGATTTGAGGGTACACTGGCGTTTGGGACGCGGCGGTTTGAACGCTACACTTAGGATTTCTTTTATGTTTGAATTTGACTAGTATTTTCAATTAAATCTAGTAAGACTGCTGAGTTGTGGCAGGACCTTGTGCAAGGATCCCTACCGCCATGTTTTCCTTTAACCTACCACCAAGCAGAGTACTCATTGTTGTGTTTAAATTACTGGCATAGACACATTCCATTTTAAAATTAGTCCTCAGGGTTGGCAACGCATTTGCGTTGGTTTTGAAATTCAACCGATTTTTTGAGTCACGAGCTGTCAGATAACAGTGGACCCATCTCTTGTGAAATATCAGAACAGTTATGACATGGGGCTTTCATTTCCCTAAGGATGGCAACGGACCGACAACCCCTTCTTATGTTACCGGTGTTCATAGGTGGCGATTATAATTTCACATCACGTATACTCGTTTTAATTTTGAAAAGGTAAAATAATATTATTAAAACTAACCGCTCACGTGCTTTGTGCTACTACGGTTACGAGTGATAGCCCCTATTTTCTAATAAATAAGTTCGATCAAATTTGCACGAGCACTCATATCTAGGCCGGCGATAGGTGGACTTAACCCAAAATAGGTATTTTCCTGTTAACCTTGGAGGAGAAAGTAACATAACGTTCATTGAATGCAAAACGAACACATTTCGAAATGAGTCAGTGTTGCATTTTGAAATTAGAAGCTGTTGGTATAAGATTTTTAATGCATGAGCAATTTATTTTGGAATGTGTCCGTTTCGTATTCAATGAGCGATAAAAGAAGTGGTATTGCCAACGTATTTTATAAATTAGACACTAAAAAATACAACTGTAATATGGGTAAAAACAAAGAATAGAGGCCCTACTCTCCCGTTTCTGCTACATTTTATTTGGCGCGTTCCACCCGCCCGTGCGCCCGCGCCCCTCCGTAAACCCCGTGGGAGGCGCGCGACACATTGCATGTGACGGATTAACATTATCATTTGACACTGCATTTATTTAACTACAAGCCGCCCGTTTGTTTGTTACTGTTGCGGCTGTGGGCGAAACAATGGCGGAGTATGTTCGAATTTCGAATTTGATACGTTTTGGAAGCCTATTCGAAATGGGATGAGGCATATTATGAAGTATTTATACGTGAATTTACTTTAAAAAAAAAAATGAGTTTTGCTCTCAGACTCACAAGATCGTCTGAGAGCAATAAGAGAGAAGGACCAACCCAAAGGCGTTTTTAGGAGCTGTCGCACTGTAATATCGTGGTGTAGCTCCATATTTTTTTAACTGCAGTTAAGTGACTTCATGAAGTCACAATGTATACCGTCTTCAAATGAGATGAGAAAGCTCTTAGATATTTTTTTATTTATTTCCCATAATAGTTACCTTTATTATTGGTACAAGTTTAACTTTATAATTCTACTTTACACCATACACTCTAAAATCGTGTTAAGAATTTCAAAGTATATAAGTCAATTGATTACGAGTAACTAAGATGGAGTTCGAAGTTCCCAAATGTAATTATTCAGATAGAAAAATACAACTTTAAATTGGCATATTACATTTTATTAAACAACACTAAATGTGGAATAACCGTGGGATAGCTAATCCATGCTTTGTCCTCATCTGTCAAATTCAAATGTCAGAATGACAGATAAAGACCAATCATAGTTTAGCTACCCCACGGTTGTTCCACGTTTATAAGTAAGGCGGTCCAAGTACAACATCAGCGAAGAAATATCCTCTACAAAGGCTTCATTACGATCAATTATTACCATTCTTTATTCAAAAATAACTACACATAAAACACACTAGCGTCACTTTTAACGTCCATCGGCGAATCCGTGTAACACCCAACTTTAGAGCGAATTTATTCGCTAAATCTACCCAAACGAGCAGCGTAATTTGGTACAATTAATTTTGTACAATTTTGTGCACTGCAGCCTTACTCGTGCTAGAGCCGAGTTAGTTCGGAAATCCCCGACCAACTTCGGTGGTAAGTAAAAGAGTCGAAGGCTTCGCTGGAAAATTAATTAATGATATTTTGTCGTTAAACGGTTAGTTTTTGGAATTAGTTTGTAATGATAATGGTTTTATGGTTTTGGAGATTAGCTTTAACACAATAATGTAGTTGGAAATATTAGAAATATTACGTCCTTACCTATGAAATTGGCGTGTTATATGGAGAAATTTATGAAAACGGTGGTCTACATACATTTAATTTTGCGGATTATTTAGTAATGTCAAATGCAAACCAAACAAAATTCTTTAAGGAATATTGGACACTTCTAAGCTATATTATACATATCTTAATTACTTAAAAATAGTTAGCTTCATAAAATTCGCAGCACATGAAAAGAGTTGAGTTCACACTTTAATTTTAAACATTAAGTAAGAAATTTAACCATATTATTTGTATCTAAAACCTTTGTAAAATAGTGTATTAATGAAAATTAAAAAGAATTTGGAAGTTTAAATTGAAATGAATGAATAAATTCCGTATAAAATAAAACACGTATAAAAAACGCCAATTTCATAGGTAAGGAACCAATAATATGTCGCATTTATTGACAAATCTAGTTATTAAGGATTGGGTTAGATAAAAACAATCTTAGCTCCTCATCACTATGATTTTTCTGTGACTATCAAGTTACAGGAACCAATACCAAAGCATGGCCACGTTTGATTGCTTAGATGCTTCATAAACCTACTTATTAAGCTTGTACAGCATCCGAATGAATATGTTAAGCACTTTAGTGTGTTGTCATGGTAAACATCAAACGGAATAACAAATGACACACATGACAATGACAATTAAATTCACAATGACAAGGTTCTAAGTATGCTCAACATTTTTATTGAGTGACCGACATGGCTTTTACTATTCTTAACACAGCAGGATGATTATATTGGAGGTTGAGATGGACATCTCATTTGTGATCACCTTGATACGTGGGCGTACTTTTAGTATCAAAAATGTAAAATGTAATGTGGCTGAGATACGCGTCATACTCGTGAACGGGTGCTGTTTGTGGGGTCCGGTCTGTTCACGTTTGCAAGGACTTGTTTTTAAATAAATTATTCTAGTGATGGCTTTTGACGTAGAGACCTCGTCGTGTTGTTCTCATAGTTTTTTTTTAATTATTAAGTTTAAGGTTTATTGACCTTACATTTGTAATGATTTTATTTTTGGTATTTTTAAGAATTTATTATTTATTACTTTATTACCTAATGTAACTTTCTTTACTTAATGTTACTTAGTTTTAAGTACTATTATGTTATAATGATTGAAAAAATTACCTTCTGCTGGAGTTTCTTGCGGCGCTTCTTCTCCGCAATGATGGTCTTGTCCGAAGCGCTGGTAGACTCACCCTATATTACCGACGTGTAAAAGAGCCCTCATGTGGCCTATTTACTGAATAAATATTTTGAATTTTGAATTTTGTAATAATTTAAGTAATCTTTGATATTTCGTGTCCGATGTTATAACTCAATCCAATTTATATTATTTATGTGTATTTAGAAATATTCACGGTCAATATCTTCGTTTTATTCCTATTATTAAATCTTACTTCCTTACCAAACAAAATATTGGCAAGTTACAGTCCGACCCATGCATCTTGGCATGGATCAAACGATCGGAGATCAACTCGCGCACACCGGCTCGTGAAATTGTGTGCAACTGCGCGATACTCTAGTCCCCATATGATTTATAACTGGCATTTGGGAATATCTTCACTGGTATTGACTTTGAATGTAAATAAGTCTGATATCTTGAATACATTTGTGCCTGTCATAAGTCTTAAACCGGCATTTGCTTTGTCTGAAAATGTTAGCTGTATTTCCACTAGTAAATAAACAAGAAGTAGATTCTTGTGTTGATTGGTAAATACGTTATTTGGTACATATTTTATAATCCGGAGGCAACTCAATTCAAATTTTGAACCGTCGTTCTTTGCATAAAGACCCCGGTTTTTTGTGATTAAATTAAAAAAAAACAGTGTTTTTCCTATACTTGTTGTATAATACGGTATTACTGGCCAAATGTCATAGTTTAGGTCAACGGACAATACCCTATAAATTTTAATTCCCTTAATAGTGTCGATAGATACGTTTTTTGCGGCAAAAACGGCCACATCTTTATTTTACGTTAACTTAGATGTTTAATTTTTTCACAGGTACATAGTACAAGGAACTGTACACCTCAAAACATGGGTTTTATTTCAACGCGAAACCTCCACGCGTTCCCTAGATAAAGGGTCTTGACAGACAGGACAACAAAGTGATCATATAATGGGTTCCGTTTTTTCCTTTTGAGCCTGTTTCTAAAAATCTTTAGCGTGGATGGAGTCGCGGTTAAAAGTAAAGAAAGAGGAAAGTTAGTTTAGACTTAAAACTTTAAATTACAAGCATTATATTTATGAATAACTAACACCTGCCCGTGACTTTGTACGCGTAAATTTAAACTATCGTTATTGCCTCAGGACCTATAAAATTTTCTAGGATGTAAATATGGGTCACTAGTAGAATGACAAGATCGTAAAATGACTGACTCGCAAAATGACCACATCGCTTGTAGCCTACATCTTAAAATGTCCGAGTCGCAAAATGGACACAATGGTTTTTTTCATTTTATCATTGTTTAAGTACAGTCGACGGAGCCCCGCACGGCGGGGCTCCTATTTCTAGGTAATTTGCCCTTCGGGCATTTAAAGTAACCTAACGAACCTAACCTACCTAGTTACGCAAAGAAAGTAGTCCTTTTGCGACTCGGACATTTTGAGATGTAGGCTACAAGCGATGTGGTCATTTTGCGAGTCAGTCATTTTACGACCTAGTCATTCTACTAGCGACCTGAAAATTAGACTATGTGTAAATCCAGGGTATAACCTATCCAAATTCGTCCAGTCGTTACAGCAAGAAGGAGTAACAAACTATTACACAAAATTGTACACAACGTTTTTAAGCTACGTCTGTCGATTAAAAGTCTTTCAAAAGGCATATTTACGGATGCCTCTCAAATAGGTTGCGGCGCTGAATTATTGCAAACCTAATATTCAACCTCACGAGATTTTCGCCTTGGTAAAAAGGTAATCACCGCGCCAGACGCTATCAGGAATTGAATCCCGCCAGGTAATTCATTGGTGTCAATACTAATAGGCGTCTGCGCAGATTAGCCCATAATGCAAGTGTCACCGGCGATATTGTGCCATCAATCAGGAGACGTGAGGTGCAGCGATAGGTGTTCGGAAATTAATAACGTCCTCGTATTATCTATTCTCGATATAAATAGCTGTATTTTGGTATTAGTCTTTCTAATAGGTCTGGTGATCTGGTATAGTCACGGAATTTATTTCCTAGTCCTCTTTGGACTGCGTCAAAGTGACGTAATCTATCAAAACGTAAGAGACATCTAATGATTTTATTTACAGTGTCAATATGACATAGTCCAAATTCCGTGACTACGATTGTTTTTTTTTTTCAGACTATTCTTTTTTTCTTAGTAGCAAGCCTAGTAAAAATATTATAATATAAAATTAACAAAGTAAATTTAAAGCCAAATTGTAACATTTCTTGTATGGAACTTCATTTAAAAAATATTTAGATCCCTACAAATCAAACCTACCTTTCCAGAGGGATTTAATGTACTTGTTTTTGGCTTTTTGTTCGACTGTAGCCATTTTGTCCCGAATTTATTTTAAATTGCTTGATTGAAGCCCCATTAAGCGAGTGACCGTAATGAACGCACTTGGCTAATTAGTCGTCGTAAGCGGCGCGCGCGCTGACGCGGCAAATTTGATCGCGCGGTCTCGCGCACAGTGCGTTTAGTTCACACAGGGTGTTGTTTTGACTGTAAAATCTATAGGAATTTATTTGTCATCCTACACAGCGAATATTTCTAATATTTTATAATTTATATAATTGACGGAGAAAAATGTTCTTTATCTGCTAAGTACGTAGATTCGTAATAATAAATTACTATAATTTGAAAACACCTAAAAGCATTTGTAACTTCATTGTAAAATCGCGCTAACATTTCCTGTATAACATTTGAACATTAAACCAAAACCACACTGACTCAACTCAAAAAGCGCAAAGCAGCAATCTCGTAATAGCTTTTTTAATAAAACGCTTCAATCATAAGCATCGGAATTGAAAGGTTGCAAATCAGCCTGTATAAGCCGGGCTATCATACGCGCGCAAAGAACCGTGAAATTGGTTTATTCGTTCTAGCCGATGAATAATTAATATCGTACATGCTCCATGCTGGGCCCATCTGCATTTTAAACCATGTGGGAACGCGGGGCTGTCTTTGGGATCAGGCCCAGGTTTGGTGCAAGGATACGCATAATAATTATCCATATACTTCGAATACAGGATGATTTCTTTTCACGAATTTCAGAATGTAATAATAAATCACCACAAGAAGGGCTGAGTATCTAATAGGAAATACTTTTTTTTTACAGAAGTATGAGTATTTAATAAAAAAATATTAACACAATGACTAGATTAACAAATTTACATACGCATGGGATTTTTTAACCAATATTTTATAATTTCATTACGAAACACAGTGGTATCTCTCTCTGTCAAAATTTGCATTAATTTATGTGAGTATTTGCGTAATACCTTTGCATTGCTCATGCAATGTATTTTTGGAATCAAAATCTTATGGAGTTATTTGACAAATAGACTGCAATGTGTAGAAATTAAGACAATTTCAGTGGGTAGTTCAAGTAAGGAGATGTCAAAACGGGTTTATAGATCTCAATACAGAGCTAACAATACAGGAGTTCCGCAGGGGAGTATTCTAGGGCCTCTACTCTTCCTCCTGTACATCAACGATCTACCAAAAGCAATCACACAGAAAACCATTATGTTCGCTGATGACACAACAATTGTGGTAAAATATGAAAAGATGGATACATTTGAGTTTAATATTAATAAAGGACTGTTTGACACTATCGAATGGATGAATAATAACAATTTGCATATTAATATAAATAAGACTAAATTAATACAATATAATTCATATAATTCTAATTCTATACCTCTAAAAATTAAATATAAAAATGAGACAATCAACGCTGTAGATTCAATTAAATTTCTGGGCATAATGATTGACAAGCATCTAAATTGGAAAGACCAAATTAATCAAATATGTAATAAATTAAACCGTTTTGTGTTTGCCCTTAAAAGGTTAAGAGATACGGTTTCTATAGAAGCGGCGCTAATGGCTTATCATGGATATGTGTCTTCAGTACTAAGTTATGGCTTGATCCTATGGGGAAACTCGGTGGAGTTTGATCGAGTATTTAAAATTCAGAAAAAGTGCATAAGGGTGATGACTAATGCTCGGTTAGACGACAGCTGTGTCCCGTTATTTAGAAAACTTAATATTTTGCCACTACCGTGCGTGTACATAAGAGACGTATGTGTGTTCGTCAACTCCCACCCAGAATATTTTATGAAACGGAGTCAAGTCATTAAAAGGCATACCAGAGCACGTATTATGTCTCTTTTGTATAAACCTCCCTGTCGCAAGGATATGTACAAAAGAAATATATTTAATATGAGCATTGTAATTTTTAATCATTTACCGGACGAATTAAGAAAGTTGTCGGGAGAAATGTTTAAACGTAACTTGACAAAATGGCTAATGGAGAAATGTTTCTACAGTGTCAAGGAATATTTAGAAGTTTGAACTTTTGTTATTATTGACTAGAATTTATAAAATAGGAAAGTGTTTTGAAAATAGAATATTTACAATATTTGTACGCTTGCTTGCATGCTGAATACAAGTGCTAAAATTTTATAACTAAGACCATGTATTACTGTATTCTGACAAATAAATGAATTTGATTTGATTTGATTTGATTAAATTAGCTGAGCTCTTAAGCAAATACAAAAGGCTGAGAATTAACATTTGTTTAATTGAATATATTGTCGCGCCAGCGCCGCGGCTCAGATTTGGGAGTTTGGACGACGCTAAGCCACATCGAGTCAGCTAAAATAAAATTATCATTTTATTCTCACTAAATGTAAAAATCGAAAGAAAAAGATAAGTCTTTTTCTACGATCCTGACCTAAGGGTCAGGATCGTAGCAAGTGGAAAAAAGTGGTATCTGCCTCTGGGAAACAGGCGTGATTTAAATGTATGTAAAAATCTTCCGGGACTGACCATGGCAGACAACGTACAACCTAAGACGCTGGACAGGGAACTTGACATTTGAGTCCACTAAGAAAGGTTTTTTGAATTTCCGATGGGAAACAAATTCGGCACGTACAATCGTGACGTTATTTAATAATGAAGTACAGAGGCGACAACACCTTGTTTAGAAATTTTATTTTCAAAAAGTCAGTGGACGGTGCCGCCAGCCCGTGTTTTTTAAATATTTTACCAAACACCCGATACCCTATTAAAAAAAATCCATCCTATACAAATCCTATTAAGTTCCAGACAAAGTATGCGACAGAGCTTTATGACTACTTTAACTCAAATTTTCACTGTCTAAAGCTTTGTAGATATAGGCATTTCACAAGATAAGTCTTGAATTCCGCCAGCGTCATAAAACTGTCAAAATCAAATATTTTAATAATGGTTCCCTTTCGTCTTCCATCGTCGTTACCTCGGTATGAAACTGTCTCCGTTTTTTTCCGCTTGGCGGCGCTTTATCTAATTACCCGGCCCGCTAACTCCATCGGGGACGCTTTGGGAACGCGACCACCCGGGGATTTGGCTGCTGCCGCATTACGTTTGAGTAATTGCTATCAAAACACTGAAGTTTTGACAGTTGATATCAATATAGAGTACAATTTTAGGAAGTTAAAAAACCTTAAATAAAGTGCTGTTCCATTTATTATTTTAGGAATTTACGTGATTTTAATCATTACGTAGTATGAATTTAAGAGTGATCTATGTCTGTTTGAGAAACTGGATTCTAGTCCTACCCATATTTTTCACGTGCATAGTATTTTTTTTTTAATAAGTAATATGTAACAATGTTCGAGTACATAAAAACTACAGGTTGACTAAACAAACGTTGAACTAGCAAGTTGATGCAGTTAAAGTTAGTGGTGTCATGGGATTGGTCATTATTCGATCAATCGCGTCACTGGTAGATCACGTGATTTTTCGTATCACGTGATCTACCAGTGACGCGATTGGTTTATAAACGAAACGAATAGAAACGCTAGTTGGCGTAGTGCACTTGGCAAGGGCCTTAGGGCAGAAAGGATATTCTCTTTCCTATAATGATGAGTATTCACTTTAAACCCCAAAAAGTTTAGGACATCCTCATAACGATATGAAATACGTAATAGAGTGTAAGCGAAAATCCTTGGTCCTTCCACGGGGGTGTTACGGGTCGAAGACAATTTTAGCAGTTTATTTATTTTATTATAGACAGTTATTATACGAGATGAAAACCTTTTGCATCGAGTGACAAATACAGTATGCCGAGAAAAATATCCTTAAAGTAAGTACCTTTTTACGCAGGGTGTTAAGATACCAACTGATTGAGTGAGTTTATAAGTGACGGGTTTGACGACGCGCTGGCCTAGTTGGTAGTGATCGTGCCTACGAAGCTAGCGGTCCTGGGTTCAAATCCCGGTAAGGGCAGATATTTGTGTGATGAGCGCGAATATTTGTTCCTGAGTCATGGGTGTTTACTGTTTACTATCTATTTAAGTATATATTTCTCTGTATAAGTATTTATATCGTTGTCTAGTACCCATAATACAAACCTTGAGCTTAGTTTGGGACTAGGTCAATTGGTGTGACATTGTTCCCTGATATATATTTATTTATTTTGGTTTCTATATTTCTACTCACTTCGAATTACAAACTATAAGGGTCGTTAAGCTATATTTTACCCCGTAAACACCCAATTCCCGAAAACGCGTTGAAATTCCAATTACCACCCCGGACTTCATATTCATACAAATATTCAGACTCATAAAATTCAAATGCACTGGGATGATCACACGAGGAATTAAACATAGTGTTATAAATCTACCCCCGCCTCCCCTATTGTCTACCGTGTAAAATAATTAAATTTCCATAACGTGCCGTTTCACCCCTCCCTCCCCGGATAGACACGTTACACGGGGATGCCGGGGAGATACGATGTACAGACTAATTTGGATGAAACTCGTTCAAGTTGTGGTTTTTGGGGAAGAATATTGCGTTTGAGAAAATGAGATACAATAACAAAATAAGTTATTTTAACCAAGTTGAGTAATACTGCGTATAGTATAGGCAGTGTAGTATCAGTTATATTTTCAGAATAGGGAATATTCGTTATTATGCAATAAAAACTGATTCACGTAGCTAGTAATAGCTAGAAAAATCACCAAGATGCCAACAAATATTTCCTCCTATATACATACATACATACATTAAATCACGCCTGTTTCCCAGAGGGGTAGGCAGAGACCACATCTTTCCATTTGCTACGATCTTGACTTTCTTTCGCTTCTTCCACATTCATACATCGAGTCATGCACGCACGTCGGTTTCGGGTACTTAAGATTCGGCCCTTTTCCTATATACAGGGTATCTAAGTCGTGATTCCAATGATCACCTCTGTGTTCTACCCAAGAGTATATTTTTTTTTTTATGGCATAGAGAAGACAAACGAGCACACAGGCCACCTGATGGTAAGTGGAAACTGTGACCCATAGACATTCGCATTCACAAGACTGCAAAGCAATCCTAAGACTGCAAATGCGTTGCCAACCCTGAGGACTAAGATGGAATGCCTCTATGCTAGTCATTTCACCGGCTGTCTTATCCCCAAACCGGAACACAACAATGCGAACACTACTAACTTTCACTATGGGACCAACTCTGAAATATCGAAAAAAAAATCAGCTGCTTCATACATTTCGCGATGGCCAGTAAGATCACCTGGTAGGATCCCCTACGTACAAAATTAATAGGTAGGGGATCCAACCAGGTGATCTTACTGGCCATCGCGATACATTTTGGTCGAGTGCGTATTGAACTTTTCTATGAAACAGCTGTTTTTTTTTTCGATATTTCAGAGTTGGTCCCATAGTGAAAGTTGTTCATACTCGTGGGTAGAACACAGAGGTGATCATTAGAATCACGACTTAGATTTCACCCTGTATTTCTGTCAAAACAGAATTTAAAGTGGAGTTTATATGGCCGACCTGTTACATGACGTCACAGCGCACATCGCATCTTTCTGTCTAACTGCTGTATAATTAGCAGTTTAAAATGATTATATCATCCGTATCTCTTAGCCGATTTCATTTTGAATTTCACTATTGATGATCTTTTTAACGGTTTTTTTTTTCTTTTTTTTTTATGGCATAGAGATGACAAACGAGCACACAGGCCACCTGATGGTAAGTGGAAACTGTGACCCATAGACATTTGCATTCACAAGACTACAGAGCAATCCTAAGACTGCAAATGCGTTGCCAACCAAGAGGACTAAGATGGAATGCCTCTATGCTAGTCATTTCACCGGCTGTCTTATCCCCAAACTGGAACACAACAATGCGAACACTGCTAAATATTGAAATGTTATTTAAAAATTCATGCATATTCTATATAAAACAACTAATTAACAAAGCCCTCCGTAGTTCGCGGGAACATGGATGAAAAAAAGGAGTAGCAGTAAGTAAAGACGGAAGAACCACCGTTATTATTGAACTTAATTTTCTGTTTAATAATAAAATCGTACCGGGTTTTAATCTGAAGCCTAAATAAAGGATTAATATCGCAACAGGCAATATTTGGCCAACAATTTAAGAAGTTCCCGGCGTTGATTGGACCGCGGATTAAAAGCCGGTTGTACTGAAAGTTTATCGGTGTGTTAACCGTTGGTTAATCAGACATTTATTTCTATAAAGCCATTGTAACAGGTCATTTAGCTAATAAATAAACGTTTTTATTCTTGACTTCAAACTATTTAGTAAAATACCTACGTTTGTTAATAAAAAGAACATAAACCCATGTCACATGTGTGTATTATAGAGACTTAGTTTATCTTAATAAAGTACTGTTAACTCTTTAACAGCAGCGCCATCTATGATTATTGTAATGACTACTTACCTAACTAGTTCGTAATCTAGGCTCAAGAGGGCGCTGATACTGTGAATAAAAGGCGCTGCCAGTCATTATTAGCGATCTCGAACCTAATAAATGTTTAAAACTAATTCTTTTTCCCTTTTTTATTGCCACCTTTTTTATTAACAAGTACAAATGGCAGACTTTATGCCTAACTATATTAAAGATCTAAACCCTATTAAAGCCATTTATCCTGATGAAGCGCTTAATTAAAATAAGGTAAACACAATAAAATAAATGGACTTTGTGAGATTAAAATATTCATGGATCTCAGATCCCACTTACCTCTAGATATCTAGGGGCCCTAGACAAGATGCAAACTGAACACTACAAACGTTTTTCTTTTCTCTCATTATGACATAATATTATATGATAACAGTTAACCACGTGGCCTATCGCAACGGGTGAGAGTGTCATCCCGTACGTTTTGAGTGATAGAAATAATAAACTTAAGTAGCGTTTGTATCTTGGCTAGGACCTTTTTTTTATGGCATAGAGAAGACAAACGAGCACACAGGCCACCTGATGGTAAGTGGAAACTGTGACCCATAGACATTCGCATTCACAAGGCCCGTATTAATAAACTCATCTTGGCTGAGATGCGCGTCACAAGATACGTCAAAGTAAACGTCAAGCCATAGAAAGCTATCATTTTTGACGCATCTCGAGACGAGCATTAGAGTTGAGATTAGTTTATTAATACGGTCCTAAGACTGCAAATGCGTTGCCAACCCTGAGGACTAAGATGGAATGCCTCTATGCTAGTCATTTCACCGGCTGTCTTATCCCCAAACCGGAACACAACAATGCGAACACTGCTGTTTGGTAGGTTAATGGATAATATGGTGGTAGCGATCCGAACGGACCCTGCACAAGGTCCTACCACCCGCAAAACCTCTGACTGCTCGTGTGTTGTCGCCATAAAAAACCGGTGCATTGATTTTGTTTATTATTTTTAGGTTAACCAGGGTTTATCTTATAACCGGGCCTAAATATTTTAATTAACTTGTTTAAGAAACCCTATTGGCCAACTCAATCTCAGCGCAATCGACACAGCACGGGGATTGGTTGAAATTCGCCTTTAACTGTGCTTTAACGATTTTAGTTGCTGATTAACTCCTCGGAGTTTGCAAACTGATTAAGCAATTATATTTTATTTCTTCGTTTCTGTGATTGTTTTATCAAGCAGTTTTATCGAGTTTTATTAAATTATCATCAATTAATAAATAAGTTAGTACCTATGTTGGTAAGTAAAAAAAATGGCCCGTTGACATTTTTATTTCAAGCAATAACTAATTTCAAGACGCTAATAACCAAAATTTTTTATTTATTCCAATGCTATTATAATTATTTTATGGTAAAATTTAACTAAAGTATCAAAATGAAATGCCATTAAAAAGCCAATAAAGGCTTAAATTTTTTTTCTAAAAAATATCTTTTCACGTAACATTTGTCGTCCAAAGGGGTTTGGGTAAAAATGTTGTCATTTGTAAAAGTCACACATTTTCAAGGTGAGCGGCCAGTTATATAAGTGGTAAATTATGAAAGAATAATTCAAAATAAACATGTTTTGTTATGTAATGTAATACTCTTAAGTGCATCTGAGCCGAGATATTTAATATTCTTACCTAGACGTACTTTTAGTACTAAAAACTGAATACTTAAATCTTAAATATCTCGGCTCCGATATAATTAAACGCCATAAACTATGTATATCTATGTGTATTTCGAGATCCTCTAAATAACTATCTAAAAATCATCCGTGGCCGCTGAAAAAAAAAGTGACAATATTCTTCAAACTTTACCCAATGCCCTTTCAGCCTATTCCACTAACGGGATTTTAGCGGACCACTTACAAACATACGAGCA
Source organism: Acleris laterana (assembly GCA_963966035.1). Taxonomy (NCBI): domain Eukaryota; kingdom Metazoa; phylum Arthropoda; class Insecta; order Lepidoptera; family Tortricidae; genus Acleris; species Acleris laterana. The sequence goes on from OZ014442.1 coordinate 19,057,851, forward strand.
GTGTAGCAGGTAAAAAAAGTTTAAAAAAAAAAAGTTTCTTTGGAACAACGTTAAAAAGATATGCGCAGATGAGATCGCCGAAAAACGCTAGTATATTTCCAAGTTACTTACTATCTTACTCTATAGAGCAAAAAACGCAACCATCATTCAGACCCAATTTCCCTTTTTCAAATAAAAATTTCCATACTTCATCGTTCCCCGGCAAGTAGCTTAAAGGCAAGAGCTTTGACTGAGGTGACAATATTATTCCCGCCGAAATTGGGCCCCGGCATTTATTAGAGCCAGCAACAAAGGGAAGATATTGAATTGTAAGGGTAGAACCGAGCGTAGAACGTGTGGATGCGGCTTTACAGAAAAAAAACATGTGCTGGGGTGTTATTCTCTTAAAAACCACGGACGGGCGGACGAACGAGCGAAATCGCAGCGGCGAGTTTAGGTAGTCCCGTTAGAGCGAACAAAACACATTTTAGCGCGTGCAGTTTCAATTAAGCAGCCTTTTACGTTCGATCCATTGGCAGAAACCATGCTGCTAAATTAAAAATTCACGCGCTAGAATATGTTTTGTTCGCACTGACGGGACTACTTAAACTCGCCGCTTGGACATTCACTCGTCCGTCCGTCCGACCGTCGCTGTCCAGCACACGCAAAAGTATGTGGCTGTAGCAGAAATTGTGAAATTGTATAGATATTAAAAACATTCAATGAATCACGCTGCAAAGTGCAAGTTGCAGGACATAAGCAAAAATTTGAAAATCTTCTTAATAAATTACAGAGAATATTTTGTGAAAAGTTTGAGAACATAGAACTTTCTTTACAAAAAAAAGGATACATAATTATTATACGACATTTATAATTTACTTTTAAATTGTTTACTTATTTCCCCCTACCTATTTACTATAGTGATGAGACCGCCTGTTGACTCGCCATGTAATCTTTATTTTTATTTATTCATTTTGTTTATCCGTTCCTTGGTGTATGAAGTTTTTTTTTTTAGATTTGAGAAGTTTCTGATGGGTACAATGCAAGCTACGACACAATTTAGCTTTTAAATTAACAGATTCCACAAAATATTCAACAAAGTTAATTTAAATACTCAAAATACTTAGCGACTTAGTAATTAATAACAATATAACTAAAATTAGTCTATAGACAAGATAATTTGCACAAAGCATAAAATAAAGTTTTCGAAAATCAGTCTACTAAAAACCCAAGAGAACAAGTCGTCACGTCATTGCTTGTACAAAACTTCATAATAATAATAACCATCGTTATGACATTTTTAATGACGTAACTGATTTGATCTGTCAGTCATCTACATAGCCCATTTTCTAAAAAATAATATCCCACTTTGGCCTACTTCCATTGCTACAAGTTACGTCATAAATGTCACCTCAAAAGTGACACTTCAAGGCTCGGCGTGATAGATCAGACGCCCCGGGCGGGAGGTGACACGCACAAAGAACTTCCAACTTCTTTCATTGTAGATTAAATTCTTTGCTTCCCGCGCCCCTGGCGGGTTGAGTAGGGGAGGAGAGGCAAGAGCGAAGCGAGCTGTTAGATAGATCAGTAAAAAAGATGTAATAAACTGGCAAAGAGCTTGTGTCAAAAAATCCATTGAAAGCCCCGTCTAACGAGTATAATCAAAACCAATCGGCGGAGGGCCTCGCGTCCGAAGTCGTATCATTTTGATGAATCTGGATAACTTTTGCAGATCGCACGGTCCAGTACCGGCGACGCATCTTTCAAATGTCTGCCTTATCAACTTTCGATGGTAGTTTCTGCGTATGTACTTATCCCTCATACTACAAGCCTTAAAATGCATGTTTAGACTGTTATGAGAATCTGGACACGTGTATGGTCGCCTTTGTCGTGGTGAATAAAACATCCGTCACTCTCGCGCTTACATACTGGTCAGAAAGTGACAAATGTTTTAAATCTATAAACACTGGTCATCAGAGGTTCGCTGAAAAGTTCACCGTTCGAGCTATTACTTACATTTTTTCAATTTTTCATCGCTACTGTTTTTTTAAGGCACCAACTGGGGATTCATGGAGATCAGGGGGACAGGCTTCTTTCTTTTATTTTAATAAGCAGTTTTTGGTATCCCAAACATAAAAATAAAAATATTATAAATATGATTTCTGTGCAAACAGCAAGCTGCCGATTCTGATTCATAATAATGCTCCACCTTTACTCATAGTCACCAATCCCCATATTTTTTTCTAAGTGCTGTATGTATCGCTTCGCTTAGCTCCCACCTTACCCCTGCCTTCCTTAATATCTGATCTCGCCGTAATCCGGCCGCAGATTTAATACATATTTCATTGGAATATTTCCAGAATATTCCGAGTCGTTGTTTGTTAAACACCGCTTTATTACCGACGACTTCCTGAGCGGGTGTTAATTTCTTTCCTTTCCTGAGTAGTTAATAAAAGTGGAAGTGGTAGTTCCACTTCCACTTTTATTAACTACACATTAACAATGGATTATTATTTATAAGAGTTTTATCAAGTAATGGTAGGTGAGTAGGTACTATTTCATTAAAAAAAACGAGTGTCCTATAAAATTTCATAATTTTATAATTATTTAGTAGCGATGAATAATAATAAAAAACTTGTATCATTCGTTTTTTTACATAAGAAAAATAGCAGTATAATTGTATGTCATTTCATAACATAAGCATTTTTGCTATCAATTATTTAATAATAAAATATGTAACTTTATTTAGTTTCTAATTTTAACTTCGTTTAAGGCGAAAACGTGTGTAAAATAACTGTATTTTATTCTAATCTAAAAAAGGCACCGTAGTTATAGGGCATGGGGTAATAAAAACTATATATCGCCTTAAATTATGTCAAATAAAGGTCCCGTTTGCATAAAACTTTTTTAACCTGTGTTAGTGTCTCACTGCTAGGCAAAGACCAACCCTGATTTTCGTTTTTCTTCTCTACTGGGGTGTTATTCTCTGATAAACAACGGACGGGCGGACGAACGAGCGAAATTACAGCGGCGAGTTTAGGTAGTCCCGTCAGAGCGAACAAAACACATTTTAGCGCGTGCATTTTCAATTAAGCACCCTTATACGTCCGATCCATTGGCAGAATCAATGCTGCTAAGTTGAAAATGCACGCGCTAAAATGTGTTTTATTCGCACTGACGGGACAACTTAAACTCGCCACTTAGACATTCACTCGTTCGACCGTCCGATCGTCGTTGTTCTGAGAATCACTAACCCGATTGCATACGACCAAATCATCCCGTCACCTCCTTTTCGGGATCCTCTTCAATCGCATAATTTTTTTTAGACTATTATTGTTTCGCATAATTCATTTGGCATAATTTGTATTGGCATAATAGTACTGTCGCATAGCAATACTTTGGCCTACTACTTTTTTGGCATATTAAGCTATTAGCATAGTTTCAGTTGGACTAATTTCTATTACACTAATACACATTATGCATATTATTGTTTGGGCTATTAATTATTTGTTATATATGTCATTAACCATAATTTTAGTTCCCTAGATGAATGAACCTACAAAATGAACAACTAAATATGAGTTTACGTTAGATCACGTTAGGTACATTAGGTTAGGTTAGGTTAGTATGATATCCAGGCGCAAAGCGCCCAAGCAACGCAAAAATAGGACCTCCGTCGACCTCGCCTTACTTACTAAATATATATTAACACAAAATTTACCATTTGCCCATGACTATTTTTTAGGACAAATACTGTTATGCGCTTTGTAATGATGCTAATTATTATTATGACTTTTCGTATTTATGCTATTTGACGTTATTCTTTATGACGAATATGCTTTCTGCATTTATGCTTTTAAATTTTATGCGTAAAAAATTATGCGTAAAGATGAGTATGCCCATCACTAATTCGGCTAAAAGCAATTATGCGTAACAATAATATGACAAATACGCTCGCGTAACTCCCGACTGTTCGTCGTCCATTGATTGCGGAATAGCAAATTATGCTCGTGACTGCCTCACTGTGTCGCCAGTGGACACTGCTATTAGCGACCACAACGCACAGCGGTATGAGTTTGCAGTGGACTGCAAGTTTAAAGGTGCTATGGCCAGTCAATTTATGGAACGTCGTATTTATAATAATGAATCTACTTATTTATTTTATTTAGACATTTATAACTATAATTTTAATTTTATTTATAATAACACCTTTGACATTAATACTAAATTTTGTAAATTGTTTAATATTTTGGTTTACTATATTAATATACATTTTCCGGTTAATACAATAAAATTGAAAAAAAAATCTGTTGTACCATGGCTGACTGATGAGTTATTGGAGTACATACGCAAACATAGCGATTTACACGAAATAAGACGCCAATACCCAAACAACCCCATCATCTCGGCATGTATTGACAAATATTACAATTTAATAAAGTCAACAACGCTGCAAGCTCGCCAAAACTACATCCAAAACAAGATAAAAGGTAGTTCAAATCCGGCTAAGGAAATATGGAACGTGGTAAATGACGAAATAGGCACAAAAACTAGGTCACACAACATATGTCTCAGGGACCCAACGGGCGAAGTTGAATTGCCTGATATTGAGGTTCCAGATAAATTTAATACCCATTTTATAAATATCGCGTCTAAATATACGATTGCTAGTGATCAGTCTAGATGCAGACTTTACCTCCGCAACCACCTGCGCGACCTGGACGTGCCCACGTTCAGCTTGCCGACAATCACGCGCGATGCCTTGGACGGGGTGCTACGGTCCTTATTAAAAACGCGTAACGTAGTTGACACATATGACATTTCACTAAATATTATTTTATGTATATGGCCTATTATATCGGATATATTATTAGTATTAATTAACATAATATTCGCAACTGGTGTTTACCCTGACGTGCTGAAGAGTACCAGAGTGTGTCCTGTTTTCAAGGGAAAAGGGGACAAGTGTGACGTAAATAATTATAGGCCCATAACAATAGTGCCAACTATTTCAAAATTAGTCGAGTCGCTTCTTTCGTCACATATCATGGCCCACCTTGAAAACAATGATTTGCTTACAGACCGCCAGTTCGCTTATAGGCAGAAGATGTCGTGTACCACAGCGGCACACAAAATTTTCGACTGCATTATTTCTGGTCTGGACGACAAGTACAAAGTGGCTGGTGTTTTTTGCGACTTGTCCAAGGCTTTTGATGTAATCAATCATAAACTGCTTCTGGACAAGTTGCAACACTACGGTATCCGGGATACCAGCCACCAGCTACTCTCGTCTTTCTTGTCCGATCGGAAACAGGTAGTGAAGTTGTCTGCAAATGGCAAAAGACTGACATCTGGGACGGGTGACGTGCACTTAGGGATTCCTCAAGGGTCGGCGTTAGGAAATACCCTATTTTTAATTTTTATTAACGACCTCCCAACCACTATCACAGCTGGCCTTTCGGTGCTATTTGCAGATGACACAACCGTCGTGGTAAGTGCGTGCACGTATGAGCAGCTAGATGAAAAGATACATAGCGCTTGCGAGCAGCTGCAGGGGTGGTTCACGACAAATGGATTGCTTTTAAATGTTGCAAAATCAAGCGTTATGTTATTTTCGGGTCGCCGTCTCGCTGTTCCTCCGAGCGTGCCTAAAAATCCGATGCCTATAAGCGACAAGTGTAGGTTCCTTGGTTTCACTCTGGATTCGAACCTTAACTGGAAGTGCCATGTTGATGAACTGTGTGGTAGACTGAGTAGTGCAGTTTTTGCGTTGCGAAAGCTAAAGATCCTTATCTGTGATGACGCACTGAAGCAAGTATATTTTGCTCATTTTCACTCCCTAATGTCGTACGGTACTCTTATATGGGGAAACTCCACGGATGCCAACAGAGTTATGCTAATACAAAAGCGGGCTTTACGTACATTAGTTGGAGTGAAACCTAGACACTCGTGCAGGGACCTCTTTGTGACGCACCGCATCATGACGCACTACTCACTTTACATTCACGAGGTTGTAATGTTTGTAAGGAAAAATATTGACATGTTCGCCCGCGTGCACGCAGTTGGCAAGCAGCTCCGCCACTCGGGGCGTTTGAGAACCGTTCCCCGTCGCATGGCACTTGCAGGGAAGAACCCGCGCGTAATTGGGCCCACCTTTTATGAACGTCTACCCTCCAATCTCAGAGATGAACCATCCGACGAAGCATTTGGACGCCGGCTGAAAAACCTTTTATTGGAAAATCCATTATACTCAGTTAAAGAGTTTATGGACCTTAATTTATAATTTGTTTTGATTTAATATGTATTGTTGTTTTTTATTATTTGTACTTAATGTTTTGACTTATTTTGAGACGATCCTTAACGGTGATAACTTCTTAGTTCTGTATTGTTATTGTTATCCTGACTTCTTATTTTTATTTTGATTATATTAAAATTGATGTATATTGTTGACGATTCCAATGTAATTTCTTGTACTTTTGACATAACATGCAATGTATACTGTGACTTACTTTGGAAAATAAATATCATTCATTCATTCAATAATTTTATGCTATACAATAGGGAACCCTCTTTTTCAGTATGCCTCTACTCCGGTGGTGATCTTGTGGAGTCCATTCAGTGACAATTCTGGCCCACCGTTTCAGATGCATAGGTACGACCAACATGTCCAACCCAATTCCACTTGAGTTTCTTTCAACAAAATATACTTAAATCATAGGTTGGTAGGTTTGTTAGTTGGTTGGTTGATTGATTTAGTTAATTTGGTTGGTTGGTTGGTTGGTTGGTTGGTTGGTTGGTTGGTTGGTTGGTTGGTAGGTAGGTTGGTTGGGTGGTTGGTTGCTTTAGTTATTTTGGTTGGTTGGTTGGTTGGTTTGTTGGTTGGTTAGTTGGTTGGTTGGTTGGTTGCTTGCTGGCGTATGAATCAGTTTACCATTTACACACCTTTAAAAAAATTAAACATAATTTTAGAAGTTTCAAGCACCGTCGAGCCGTGACAGTAGTTCAAGTTGTGAATCATCTGGAAGTCTGCGCAGCGTCGCGGAGTTTCGGGGCTGTAAATAACAAACAAACTTTTGGATAATTACAACAATGGGGTGTCCGTTCACTTGTACTTTCATTATTTTTGGACTCTGTGTCCGTTGTTATACGGTTTCGAGAAATATTATGGCAAAAAGTCGTTATTACACGAAAGCGTTGGTTATACATAGAAGTCGTCATTTGAAGTAAATAGTTCATACATACATACATACATACCGTCACGTCTTCATTCCAGAGTGGGGTAGGCAGAGTTAACAACTTTAACAATCAGTTGTTAATTCTAAAACCACATTTTGCACAACAGGCTAAGATGTTTAACATGTCTACATAGTTCCTAATTTAAAAAGTCGTCAATTGGAGAATTGGTCATTTTCTGTACTCATCATTTCAAAAGTTGTCAACTCGGGAAGTCATCAATTCAGGGCCTCTATTCTACTTGGTAAGACCTTATTACGACATCACGATAGCGATTTACTTGAGAGCGGTGGCCTAGTTTAAAACAATACGATGACATGACAACGGCAATATGATTTGAAGAGAGCACCAGGAAGTAAGTACTATAAAGTAACTCGTCTTTTCAATTTCGAATGCCATGACGGGTCAAGCTAACTTTGTTGAAAGTAAAAAACCATACACCTGCACTACTCGCATCTAACCGATTCCCGCGCCCTATCCAGATGGTCTGTCTACAGCTCTAACATAACCTTCGAGTGTATACTTTTCTCTCAATCACTCTAAGATGCTCTTTTAATGTTTTCAGATTGACACTAAAACAAGCAGGATAACTCAACTTAAACGTATGCTGGGACTGTTCTTGATTTCTAACCTTCTTTTGACGGTTAATACAGCTGACGTAACAACATCAACTTACCAGTGGTACATCGAGCTCAAAAGCGAATGGTTAAAGATAATTACTTACCAGTGAAGTGGCGTTAGGACAAGGTAAACCGACGATCTAGTAAAGACAGCACGAAACCGATGTATGTGAGTGGCACCTGTGTGTGTATCACTACATAGTATGAAACAAAGTCGCTTTCCGCTGTCTGTCCCTATGTATGCCTAGATCTTTAAAACTACGCAACGGATTTTAATGCGGTTTTTATTAATAGATAGAGTGTTTCAAGAGGAAGGTTTTTATGTATAATAAATCCTGTTTCATGTACGGGTGTTACAGAAAACTCACATAAACCGAAGCGAAGCGAGGGCGGGTAACTAGTTATGTATAGAGCGTCGGTGGACCAGTGACTTTGGGGTATCGTGGCCGTAAGGTACCGAGTTCGAACTCCCGCGGACACCATGTACAAATAAGTTTTTCTAACTGAAGTTTATTACCCGATGCTCTTACGGTGAAGGAAAAACATCTTGAGCAAACCTGAACCTTTGAATGCCGAATGTGTAAGAGGGTAATTGCTGAAAAAATCCTAAAAGGGATCGAAGTGTATCCGAAAGGGCACACCTGTAAGGTAAGAAAAATAAGATAAGGCGCCTGTGTATGTATACCAGGTCCTAATACCTTGTTCAAGCCCTGAAATTGAAAATGCACGCACTAAAATTTGTTTTAAACACTATGACGGGACAACTTAAACTGGCCGGCTGCGTCGAGTGAACGAGTGATGCGCTTAAGACTGCACCGAGCAAGCGTCGAGTGTCCAGTGGCGCCCTCATTACTATTATTGTGTTTTCTAATTAACTAAAGAGTTTCCTTCAATCAAACGATACGTTTTTGTAGCGCAAGTAAAAACACAATTTATGGGATACGTAACACACTTTAATAACCTACCCTTTGAGTAGTCAGCTTAACGGGAAAAGGTGGCCACTTTTTTCCGTTATGTTGATAACTCGAAGGTGAATTGTTATTAAACTATGTGGTATATACCATATAAGTTGTGTTTTCATTTGTAGTACAAAAATCTACTGATCAATTTCAAGAAAATACTTTAGTTTATTAGAAAACACAATAATAGTAATGAGGGCGCCACTGTACACCCGGCGTACGCTCGGCGCAGTCTTAAGAGAAACACCCCTGGGCCCTGTTTTATAACGCCACAAATTACAATTTACAGGTTACAAGTTTCAATTTGACACAACCTTGACTAGTAACGATCAGCCTTTTGGGCAGTGTTGCCAGTTTAGACCTGTAAAATTGTTACTTGTAGCTTTATAAAACGTGTCCCTGTAATCCCGTGACGGGTGTCGTTACGGAGCCGCGCACAAACTTGCTAGTCGCACGTGCTCCTAATGACTCGCCGTTTGATTTAAAGTCGCAACAATTGTGTTTACGAGCCGGCGCCCCGCTGGGCCCGGTTCGGCCGCGGACCGCCAGTTGGATTGTTAATAAATGAAACTTAAAACAGACGTATTCAAGCATCTAAATATATAAAAGGAGAAACTGACTGACTGACTGACATATCAACGCACAGCCTAAACGGCTAAACGTAGGCACTTGAAATTTGGAAGGGACGTAGCTTAGGTACCGTAGAGGTGCACTAAGAAAGGAATTCCCGAAATTCCCACGGAAATGGGAATTAGCGGGAAAATTATTAACTCAAAAAAAATGTTTTGGCCAACGAAGTGGACACTGGAACAGCTAGTTGATTATAAAATATAGATGAATTAGCGAGAGCGTGGAATTGCACATGTAGTGGTATTGTGTGTTTGTAGGCAAGAGAAAGAGAGAGAGAAGTGTTTAAGTATTTCTCTCTCTATTTCTCTTGCCTATACACACACCATACCACAACATGGAATTCCACGCTCTCGCTAATTCATCTATACGCTTAGTTATTGCTAATAGATAGATAATTATTAATTGACATCATTACGGTAGCGTTGACAAAAAAAAACGATTATCGACTTATATGACGTATATCAGTATTAGTTATTGTTGTATGTACACATTATTGTTCATTCATACAATCTGTCAGTCACTCACTCACTCTCTCTCCTGCATATGGCTTCCCGAAGAATTCACATATCGTCTGGCTGTATATTAACTATAATAATAATAGTGTGTATTTCGGTAATGCAGTGGTATTAATTAATTCTCCAAACTGACGACCATCCCGATATATAACATTTATTATACCCTTTAACATGTTCATTATTAATTATAACACCTTTTTATAAAAATCGGCCTAATTCTTCAAGAGTCAGAGTGGAATTTCTCATATAAATGTACAGTCAGCATCAAAAGTAGCTAAGCTGAATAACATGCTCAAAATGATCTAGACACGACAATAGAGTCGAGTGCAGATCATTTCGACCTCTTCGGTTGCGTAGCTACTTCTGCTGCTGGCTGTACGTGAAAATGTAACTGAACTCAATTTCCTTTTCAGGTTATGTAACTTGAAATTTATTTATAAATTGACCAATATTCAAGATAAAATTTTGATAAAACCTGTAATCAATCTTTCGTCAGGTTTATTTATAAAAAGGTTATACATTTCTTATTTCTTTTGGTTGTACGGTCACGAGCGTTAATTTGGGACCCATTTCAAGAAATATATGCTTGAAGTCGTCAATGTCATTAGGAAAGTCAATTTGTTTGCGTCTTGGTGTCCGGGTCTGCTCTCCACACATATGCCACTGTGGAAATGAAGTCGATTGTCTGGGTCACCACGGACTTTCATGCCAAAAAAGTGCGGGCCGCTTCTCTAGACACGCCGCGCTCAATGACATTATCCGCCGGTCTCTTGCCTCCGTCAACGTTCCCGCTTTACTAGAGCCAACCGGTATCGCTAGGGACGACGGCAAGAGACCTGACGGTATGTCTTTAATTCCGTGGAGTATGGGGCGAGTGCTGTTGTGGGATGCTACTTGTGTAGACACCCTAGCCTCGTCACACCTCCGCGGAACGGTAATTAAACCAGGCGCGGCGGCTGAGGCGGCCGAAAACATGAAGAAAAATAAGTACAAGGGTCTCGGTGCGGAATATCACTTCGTTCCTTTCGGCGTCGAGACCCTTGGTCCGTGGGGACCCGGTGCTATTAGCCTTTTTAAGGAGTTATCAAAAAGGCTAATAGAAACCAACGGAGACCATAGAGCTGGCAGCTTCCTCGGCCAACGATTAAGCATTGCTGTACAACGAGGAAATGCTGCCAGCATCTGTGGTACTTTGCCACGGGGGCCCTTTCTTAGTTTTTAGTTTTTATTTAGTTTTAATTTTATAGTATTTAGTTTAGTGATAAGTAGATTTTATTTTAGCTTTAATTTATTGTAAATTGATTTGTACTGTAATTGTTTATGTGCAATAAAGTAATTGTTTAGTCATTTGTAACTTTTAGGAAACTCAACCTTATTGTTGTGGAATGTCAGATTGACTTTGGACCTAAGGTGGGTACCAAATTAAATCTCGTGACTGTATGATTTTAAAACCCCAACTTTGACTCTACTTACTATTCTATGGAGGCCTAGCATCTAAACCTTTCAAATCCATACAACATGACATTTATTTTTAAAGGCTTTAACAACACTTATAAGTGCCATAATGACTTTTCCTTCAACACGGTCTTTTTGGTTAAGAACTGATTTAAAATAGAATGTGTTATGAAAATTTCAAAGCCTTCACCGGAACAAGCTCAGCCAAAATTATGAACATCGCGGGGCGCGAGAAGTTGCTCAAGAAGCCATTCCGCTAATGGACGATGTCTATTGAAAACAAGAATCGGGACTTAGTTTCGTTGTAATACTGATAAATACTTTATACTTATTAGAATTGTAGATTGATTTGATGTATTTTATAGAAATATAGTTTTAATATTGTTTAGCGAAAGAAGATAAGTCTCTATTTTATGTAGGTTAATACTTTATTATACAAAATGGGTATGTAAGGGTCCATAAATATTGACTAATACAACTAGGTTAGGTTAGAAGGCTTGAGCAGGAGCGAAGCGAGTGGTTTATAGTCTAAATTAATATTTATAATTTTCTAGTTTATGAATAAAGCCAATAGTATAAGTAACAGTTATGTTTAAAAAATGGTAGTACAAAAAAAACAATAAATATATTTTGAGTGAGAGCTGGCAGTTTCCTCGCTCAATGTGTAAGTTTCACCATCCAGCGAGGAAATGCTGCCAGCGTCTTCGGGACAATGCCCTTGTTTAGATATAGCTAATATAATTATTATAATTGTCTCAAAATAATTTTGTTTTTGTCATTCAATAAAATAAATCATTTTACAAAAATTTAATATTTTGGAGTAACGATCGATAAATTATAATAAGAGAGAGTAGTGATATAAATATTGACTGTCACGATGTAAAATTTTATGAGAAACACTTTTGAACTTTCGATTTTTGGAGTTGAAAAATATGTGTCCGTAGACCCAAAAAATAATAATTTCAAAACCTCGAAAATGCTGTTCAATGACTTGAGGGCCTTCAAAAAACGAGCCTACTCTTATCTCAAAGGCCGGCATAGTAATATAAATAAATAAAAAAAAAAAAGTGCGATATTTCGAACGACATTTTAATTTTCGAAGGTATGCTAAGTTCATTAGGGATGGAGTTTTTATTTAAATGTATTGATTTTCGAAGAATTGTCACTAAGATTTTTGTACGTAGTGATTTTGAGCACTAGAAACATTGAGTTTCAAGTTTTGTCATTAGGCATTTTGTACAAAGGAATATTGATTTTCGAAAATGAGATCATTCATATAGTTGACTTTGTTTTGACTTTTTGATCTCAGCTAGGGTCAAGAGCAAACCCAAGTATTTGAGGTATAATCTATAGGTACAGTCAACAGCAAAAGAAACTGATGAAATAGGGTCCCAAAATTATCTATACAATACATTAAGTCAAATGCTACGGACTATTGTAGTTGATCAAAAGTAAATGAGCTCAATAACGTGTCATAATAAGTGATCACCATTATTTCGATTTTTGAAAACTCAATGACAGTTTAAGTCATCGTTGAACATTTCGAATTAAAGTTTTAACTATAAAATCTTGGTTTTGGGACAACCTCGGAGTACTTCGGTTAATATCGGTTATGTTCGTCGAAAAACATGCGAAGTGACAAAATAGCAATCTCCCTTACGCCAAGATTTAAAATAAGTTTTTATTACATCTTGGAATTATTTGCCATAAATCCTTCTTTTGCCGATATTGTTGGAATGTCGTTATTTTTTGGTATTCAATTCACGTTTGACGCTTTTGATAGAAATGTCATGTCAGGCTTCTGTTTTGCACAGCTGTTATGATCACTTTCTTTTGACTAATTAAAACATCAATTAATTTAGCACTTTAATATAACATGTTATATTTGGGATGCCATGACAATAGATATTTTGAAATGTTGATTTTGATCACTTACTTTTGACGTTGACTGTACACATTTAAGATAATTACCTACGTGCGTATCTACTCACATAACTTTTTAAGTCCTATTATCGGAAGTCCGAAAATGTTTCTCATACCGTTTTACATCATAATGATCACTCTTCATGCTCTTCATAAAAAAATTTAGTACTAATGATCGGAACTCATAATCATCTGAATTCATAACGCCAATATTAATGAAGCCGTACACTTTTCACTATTTCTTAAAGGATAGATTTATAAAAAAATTCAAAAAGTAACAGTTTCTTAAAAAAAATTGCATTATGAATTGCGATAATTAGGACTTAAAAAGTATGAAAAAAAATGTATGAGGAAAAAAAATATGAAGAGTGATTATTATGAATACAAATCGGTAGGAAAACAAAAAATAGGAATAAGAATTTTATGTGAGTCAACATGGACCCACCTACGAGTACACTATGCTTGGCCTCAGCACTTCGTTTCTCGTTGATTTGTCATAGCTCTCCCTTATGGCGACATTACCTGCCAGACACATCCACAACAGCGGCTAGATGCCGGCAGCTCGCAAATCCCGCTCAATGTAGCGTTTCGAACGCGATGCGCACGCGTCACGGTGCCTGGACGCGCAACTTACTGCCGTTGTACCACATTGTCCTGTAAAGACGATATTTTAGTTGTTGCCGGGTTAGAATAGTGCCACTCCATATCTTCCCGTGGATGTCGTAAGAGACGGCTAAGGGAATAAAGGCGTATAGTACTGTTAGGCGATGGGCTTGCAACCTGTCACTAATACACTGGTAAACATCTTAGCCTAAGTGTGCAAAATGTGGTTACAGAATTATCAACAAGCTTTTAGAGTTGTTGGTAATTCTGTAGTTCTGCCTACCCCACTCTGGGAATAAAGGCGTGAGTTTATGTATGTATGTATGTATTAAGATGGATTTTGATTGTAATATCTTCATCCGCAGTTCCTGGATCAATTGCATGTTGGACTTAAGACTGCGCCGAGCGTACGCCGGATGTACAGTGGTGCCCTCATTACTTTTATTGTGCTTTCTAATAATCCAAAGTATTTCAATAAATGAAAATACAACTTATAGGGTATAACACATAGTGTGATAACAATTCACCTTCGAGTTATCAACTTAACGGAAAAAAGTGGCCACCTTTTCCCGTTAAGCTGACTACTCAAAGGTTAATTGTTATTAAAGTTTGTTACGTATCCCATAAATTGTGTTTTTACTTGCACTACAAACACGTATCGTCTGATTGCAAGGAAATTCTTTAGTTAATTAGAAAACACAATAATAGTAATGAGGGCGCCACTGGACGCTCGGCGTTTGCTCGGCGCAGTCTTATAATTGCGTAACCGAGGTGTTACCATGATCAGGTAAAAAAGAGGACATTTTTGTCTGATAGAATCCCCATTCTACTGGCCTCTCATTTTAGCAATTTAGTTCCTGACCCCCGTTTTTTTTAACAATACAGCACAGTAGTTCTGCTTGCCTACTACCTACATACCTAAACAACTTTGAAATACGGCTTCTACTAATTAATAACCTACTTTTAGATGATAATTGTAGCCTAATTACAGTATAATGGTAGTATTTCGCTTGTGAAATGTTGTCTGATTTTAATGATATGAATATTATGTATAAGTCAATATGCCACAAAACGTTTCGTTAGTTAATTAACTTTTTCAGCGTTGAAATTGTTAAGCTAAAATTAAACAAAATGCGATAACGTCTTTCGAACATATTATTATGTATGTATGTATGTATGTACTTAAACACTTTATTGTACAAAAGAAAAACCAGAAAAATACAATTAATACAAAAATATGTACAAAGGCGAACTTATCCCTTTAAGGGATCTCTTCCAGCTATCCCTTGAGAGATTGAGAAGAGTGCTAGGTTGGAATGAAACAAATAAAAAAAAATGTAAACGTACAAACCTAGTTTTTAATAGTTATTTTCACAATCGTGTTATAATAGAGAGCTTTTTAGTCGAGTACCGTGTTTAGGCCACGAAGCTTGCTGAGTGGCCTAAGTAAGGTACGAGATTAAAAAGCTTGATTATGACACAATTGTGAACAATACTTTTTGTACGAGTTCATTCAAATTAATAATTTAAGTCATTAATACAATCACCACCACATCGACATTTGTTACGTATCACACCACCGGCGTCCACAATGTTGCAGTACTGGCTAAATACTAGCCAATCACAATGCGTAGTTTTTTTATGCCCTGGATATAGAAGCAGGTTTAACCTTTTCGCCGCCATTGACTTGATACAAAAGTCGTCCTCGCACGCCAATGACAGCTCAAAGCCTCGGCTAATTTCAACCTTATGTAACAAATACTTGGGTCTATTTTGAGCTGTTAACACGACTCGTCATTGGCGTGTGGGGCACTAAATGTACTGACTTTAAGTATATCACGTCAATGGCGGCGAAAAGGTTAAGTAAATTTTTGACAGATGACGCAACGCTGATACGTTCCGAAACTCCATAGATTGGCCATTTTGTATCGGATCGAGTCTCCTTAAACAGGGACACATATGATTTAAATACGAAGTTCTATTTTCAAATTTTTTTCAGTTGTCTAGAGCGTATCGAAATGGTTATTTCGGTTGTTTCGGAAGTAACATAAGACTGTCAACGTTGAAAAGAGTGACGTTGCAGTATTCTCTATGAAATCTTAATACACAGATTTTAATCGACGAGTACAAAAAAGCTTTTATTTAACTTGCAATATATGTATGTATGTATGTATGCATGTAAGGGTCAAATCTTTCAAGTTACATTTGATCCACTTTCCGGTTTTCGATGAAGCTGAAAATTTGCTTACGCCTTTACTTCTGATGACAATACAATAATATAATACCATTGAGTTGGTCTGATGATGGAGCCTCAGGGTGGCCATAGGAACTCCTAAATTACACATGATAAACCCGTCGTGTTAGGGCTTGTTAGAATTTACTTGACAAGTAGATGACGACTGTGCAAAAAAAAGTACATTCGGTAATAAAAGCTTGTCCCCAAAAATGATTTTTTTGACAGAAACTTATTCATATCAAATTTTCAATAATCGTGGAAATCGAACTTAATTGCTGAGAAACGTCATCGCCCGGAGTTAAAGTAGGGGAAATTTTGACAGCAACGGCCACGAATGGCGTACTTATTTGGCATTTGATATTGGAATCCAACTTTAGTTGGTTCTGCTGATTATATGACAATACACAATTTTAATATACCGCTCATTGAATACAAAACGGACACATTCCAAAATAATTTGCTATTCCATTAAAAATCGTATTCCAACCGCTTCTAATTTTAAAATGCAATACTGACTCATTTTGGATTGTGTCCGTTTTGTATTCAATGAACGATACAACGCCGAGTGAAGTGCCGCTGTGGGAGTGCACTTGCTTTGCAGTCTAAGCTACGCCACCGACCAAACACAGCTGATTTAATGTTAGCAACAAACATTATGCAGTTTTGTTTACATTCACTCCTTTACCGTTCCCGAAACCGAATTTATTTAATTTGTTATAGTATTATTGGAATGGATAGTTCCAAAAATATGGTCTAGATTTCGGTTATTGTAGTTCAAGAATGTTTAAATAAACTCACTCTTATGATCCAATGCATCAAATGAATTTTAGAAATCCGGCCTATTGGATGATACGATGTAATAAAGAATATTAGAACTGTACATGGATACGCGCGAAAAACATTACACGCTTGGTAGTCGGTTAAAAAAAATACAATCGAATTGGAAACCTTCACCTTTTTTGAAGTCGGTTTAAAACAGTTTACTTCATTACTGTTATGGAATTGAGTAGTTACCCGCAATGTTTGTAAAATTACTCAATTAATCATGGTTAATTAGCATATCAACGAAAGGATACTAACAGAAATTGATTCGTAGATTGATATATAGTTTCTTTCTATTCTCTACATTACCTTTTTCTTCATTTTGTGATTTGTGTGTTTTGACTTTATTTTTGGTTAGTTTATCATGCCCTTATTTTCACGTTATTTTAATGATTTAACCATTTAAACTAGAAAATCCGACAAAACAATCACAATCCAACATCTTGCATCTAACACTACTCTAAACACAACCATATTAAGACTATTTTCATCTATCAAAACCGTGACAACTTTGTTGTCAATGACATGCAAGCTTACCGTTCAGTTTGTACATCCTTATGTTTAACAGTATAGGGTGTAGAATCGTTGGTTCCGTGTGGTTCAGTCGGTAGAAGTGCGGCAGGGACCCGGTAAGCTGCATTGGACACCAATGGATTTATCGTTTGAGGTTCAGACAAGGAAAGCTGCTTTGTCTCTGAGACAACAAACGGACGCCAGCTCCCGGACTATCCTGAAAATCGTAAAGAAATATTTCACTTTAGTATTGTTTTCTTATTTGTATTGACGGGTTTAGTCTGATATGTGGTAAACGTATTTTCGAATCAGATTTTTCTTTACTAGAGAGCGCCCGCGACTTCGTTCGCGTAAAATAAGTTTCCCTCTTCCCCTTTTGAACACCTTAGAGGATGAATTTCCAAAAAAATCCTTTCTTACATCATGAAAGGAAACTGTACCAAATTTCAAGTTTCTAGGTACAGTAGTTTCGTGCGTTGATAATAAGTCAGTTAAGTCAGGTTTGCTTTATAATTATTTATATAGATTTGGATGAATTTGAGTATTTTAAAAAGAATGACAAGAAACGTGGGGAAGCAGAGAGACCCGGAGACCCCGGGAAAATACAAATATAAAGTAATAACATTTTTTTTTTAGATTGGCTCAATTAACTCTACTCACCCATAACATAAAAGATAAAGATAAACGATAAAAGATGTTTATTCAGTAAGTAGGCCGCACGGACACTTTTACACGTCAACAATCTACCAGCGCTTCGCAAGAGACCACTACTGAGAAGAAACGCCGTAAGAAACTCAACAGTCAGTCGTTTTTTTAAATATACAATTATAAAGCTTAACAAGCATTATACAAAACAATGAGTATAACATACAATAAGAAGTTAATAAATTCAGCAGGAAAATGTGTCAATGTAACTATACCTACATCTTTACATAGTATACTCGTAAAACAAAGTAGCTTCCCACCACCTGTTCCTCTAATTATATGCTTAGACCTTTCAATGCTGTAAGACTGCTAGAAAAATAATTCAGCAAAGCGGGGCTCAAATGCATGAGCAAGGACCACTGAAGCTACTTAAGGGTTCCATATGTTCACAGTCTAGCGCCATACCATTTTTTAATCTATATTTATAATATTATAAAGCTGAAGAGTTTGTTTGTTTGTTTGCTTTAACGCGCTAATCTCAGGAACTACTGGTCCGATTTGAAAAAATATTTCAGTGTTAGATAGCCTATTTATCGAGGAAGGCTATAGGCTATACACGGTGCTCGCGATGAACCCGCATAAATTTACCAGCATATAGCTGAGGTCGTAATGATTAAATAATGTGGTATAACATGTAGTCCAAAAACGCATAATTTACGAGATTTTTATTATTTAAAAAACAATTCCGTAGTTAATTTAATTTGAACTCTGTCACCTTAACCTAAAGCATCATTTACTAAGAAATTGATTAAGTTAATTTATGTTGTACGTTGATGATGTTGCTACTTAAAACATGAATCTTTCTTAGTAAATAATGCTTTCCGTGGTTTCACCTGATGGTTCCAACGGAAGACCAGCGCTGACTTTAATGGCAGCATTACGCTGAGTTGGGACCATTTCGTGGCTACTTTCTTCTTGTATTTGTTAATCTGTTCTTTGTTATGCATGTCACGAATAAATGTTTTTCTTTCTTTCTTTTTCTTTCTTTAGGTTAAGGTGACAGAGTCCAATTTAAATTAACTACGGAATTGTTTTTTAAGTAATAAAAATCTCGGAAATTATGCGTTATTGGACTACATGTTATACCACATTATTTAATCATTACGACCTCAGCTATATGCTGGTAAATTTATGGGGATTCCTCGCGAGCACCGTGTATATCGTACTCATATAAACCGAAGCGAAGCGAGGGTGGGTCGCTAGTATAGTGCATGAAAGTCATGGGTTCATTATGCATGCCACTGCTGAGCAAGGCGGTTCTGGGGGATTGTTCCATGCTCAGCCAGGCTTTACGGAAGCGGAAATCTGTTTATGAAGACTTTTCGAGACAAGGAGTTCAGCATCAACATAGTAGTTAATGAAAATGATTACTTACAATGTCATATACCAATGAGTTTTTCTAACTTAGATGCATTTGATTATCCGATGCTCTTACGGTGAAGGAAAAACATCGTGAGGAAACCTAACCATTCGAACATCTGAGTGTGTAAGAGGGTAATTGCACATAAGATCCTAAAGGGTCGAAGTGAATCCGAAAGGGCCCATCTGTAAGATAAGATAAGATAAGATTCAATGTACTGCCATCTGACTTACATGGTTATGAAAAAAATCAACTGAATTGAATATCCGAAGTTGCTCAAATTTTATAAATAATAAAAAAAATGCCGTAAGTAGACGCCTGAATATAGACGTTTAAAAGCTTCTAAACAATGTAGACTCAAAAAAAAACACTCGCATTTTCACGAGTGGCTATTCCTCCCTCTAATTTATAAAAGTAGCCTTGGTCCCCTCACGGAACCTTTAATTAAATAACGTGTCCGAAAATCAAAGGTCCATATTCAAAAGATAATAACAAAAATCAATAGACGGACAAACGCGATTACGGGGGACACAATCAAAGGGTGCCAATTGTCCTAGTAGTAACATTATTAGGAATTTCCAATGCAAATAGTTGACCAGGCCTAGGGACGGGCAAAGAGTTGAAGAACAGACTGAACATTTGCCGATATAGAATTAGCCACTGACTCTAAACTTTAAAGCTCGTTTTGTGGTGTCTTAGCAACAAAAATGAATAATCACCAGAAAATGACTTAAGTTAAAAAGGAAAGAAATAAATAAATATGAAGAAAAATAAATACACTTATGTGGTTGGTGGTGGTTGCATAAATCATACTGAACAATTCTTGGTAAATATTTAGCTTCCCAACGTGAAAATAAAAGAAATGAAAAATATTTTATTCAGTATAATTATCTGTTCTGATGCCTCGTTTTAAGTATACTTGATACCAGTAAGTAGAGAACCACTCTTAGGGCCGTATCAATAAACTAATCTCGACTCTAATGCTCGTCTCAAAATGCGTCAAAAATTAGAGTTTTCTATACTTTGACGTTTACTTTGACGTATCTATTGTGACGGGCATCTCCGCCAAGATGACCTTTATGAGCTACGTGTAAGTAAGAAGATGTTCTCGCTAATGATTTTACCCGTTGATTTCCCCTCATCTGAAACACAAAATTCAAACACAGCTAGGTACTTGGCGGCAAGTTCAATGGTAAAAGTGAATAACGACTCATAAAATATTTTTTGTATATATTTTCCACAGACAAGAGATCAAAGCACCTACCCCTCTAGAGTCACCTTTTCTATGAAAGGGAACTGTTGTCCAGAGCAAAACTGTGTGCCTTCCCAATCTCTGTAATAAGCGCCGGACTGACGGCTCGTCCAATATTTGACTTAGTTATAATAATACAATAACGCTGTGTTAGGTTTCAGTTGATTGTTGTTTTATCCATTTAATTTAATATTCTTTAATTCTAACAAGTCAAGCAAAAAGGGTTTTGACTTTATACGTTATATAATTTTAAAGCCGCCATTATTTTGTAAAGTTAATCCCACCCAGTGACACTCGCGACGCTAAGACGATCTTAACGACAAACTGGGCCATCTGTTCAGCCTCTACGATCGAATAACAACACACACAAACATAATAGAGGCAGGCTTGAGCAATTTAAACTTTTTATCTTAAAAAGTTATTCATTAGGTATTTTTATCTACATCCATATCATAATTTTAACATAACATGTTCAGAAACGATAAGCACATACCCTATATCAAGTACCTAACCTGTATCTGTGGTTGTACTTTAATGTTAACATTGAAATATTACACGTCATTAAAGTACGTAGTAGATACTTTAATGTGAACATTAAGATACAGGTACATTAAGATATGGTAACGACAGATACAGGTTTTTTCACATATTGTAGAAAACTTATAATATACAAGTAGATAAAGTTATGTATACGACTGTAAGCATAATTTAGCATTAAAACACTTGAGTATTAATGCCTCTTATTATGCACCAGTCACATAAACAACTATAACACATCAAAAATCTAGTAACGCTTTTCAAACGGAGACCACTGCATCGAAGAAGTCGTCAAGTATTTTATTACAATAATAAGGATACTGCATCCCCTTCACTGTTTAGGTAGACCTATTTGAACTCAAAAACTTTATAAAATAAACTTCACTCAGCTAGAAACACAACAGCCGAACCAAGCCTGTCTTGGGCTGAGAAGGCTAAGTTTAAGTCTAGTTTTTCAGTCTGTTTGGCTTGGCGACGGGCTCTAATGAAGACTTGGCTTCCGCCAGAATTTAACCCGACGTGGTTGGAATGAAGCGCGAGCCGCGAACGTGGTAATAGGATCACGCTAATGTTATAAGTCTCGTTTGTGCACATGTTTATGACAAAAGAACCGCGCAGGAGCATGTCGGACCATGCTCTGCAGAGTAGAGTTCCGACGCCGTTACTACAAAAAAAAAACTATTTCGAAAATAAACAAGTATGGACAAATTTTCTGTTTAAAGTTATTTGGTGCTGTCTATTACAAGAAGCATTTGCACAGTTAGGCTAAGATGTTTACCAGTGTGTAATCTTAGTGGCAGGTTGCAAGCCCATCGCCTAACAGTACTACAAGCCTTTATTCCCTTAGTCGCCTCTTACAACATCCAGGAGAAGACATGGGGTGGCATTATTCTAACACGGGACATAATATTCCACTATCCGAATTTTCGTTTTTGGGGAGTTTCAAAAAAATAGCAAACCTTTGACTTTTTCTTCAGATTTGGGAAAAAAAATGCACGTTGGTTGGGATCATCATTCTGAACAAGAATAAGTAGTACTCCCGATATGTCCCCAAAAATATGTACCTATGGAATTGTTCTGTTTTGTTATCAAAATCCAATACGTTTCTTGGTAACAAAACGGACAATTCCTTACATATTTTTGGGGACATATCGCGAGTACTATTTTTTATTGTTCAGAATGACAAACACAACCAACGTGCATTTTTTTCCCAAATCTGAAGAAAAAGTCAAAGGTGTGCTATTTTTTTGAAACTCCCCTTTTCTGAAAGTTATGTTATGCTTGAGCCATTTTACATTAAATGCATATTGCCATACGTCGGTTTGGTTAAGTTTGATTTATAAGCCATATCAAAGAAAAAGTCTTTTATAGGTAATAGACAACGATCTAATAGTTCTAATACCAATTTCCTTTATTCCAATTTGTTATTGTTCCTTTCCTGCTTTCGAAACCATTATTGCTTTTGATGATACCTCTACCCTTACGGTCAAATGAATAAGGGTTAAAGATAAAGATATGGTTTAAAAAAGTGAAAATGTCGTCATCAAATGTCGTGTGTGTGTCATCTACCTACCTATATTAAAAGTTATTTATTAAGTTCACGTTTAATATTTCATTACTTTATTTTGTTTCTTTATACCGTTAAGGTCACAAAAAATCAAGTAACTTCAAAACCTATCTTGAAGTTTGAACTCCCAAACGAAACTCACTTAAAACTTACACTTTTCACTCAAACTAAAAACGCTCGTAACCTTACTTTTAAGGGGCCCCAAAGCGCATTCCCGCAAGCTTAGCCAGCCAGGTAAAGCTAGGTCCACACTGCCGCCTATGATATAACTCTGTAATCACCCATTCCTATGTAAATTCGCTCGCTGAACCAACTATGGCTTTATATAAAGGACAGCGGTCGCGGTTGTGACAGTGGATTTGACGCTGTTGTTTGAATATTGTTGGAACGGGGTGGTTAATGCTGATTAAGGATCCTTTCAGGCTGGTGAGTGGCGGAAATTTTGGTGTGTTTAATACTATTGATTTTGATAGTCTGCTGCTGATGGCTAGAATATGTTTCTAGTTAAAATATAAATGTTATTTTTATTTCCTGCTTATTTTTTAAGCTTGTCATGATTTCAACTGCAGTCTGAACAGTGACAGTATTATTATCGTACAAAAGGAAATACTTCTTAGTTAGGTACTTCTAAAAAGACGGTCCATCTTGGCGAAACTTAGCCATGACATACGATTACGAAAACAATATTGTAGTTGAAGATGATTACTATCAGCCAAGAGTACAGTCAGCATCAAAAGTAGCTAAACAGATTTACATGCTCAAAATAATCTAGACACGACGTATTCTATCGACAATAGAGTCGAGTGCATATCATTTTGACCTTTTCGGTGGCGTAACTTTTTCTGCTGCTGACTATACCAACAAAGTAGCCATAATTTTAAGCGATATATTTATAGCTGTAATACCAAAAATAGACTGATTTTAATAACTGTAATTCGTAAAAAGAATGCTGATTGAAATTAAGCATTCTTTATACAGAGTAATAGTGTCTTATCCAGTGACCCAAATGGTATCAAACGCATCTACGACCACGCGAGTGGCCCGCAGAATGTTTGCAACGGTCGCAGTAGAAGTAAGTGAATTTCCCCCTTTATGCAGCCACTTGACTCGGTAGTACAGAAGGTTTTATCCTTTGATTACTCTTCGAAACTTTCCGAAGATGCCCGAGCACGCCCGATGAAACCCGATGAGCCTCCAGGGATCGAATAGATGAGAATTGTTGCAAAATGTTTGTATTTTCGTAGACTGTTCGGATTGAAATTTACTTTTGGAATGCTTATTGAATCTTTTGCCCTCAGGAACTTTGGCAACTGAGGATTCGAAGTTTATTACGCATAGAAACCTCCGTCTTCAATCACTATCTATGGATGAAAACTGTATTAAAATCATAAATTACGGAGTTTGAAAGATCTGAGCGTACATCCAAATGGCCAGACAGATCAGAGCGTACATCCATACGGGTGAATTTCCAAGATACACACTTAACTTAGTAGGTTGTCTGTCAGAGAAATATCAATTTTCTAAAATTCTTTGGAAATTGTAAATATTGTTGCAAGGTATTGCTACGTGCAAGGTGCAAGGCAATGTGTGTGAACAAATTAATAAAAACAGTTAGTTTCATGATTAATTTGAGTCATTTAATTACAATTAAAGGCTTAGAGAACTGTTAAGCGACGGGCTTGCAACTTGTCACTAATACGCTGGTAAACATCTTAGCCTTATTGTCCAAAATTTGGTTACAGAATTATCAACAAGTTTTTACAGTGAGTGATTCTATAGCTCTGCCTACCACACTGGGATTAGGGAATGCAATTTAACCGGTTATTAATCGTTTTTGTATGGAAATAACCGATTAAAACCGGTTAAAACCGGTTATTTGCATTCCCTAACTGGGATTACAGGCGTGAAGGTATGTATGTATTTAATTACAAACACCTCTCGAACTCATTAATTTACACAATCCCCTTCGTCCTATTACGTTAATTTGCTCAGAATGAAAAAATAATTATTGAAAAGATAAATACGTTCTATCCATTAGCTCTAATCAGCTAATACGATGGTCAATACAGTCCCGACCTCAAATGCTTTGATGTTACCGTATTGGCTCTTTTATTCCAAATGGTTGCTGGCAGAGGGTGAAAAATATATTTTGTAATACTCAAAGCAGAGAGAACTTTTATTTGTGAAAATCTGTAATTATCCATATAGTTGCATGTTGGGATTAACCTTGTTTTTATATAAGAGAATTATAAAACAACACAATATAAAGATGTAGAGTAGGTTATCTATACTTTTAAGTTGGAAAGCAAGGAGAGGGCAAATGGCTGTCTTTGAGACCTGTGAACATGCAGACAAAGATAAAGAGACATGAACTTTTGTAATTAACCTATTTATGGAATCTAATTCTGAATTAAACGATTATTATTATTATTATTATTTACATTTGCGACCTCAAGTTGTCAACCTTGAGGGCTAAGATGGAATGCCTTTAAATGATTACTATCTGTACACCTATTATAGTGTTGCTAAAATAAAAGCTTTAAGAAAATGTACACATTATAAACGAACTAAACTGTATGTAGATACGCGACCGACAGGATAATGAAAGAATGTACAGTCAAAACGAATCAAAACGAGCATGTGGGGGTGGAGAACGGTTATGCAATAAAACTATGAATTAGACGAATTATTATGTTGGTAATTATAACATAAGTAATACTAAGTATTATGAATCTTCGTTGCTTATTTAGTACAAGTCTAATAAAATTCTAACAAAGGTCTATCCTTGACAGCTGTCTGTTACTACTATAAGAGAACACCTTGAATTCCTATTTTGAATATTGTACCATAGAGGAAACGTGGAAATAATTAAAACCTATACGGCCCAAGGACATCTGCAATCTAAAATTACTAACCCTATTAGGACTAAGAGAAATTTTAGAGACCGTTAACTTGTTCCTTTTTCAAACGTGTATGAAAAATGGTCACGAAGGAACGACGTAACCGTCATTAACTGACTGAGTTTGTTTGTAAGACAGGATGCTTCCATGATGTCCCTCTGCATTATGATAGTGTGGCCATTTTAAAAGTTAAGAAACATCTCCCGACGTCATTACACATTCTGCATGTTACACTAACTTTTTACATATGCCACCGTCACACAATCAACGAGTGTGTAATATACAATCAAAACTTGCAGCGTCTGCAGCAAACACGCTGAATTTTCCCCGACTTGCCAGTTGCCAGACAATCAACGTGACGCAAACAGTGCAAGATTGTAATCAGCATTGCTTGCTTAATCTTGGCTGGATCCATTTTTGAAGCTTGACACGTCTGTTGCGTTTTGATTTGTTAGGGAAAATTATAGACGGAATTGATACTAAGCGATTCAATAGTCAGTACCTATTTTGAATTTGAATTATAAATGTGAAAGTGTGAGATGATGGTGCTTTGTTCACAGTTTAACACCCCTACAGATGGATGTTAAATTTGGTAAATAAATATTTCGTAGCTAGTTCGCTCGGTATGTACCCGTATCAGATAAGCAAAACATAACAACAAACAAACAAGATTTCATAGATAGAGTTGCAGGCAAAGTATAGCAGGTATATAAGTAAGGCTGCAGTTTTCTTTTGTCTATACTGCCCTCCTAAGCCAATAAGCAGTATCTTAAATTCAATCAACAAAGCAGATTCTATTCTATGTTGTTAATAATAAGGTTGATATTACTACAGGAGGTTTATCTTAGTTACTGCGTTTTTTGCTTAGGACGGCAGTATATGAATGCAACAAGAAGCTTCGCAAATAATACGTTGCAATTTCTTGTTACGTTTGTCAAAGTTCACGCATGCTTATGATTTGTTTCGACTCAGCTTTGCATCGTTTACCTAGCGAATACAAAAATCATCGCAGACATTCAATTTCAATTTACACAATTAGTAAAGCACTGTGATGTGTGTGCGTCCATTTTGTTATTTACCATTGATGTGTTGATTTCACACAAAGGCCGCAACACCAAGTGGATTAACAATTGGAAATAAATTTTTCAAATGGTTTCCTTGAGAATTTTCTCGGTACAATGTTTCTAAAAAAAATACAGTAATTTCTAAAGAATATTATCAAATTCTGGGACTACGTTGAAAAAAGCTATAAAGTTACAAGGAATGATCTTACTTTACACAGATTTAACTTTAGACATCTTTAATTATTCTTAGAAACAAAACCGAACTCCTTTTCGAACTAAAAGAATATCCAATCACAAAACTAAATTAGGATCTTGATTCGAATCCCAGTAGGTATTTAGTCGGGGCAGACTTCCCCACTTTTTCTCCTTAAAGTAAGAGAAAGAACCTTCATTTGCATCCCGGAAACTTTTTTCACGGTAACTTGAACTTTAATTAAAAACAGAATTACCTAGAATCGAGCGCACACGTTCAGGACGATATTTACACTTGCCGCCAAGTTAACGGGCCTTCGCCGAACTTGGACGGAACATGTTGGGAGTTAATGATTCAAATAATTGATTGAAGTTGGATTTTTTGACTTCGCTTCTTTGATAGGTTGCCATTGAAGAATATACCCCCACCACTGGTTCAACGCCAACGATGGAATATCCGTCATGGTTGATAGCGTAAAAAAGACCCGAGTGTCTCACGTATGTCAGGTTGACAATAGCTCTGGTGTTTAGCTGTCATTGGCATGTGAGCGACGACTTTTGTTTTGATATAGCGTTGAAAAAATTAATGAGTTATAAAAAATATTACAGTTGAAAAGTTTGGCTTTAAAACTTGGAATATTTAAATTTTGCTGTAGTTTAACTTACTCTAAGAAGGTAGTAATCGAAAACAATTAATACAATCTAGTCTGAAACTACCATTACCCAATTATAAAGACTTATATAATTTAAAGAATAGTAGTTTATGCAATAGTTGTATAAGAGAGGTCAAAATATATGAGTGGCGTGAGTTACGATGTGAGCCGAAGGCGAACATCGTAAAGGAAAGCGCCACGAGTGTTTTTTGACTTAGTTATACACCGTTGCATACAATACTTTTTCTACGACTAGGTTTCAAATGAAATGCAAAATTAAGCGAAAAAACTTACAAACGAACGAACGAAGTAGGTAAAGAACAACAAACGAGCGGGAAACAAGAAAATGACAAAATATGTGTCTATAGTTTACGTTGTTTTTAAATTGACGGAATGGAAAAAAGAATTATTTACAATTCCAAAACATTTTAATTTGACCAATCAGAATACTTCACTAAATTAAATCCACCAATCACAATACACATCGACTGTCAAACGGAACGATAGGTTCTTTTAGGTACGTGTTTCTCTTTAACTAATTTAAATCTTTTAAAAAAACTTTGTAATTCGTATCAACCAATCAGAATACAGCTATTTTAAAATCGACCAATCAGATAACTGAAATCATTTCTCAAAACATTAGGTGTTTTATAGTCCCTATTTCACAATCGTTAAAATACGATTAACAGGCTACACTCTGTGGCGTATCGTTAGGGCGACTTTACGACACCGAGAGCTGTTATGGGGAATAGAGTTATAGACTTTTCTGAAGTCATATTATCTATGTTCTTATAATAGTGTTCGTGACTATGTAAAAGACTAATAAAAGTACAGGAGTAGAAAAATGCTTTAAGCTATTTGCTAGTTATTTAGCTTGTTAAAAAAACACGTAAACCATAAATAAAAAACTAAATATTACAGTTTGATCATTGAATACCGGGTTTTTTAAAGTAATGGTATATGCAGTTTTAAGTGTCCGCCAGTGTAAGCGATCGCGGTCCGCAGTTTATCTATCACCGACAGCCTGCGTCCCCCGGGATGCTGTGCCTAGGACGTAAAAGCCGTTTTATATTAGAAAAAGTTTAATACATATTGGAAAGATTAAGACAGCCTTTTTGCTCTAGTGCCGTAAAATGAAATCTTCTGGTGATTTATTAGATATTATGTAGATGATCAAGCAATTGAACGATGCAAAAACAGTTTCCTATCTTTACCTGAGGGCCTTAATATGTCGACTGTGGATAAAGCACCCGTCACTTTTAGACACGTGTGCTAATTTACCTGTCAGAAGGTGACGGATGCCTTATCCAAAATTTATCACGCGATAAACGCAGCCATATTAGGCCCCCGGGGCAGATTTTATAATCCCCGAAACATACGTCACATGCCTGCTCAATCTAATAAAGTGCGTCTTTAATTTCTATGCCTTGTGGGTGCAACACAGTGAAATTGTTTTAATCAAATTTCCAATTTCCTTTTAGACCTCACTTTGTAAGACCTTGTATTCCTATTCTTATCTAGTTAGAAAAGAAAAAATTGTCTCTCTTTTTCGAAAAATAGTATAAGATAAAGCAAGGCAACATATAAATATAAGAAATAATCTATCTTCTTCATTCAGACTTTATTTTACTTACAGCACTTTACACTAGAGGTTAAATCCGTATAAAATCATTTGAAAAGTAACCCGTACAAAATGTTCTCACTCTTGGATACGAAAAGAACGACAATAGTTTAACTTTATGTGAGATAGTTTTAAAAGACGTTGTAACTGTAGCTGTCGGTAGATAAACATAGAAATCAAACGCGTCATGAGACAAAGGGACAACACCTGATTGCTTAGACAAATACTCCCGACAAACAGAGCTGACTGGCTGTAAAGGGCGCGGTAATCCAGTCAGCTAGACCTGAGAGCTACCGGACAATGTCTGTTGAGCTTGAGTTACGTGTAAAATGGTTATTGCTATAAGACTTTGCATTGCAAAATAGAGGAAAGGATAAGTTGAGCAAAATTGGGTAAAGATTTTTACTACCCTTAATTATCTAGTCTTCGACCAGTGTGTGTTACCAGTGAAGACTTATGGATCAGAGACTTGGCCGCTAAATGTGGGCCTCTTAAATAAGCTCAGGGTCACTCAGCGTGCAATGGAAAGAGCTATGCTCGGAGTTTCTTTGCGCGATATGATCCGTAATACGGTAATACGCCAGAAAACCAAGGTCACCGACATAGCTCAGAGAGTTAGCATGCTGAAGTGGCAATGGGCAGGCCACATAGCTCGGAGAACTGATAACCGTTGGGGAAGAAAAGTTCTCAAGTGGCGGCCCCGCACCGGTGGACGGAGTGTTGGACGGCCTCCCACTCGGTGGTCTGACGACCTGGTTAGGATCGCGGGGAGCCGCTGGATGCAAGCGGCTCAAGACCGTGACTTGTGGCGCTCTTTGGGGGAGGCCTTTGTCCAGCAGTGGACGCCCCCGGGCTGATGATGATGATGATGAACCTTAATTATGAAAATTAGACTCATGACTTGTTACGCGTTGAATGTAATATTCGCTATTGCCTCAAATTTCGTTCTGTTAGTGTTTTAATTTTTTATTTTAGTTCCTTATTCACCTTTTTTCTTCATGACTTATATTCAAACCTCGAAGTCGCGGTGGCAATAACGTCAATTAACTAGGGACTTCCTTCCGATATAAAATTTATCGATAACTGAATGCTTATTTGGAAGTGACACTTCATATTAGCTGTAAAGTTTACCTACAGAATAATTGAAAATTAACTAAAATGTAATGATTACTACCCGTCAATGTTACCTATATAGGAGTTTTTAGGACATTTTTAGGAATTTTAAAATTCAAATAAAAATCAACCTTTACAACTAAATTTGTTATTTCATCAATTTCCATGCAAAGTGCGTCTATACCTACATCCATAAAGTATGAAAACCGTTATCTTCCTTAATCGACCTTTACGAACTTCAATCTTCATACTGTATAAATGATACAGTTTAATAGGTATTGCAAGTTGCATATTAATAACATACGTCATCTCATAGTCATATATAACATAACTATTGTCATAAGAAAGTCCAATTTATCGATGAAATAATATCGCGTGGAAGTCCCTAGCAAAATTTTATTCGTGCCACCGCGACTTCGAGGTTTGCTTATATTTAAACTTTATTGCAGAATACACAAAGTAAGCATAAAATGCTGACTGCACCTTAACGCATTTTTTACCACTGCTGGTAGAGCCAACCACTAAGCCAAGCCAAGGTTAAGGAAGGTGTTGAATTTGACGATAACGTTGAATTGATGTATTACAAACCTTTACCCTTTTATATCAAACTAGCTTCTGCCCGCGATTTCTTCCGCGTAGATTTTGATTATCATTATTCCCTCGGGAACTATTCAATTTTCCGGGATAAAAAGAATTCTATGAGTTAATCCAGTGTATAAGCTATCTCCATTCCAACTTTCATCCAAATCCTTCCAGCCGTTGCACCGTGAAGGAGTAACAATACACACACACACACACACACACACACACACACACACGCACACACAAACTTTCGCATTTATAATATTAGTAGGATAGCATTAACACGTTTAGAAGTATTTGCTTTCAGTTAGCTAATAACATAACAGTTTTACTATGCACAAATATACTATTTGGGTCGATTAGATCAATATGCTACTATGCATATCGATCCAAACAATCCGATATTACTCGTATTATTAAACTAAGTTATTCCGTCTCAACACGGTTTTGGGTGGCATAACCCTATTACTAATGTATTTATTTTAAATGGGTAGATATGTGCACGAGCACTGTGTTTTGATTATACTATATTTAAGTCCAAGTGTGCCACAAGGATCAAGTTTGGGTCCAATACTATTACTACTTCGAAATATTCAAAAGAGAACACATCGATCATAGCGATATGTGCAATGGCCTTCACAATACAATATTCCACCACAGACACGCTTTACAACCTAGAAGAGGCGCGATTATTTGCATATTATTCCTTTATTACCCAAAATTCATATGCAAATATGGAAGAGAGTTCCAGTCCCCACGGAACCCTACGACCCTAAAGGTTCCGCGTTTTGTTCGGGTTTTAAATGCCTGTTGTCTTCGAGTGGTATGGAGTGATTATACGTTTATAACTCCCTGATGGCAAATTCTAACTATCTCGACTAATATTATAAATGCATAAGTTTGTTTGTCCTTTGATACGGAGCAAAGGGTTGGTTGTTAATGTTTTCTCACAGATACTGCGACAGATAGGGAGTGGTTTGGATTACTCCTTGATCTATTTTTTGTCGCGTGGGCTTGTACACGCACGTGTCTCGCAAATTAATATATCTAATGAGCGGTCATCCTTAATAAATAGCTGATCACTTAAGTGCTTAGTCCCTTTAACAATGTTTTTGAACTGCTTCACTAATCTGTCAAAGGCGTTAAAGCGACAAGTAGCAAAAAATCCCTAAAACAAACGAAGATCGTGCTTTGCTGGGTAAACAGTGTTTATGGTCACAAAACGGCAAATTCTCAGTGAATTTACTCATAATCTAAAATTGGATAGAATTGCTACATAGTATTACAAAAATGCAGCAGTTTTTTTGCTTAGGTTTTTAAGCCTTGCATCCGCCCGACCAGGAACAATTTAAACAGAAACAAAAACAATAAGCAAACAGCGAGCGAAAGCGCGACAATTCCCACCAATCAGGGGATGTGCATTTGCACCAATCAGGGGGCTTTAAATTTGTAATGTAATCCAGTTCGGAGATTAAGCGGGGCCGGTAAATAAATGCGATTGCCGGATTAAAAGTTACCGGTTCATTAGCCGGCCGGTACTGGGAGCGTTTTAATTTGCTACCGTTACATATTGATTCTCATTTTAAAATCATTTTCATGTGTTGTAGATAATTGGGCTATTCAACCGTTTTATTAAAAAATGATCGTTAAAATAGAACTTTTTGAACCAGAATGACTTAATAATATAATTTGCCAAAAATCTATTTTCCATCGCAGCTGTTTTAGTTTTTATGTCGTCACAATTCTAACGTACAGATGTAGTGCAAAATGATTTTCCTTCGGGAAAACTCGGATCTCAATCGGAATACGATGGCACCCGAACTGTCAATCAATGATTGTATTAAATGAGTGACGTTTTCATGTCCATTAAAATGGAACTTTATTGTTTAGTGTCAAATGACAAATGCTGTCATTTGTCACTTTGTCATTTGACACTAAACAATAAAGTTCCATTTTAATGGACATGAAAACGTCACTCATTTAATACAATCATTGATTGACAGTTCGGGTGCCATCGTATTCCGATTGAGATCCGAGTTTTCCCGAAGGAAAATCATTTTGCACTACATCTGTAAACGCCTACGCAATTTGCGGTTTTAGTCCTGAAAACAAAACAAAAATAATTTATGCTGTAATAAGATTATGTACTTAGGTATGGACATTAAGTCATTTTGTGAATAAATAAATAGGTAGCTAGTTGATTTAGGTTTCCAACAAATTATCAAAACTACCATAGACTCTAAGTCGGTGTCAACTGAAATGGGCAAATAAGTATCTAAACAACTTAGTACTGTTTTTATTTAAAAAAAAGATTAATTCATAGTTACTTAATCTTGCACTTGATCATTCTAAACTCAAAATTTCAAATATTAATTTAGTAAATGGGCCACAACGAGAGCTCTTTTACACGTCGGTAATATAAAATGAATCTACTAGCGCTCCGCACACCATCATTGCGGTGAAGAAGCGCCACAGGGAAGTCCATGACAAATGGCATACGATATTAATGATCTTCATGGTTTCGGTTTATTTTAGTTACAATTTCTCCCATTTCAATTGAGATTACCTGTGAAGTTAAATATGTTTCTGATTTTTTTACCTAAGAATCTTATTTACCGTCTACCAAACCTTCAATTTCCACAGCTACTTTCCCGCCGCCGGGCTGCAATATTTTGTCAAACATGCAGCAGGAAATCTCAAGTGTAGTGCCAGTTACATTGCAAACGAGCGACCGGGTAATTGGACGGAAAATGCAGGTAGCCCAGCTCTCAAATTGTCCAAAATATTAACCTGGCAGGGTGTACGCTGCTTGATATTTTGTAGAGATACCCGGTAAATTTATTTCGATGTAAGGTTGAGGAGTTGGAAAAGTAGCGACTGACTCGTGGACCCACTACTTTTGCCCCACTGCTAATCGCTTTCGTCAGAAATCCATCAGAAACCATTTTGATTCCGCAAAAGTAAGTAGGTTAGGTTCGTTAGGTATCTTTAAACGCCCGAAGGGCAAACCGCCCAGAAATAGGAGCCCTGCCGCAAGGCAGGGCTCCGTCGAAAAGAGCAGTGGGACGAAGTAGTGGGTCCACGAGTCAGGTGGGGGAAAAGTTAGTTGGAGGAGGCCGTGTCTCCTGTGTAGTTAGGTTGCAACTGTTTTTTTTTACGTTGGGTAAGGTAAACCACACAGGCTATTATGGTATGTGAGATCTGAGAGCCATAGACATTGGCGATCTTAAGACTACAGTTTCAAGCCTACAATGTCAAATCTCGAATGTTGATTGCAAATAAGTTGTAAACCCTAAGGACTGAGGTGGAATGTATGGGAGGACACCAATTCACCAATAATAAGTACTCTATCGATCGAACATGGCCCTATCTCATGATTTATACACAACTATTCACTATGATATTATTTGAAGGAATAGTTAGGTACATACATGCATTAAATCACGCCCGTTTCCCAGAGGGGTAGGCAGAGATCACTTCTTTCCACTTGCTACGATCTTGACAAATTTCTTTTGCTTCTTCCACATTCATACATCGAGTCATGCACGCACGTCGGTTTCGGGTACTTAGAATTCGGCCTTTTTCCAGCATTTCTCCGATCTGACTCGAAAAAGTACGCCTAGGGCGGCCCCTGCCAACCCGTCCACTCACTTTTGATCTGTATATCTCATTCGTCAATCTTATTTCATCCATCCTTTTCAAATAACCGAACCGTCGAAGCATGCCCTTTTCAATCCTAGTTACTAGATAGTTAAGGTATAGTTGTTATAATTTTACATTATTTACATACTTACATACCGTCACGTCTTCATACCAGAGTGGGGTAGGCAAACCTACAGAATTACTAACTACCTACTCTAAAAATTGGTTGATGATTCTGTAACCACATTTCGCACAATTACAGATTGCAAGGCCATCGCCTAACAGCACTACAACCCTTTATTCCCTTAGTCGCCTCTTACGACATTCACGGGAAGACACGGAGTGGCACTATTCTAACGCGGCAACTACACGTTTGCCAACTCAAAAACTTTTAGAAATGTATGCGTGCAAGATACGTCATTCAGCTTTAACCATTTAACTTTCACTAAACAAACACATTCCCAACTATGATGTAGAGCGTTTTACAGAACACTTAAAAATCTGATCCGTTCTGGCGTCGTTTGTCAAAGGTTGTCTTGAAAGTTTGCCTATTAAGCCCCCCTCCCCCCCCCCCTGGCTCCAAGTTGAACTGCCTGACGGATCATAATTGATGCCTTGCTCGGCAGTTAATTAATGATATTGTTTCGTAAGTTAAAGGTGGAGATGCGGTTGATTGTAAAGTAAGAGCAAACCGATTATAGAACGAAATCCATCAAATATTTTTTTTTAAATTATGATGGAATAAAGTTGTGTGATGCTTGAGATACACTAATTATTAAATATGAATCAAAACAGGGATAACTATATAAAATAATCCAAGTGTCAAAATGTAGTCCGATAGGAACCCATTCGACAGAGATGTAAAAAAACTGCATCCAAATCGATTCACCCGTTTAGCATTACGGTGTCACATAGACAAACTTATACAACACTTTTTACGTTGGGGATTAAAAATAAGATAGGTAGGATATTCAATACTTTAATTGCCTGTAAATGG
Source organism: Acleris laterana (assembly GCA_963966035.1). Taxonomy (NCBI): domain Eukaryota; kingdom Metazoa; phylum Arthropoda; class Insecta; order Lepidoptera; family Tortricidae; genus Acleris; species Acleris laterana. Next base: position 19,093,524 of record OZ014442.1, read on the forward strand.
CCTTGACTATACAGGGTCTCCCAGAAACCAACGTCGACCTGCCTAAGGCTGATAGAGCAGCTAAAAAGCTATCGATTTAACCCCCATGTATGTTCAGCGATTTTTGGAGATATTGATCATTTTATTCTGATTTTTTGTATTTTTTCCTATCATTTCCTGTCCATGTCACGAAAAATCATCAATTTCATGTTTTGCTTCATTAGATTTTAGTAATTATCATTATTAGAATAATTACGAAACAGCGAAGTTTTTAAACCTATATGTTCGTTTTTTTCTTATATTTAATAATTTAAGTAATCAAATAAAGTGTTTTTTTTCATACAAACTTAAAAGCAAACAATAGAAACAAACTGTATGACATTTTCCTCATTGACAAACATATTATTATGAAACAAAACATGAAGTGAAAGATTTTTCTTGACATGGACATAAGGGAAAATTACATAAATTCAGATTAAAATGATCAATATCTCCAAAATTAGTAAAAATCGTAGACGTCGGTTTCTGGGACATCATTTTTTATAAGTACACAGTAATACGACTAACTTTAGAAAAAGTACAACACCTCCATTTCATGCGTTCGAAATATTCTCCTGTAATTGCGGCAAACCTGAAACACCCATCTATCAATGGTAATATCACCACTTCCATTCCTTACATGAACACAAAGTAATATCTTTACGGCAACATTAAATAAAACCCGCATTCCTTCCGTTAAAACCTCCGAACCCATATAAAATTAAGTCAACAAGTTACTTTGAAAAATTATTCATAGAAAAAGATCGTGAGGTGCAAAGTGAGGGTAGCAAAGGGAAAAGAAAGGGAAAAACTGGCTTCATGAATTGGAAATGTAATTTTGTCCGGTGCGTATGAAGCCGGCAATTGTTTTGGAGGTATCGCCGCCGATTTCAGTGATAAACGGGAGACAAAGGGAAACGGTTCAGTGTTATACTGGAGTGGGGACGAGTTTATTAGCGAGTTGGAAAAGTCACGCGTTGGTAGTCAGTCAGGGTTTCATGCTGTAGCTGGTGGATTATTACCCGACTGCGCGACGCAAAGGAGAGTAATGTGTTTACCAGCCTATATTGTATGTTTGTTATGTTTGTTCCTTTGTGGCACTCTAGAAACTAAACGCGTGGACCGATTATGATGATTCTTATGTCAATTGATTTGTCTTAAGGCCCGTTGTTTGATCAGTAGGAACACATACTAATAGTTAAAAATCGTAACCATTTGTTAAATCTAAACCAAATGTGTAACCTTCTCCATTCGATTTTTGATTTTGACCATTAATTCAGTTAACTACTGATCAAAAAACTCGCCCATAATCTTGTGAGTGTCACTTAAGATATGACAGTAGATAAATCCAATATGGCGGCAACTAGATGACAGATTGTAGAAAAAAAAGAATGTCGATGAATTATATGACAAGTGGGGTATCGTAGAAGAGGTATTTAAAAATCATCTTTAGGTTTCTATCATCATTTGTCATTTTGAATGATCATTTCAACAGTCAAGTGTTTTTAGTTTCCTTTTTTTGTTACACTTACTTTTATTTAAAAACGGCGGATTTAGAAGTATACAACATGGGTTTTATATTTTATGCCGGGTCAACCCGGATCGCTGCCAACATCTTATCCGTTAACCTAACGCTTTACAGTATTCATATTGTTTTATTCCAGTATGGAGATAAGACATCCGCAGAAAGTATAAGCAAAAAAAAATTGACGAGTGCTTGCTTTTGTAAGACTCGTCGACTTTTGCCACAGTCGGCAGTCTGGTAAACCAGACACATCCTTTATTAAGTTAACTGCAAGCAAAATCATACTTTCGCCAGCTAGACTCATATCAATATTTCGTAATCAGCATAGCACGAAGACAATCTCAAGTGGCAGTTTATTTGTATGAAAACAGTACAATTTGGAGCGAGGGCCATCGAGTGCAATACCGTCTGGCCACGTGCGAGTCTGCATCTGGCAAAGATTACATACACGCAGAATGATAACTCTCTAATACCCGTCTAAGATGTAATAAATACCTAGTAAATAAGTCCTTGACAGTTGATAGTTGGCTTTAGTATGGGTACTAGACAACGATATCATAACTTATAATTTATAAAAAAACTAGCTGCCGCCCGCGACTCCGCCGTCAACGTGGAACTTGTTTATGGAACGCTCGGAAAAAAATATCCTATGTCCTTTCCCAGGATTCAAACTATCTTTGCAACAAATTTCACCTAAATCGGTTCAGCGGTTTAAGCGTGAAGAGGTAACAGACAGATAGACACACTTTCGCATTTATAATATTAGTATGGATAACGCTTAAATACATAGAATACATCCAAGACTAGCCTATATACAAATATTAGCCTATATATTTAGGGTCACGCGGGTGGGTAACGCGTAGGGTCAAACGATCGTGTACACTTTGTCAATGTAATGTGTGCGGCGTTAGGACCTTGTGCGTGCATGGCTGCCGTAATAACAAAAAAAAACAGTTGTCCACACCCTCGAATAATCTATTATATTCCCAGCTGTTCGCACTCGTTAATTTGACACAACTGTGTGAGTTTTTATCAATCTAGAATATTAAACTAACACAGTTGAGTCAAATAAAAGAGTGCGAACAGATGGAAAGAAAAACGTTTTATTTGAGGGTCTGGACAACTAATAAGATAATATGCTTGGTAACCACAAAAAAAAATTACTCATATGGTTTTGATCTTCGATTTTGATCAGCCTACATTTAAAAAAAACATAGTGTTTTTGTTATTTCTCTAAAACTGCAACATACGAACCAACTCCTTTTCCAAGGTTTACTCTTTGCCAAGTACAGCTGGAGAGTATTACTCGTAAAACTCTCGCTTTACCGCGGTATTATACGTTAAATGGAATAGGGCTCAAATAGGTGAGTCCACTTTTATGTCAACTGCTTTCGTTGAAAGTGAACGGGGCATTATGTTGATTGGATAGAGGCGTGTTTCAATTGACGTAAAGTAAAACGGACTGACATTGGCCAAATAATTGCTGGCCTGGCTAGTTTATAAGTTGCTGTGCCCTACGGGGTCCATAAAGATCTTATAACTGTTAAGTTAATTTAAGTACCACCTATGTATACTTTATGGAATGCAATAAATAGTTGAGTATTGAGTATCAACTATTAAGTGAATGTAAAAATACACTCACTAACTAACTATTAAGTGAGTGTAAAAATACACTCACTTAATAGTTGGCACAGCCATACTGTCGTAATACCAAAAACTTACATCTAGCTTTAAAAACTTCCTTATTTCATAGTGATTTGAAACAGTTTTTTTTTTAATTATACTTGAATTAAGGGGTTTTTCGTATCACGGACATAAGGAAAACTGACAAAAAATCCTATTCAAATGATCAATATCTCGAAACCGTGAAACTTAGCATAATAGTAACTGTGGTCAAAAATGTTCGGAATGACCCTTACTGTCATCCCGTAAAACGCCTACATCCGAGTGCCAAACACCCTGTATATAACATCCCTGATCATCATAAAGATATTAATGAGACAAAGACTAACTCTGGAACTAAATCAATTCGCATACTCATTAATCGGCAGACGGAGAAGTCATTTTAATATCGCGGCGAAATTACATGGTAATAAAAATGCAAACGAACAAACTTGAGGAACCGAGTTGTTTGCCGTTATACTGAGGTTCGGTTTAATAAATCTTCTCATTAATAGGGTAATTTGTCAGTAGTTATGAAATTGGAAGACTGTAGAGACTGCGCTATATTATTAACTCAAGCGCTGCTTTTTTGAAGTCGCATTTCGAGCAAAAATGACACTTTTCGAGTTCAATCTAAAGGCAAACCTAACTCACTGACTTATATATCAATGAACAGCAATAACCACAGTTCTAGAGATTCCAAATTTGGCATGTAGGTTCCTTATGAGTTCTAGGAGTGCACTGAGAGAGGATTTTCCGAAGATGGACCCCCAACGGGGAGAAATAGGGGGGGTAGCGGGAAACTAGTTCTTCGTGTATGAAGTCGCGGGCGTCCTCTAGTGTTTCATAAATCGTCGACTCATCTAAAAAATAATAATAATAATAATAATGGAGATAATGAATTTTCAAGAATTATCCAAGAGTATTCCGTCGAATTCAGCATTAAAAAGGCCTTGGTTTACATGTGATGGAACCAGTAATGAATAAGGACCAAATACGGACACTTCGTTCATTGAATACAAAACGGACACATTCCAAAATGAGTCAGTCTTGCAATTAAAAATTAGAATCTATTTGTATAAGATTTTTAATGCAAGAGCAAATTATTTTGGAATGTGTCCGTTTTGCATTCAATGAGCGACTTGATTCTTATGTTAGGTACAGAAGATAATTAAGGTAGCCAATTTGTAACCTTATGACTTTTGAATTAGGAATTAAGTGCTTTTAGCTAAGATTGTTCAACATTGGTGTCGTGTCACCCTAATAGGTGGTACCCGAAAAACAAAGGTTTACGATACTTTTTTTAAGGTACTGCTATACTTTGTTAACGTATTTTAAATTTAACTATGCCGAATTACTGACATCTTTTTGTTTTTTTTTGTGACCAAGATATACTAGAAACTATAATGCCCTTAATTATAAACGTGGAATAATCGTAAGGTAGCTAAGCCATGCTTTGTCCTTATCTGTCATTGTGACATTTGACTTTGACAGATAAGGACAAAGCATGGTTTAGCTACCCCACTTTTATTCCACGTTTATAGAGATAGAGTAAGGAATGAAAAAGTCGGAGGCCATTTGCAACGTTAAAAGATGGCGGATGTGTAATTTGTTTTAGTTTTATTTTTTTGTGTATTTAGGTGTTCAAAGTTCTTTTCTGATAGTGATTTGTACTTTTTATGCCATTGTGTTGCACAGTGATTGAAAACTTGGACTTATTTCGCGTATCTGGCATCTTTCTTCTCGTTACAAGTGGACTCGAAGTGGTACATAGGTTAAAACTATCTTGACCTCTGTCCTACAAACTACCGAACAACGTTGCCCCCAATCTTCCCAGAGAAGATTGGATTGTATTTTATTGCTATATTGATTTATACTTATATACACTTGACACTGGCGAAATCACTAATTCGTGGAAACGCCATAGCCCGGCGGTAGTAGCTGTTGAAGTCGCCGCGGGGCAAAAAAAAATAAAAAAAAATGAAAAAGTCAGAGAGAAATGTGGAATAAAAGAAGATGTAGTGACTAAGATTGAAAAGGGCATGCTTCGATGGTTCGGGCATTTGGAAAGGATGGATGAAAGAAGATTGACAAAAGAGATATGCAGATCGAAAGTGAGTAGACGGGTAGGAAGGGGCCGCCCTAGGCGTACTTTTTCGAGTCAAATCAGAGAAATACTGGAAAAGGGCCGAATCTTAAGTACCCGAAACCGACGTGCGTGCATGACTCGATATATGAATGTGGAAGAAGTGAAAGAAATTTGTCAAGATCGTAGCAAATGGAAAGAAGTGGTCTCTGCCTACCCATCTGGGAAACAGGCGTGATTTAATGTATGTACTATGTATGTATGTATAAGTAAGGGCGTAAGGGTTACTGGTTGACTACGCAGCCCGTTAAAAGGATAAGGTAGGACAGTATTCACCACTCACTAATGTTCTTCCAAAATTATAAGTAAATAAAATATCACGTAGAATACTGCAACCCTTACAGTGTCGGTAAACATCACCGTATTGTCCCATACATCATTAGCTGCCGGTTATAATTTATCACCGGCTCCTGACCAATTTCGCGCACGGCTGCCCGCCATGCCCGGTTTTTACCCGTCCGGATAAAGTTTGCACCGGCAACGAACGCCCGCCGAACGAATAACGTATATCCAATTTGATAGGGTAATATTACCCCGTGAAAAATGTGATATTGTTTTTTTTTTTGGTGAGTTTAAGTGAGATATTTTCCAGGTTTATTATAAAACGAGCGCAACGCCCTGGCTTTCTCCGGTTTAACTAACATAGTAAAAAATTGCTTTGTTAGTATGTATTATATATTTACAATCGGTTTAATAGGACATTACCGCCAATATACAAACAAACAAAAAAGCACAATCTTCAACATTAGTATTTTTTTCGTTACTTGTAAACACCATTAATTGAAGTGATTTATTGAAGCGGTTGTTCTTTAAGTAGGTACTTGTAGGTAGATTTTGAAACAACAACTAATTCAAGACATTAAGAAATACTTAATAGATATTTACGTGCATTTTGATCTATATTGATGACCTGTGCCGTTTATCTCTACCTAATGCTCAAATAACGGGTCCGTAGCATAATATCGAAAATCAAATTTCATAAGTACGAAATTCCTAACACAAAACTTCGAATATCAAAATGTCTAATGTACGAAATTCCTAAAGATGCATGTCCTATCCTAATGCACTTTTAATCGATTGATCTCATTATCGAAAATCAATATTCCTTTGTACAAAATACCTAATGACAAAACTTCAAACTCAATATTTCTAGTGCTCAAAATCGCTACGTACAAAAAGCTTTGTGACAATTCTTCGAAAATCAATACATTCAAACCTTAAAACTCCACCCCTAATGAACGTAACGTA